>JAZKJV010000050.1:0-557028 GCA_037367405.1 Ottelia alismoides | reverse complement strand
TACTAAAAATATAAAAATGATTCAATCCGATTAGTCGTCTGATTGTCCGTTAATCCTTAACCGATGGCGATGACCCTATCGAATGAATAGCAACTCCGCCTTTTGCAAGCTTGTATGCCATACCATCCAATCAAATTTATGTGTTCCCTGTCCTATAAATGGAAATGTAATTGCTTAGGACTTGCTTTGAATTTCATAATTTAGAACGCGATTTAAGATTTATGTCATGTCGCTCAGCTATTAAAGCTATCCACTTGTTGAGGAGAACCATGAGATTTATAGAACTAAAAGAAAGAACCTCCATACGAATCTTATCGATTTGGAGAAGGTTTATGATTCTGTTTCATTGGAGATCTTGTGGAGAATTTTGGAGAAGAGATGAGTTCATGACATGTACATTAACCTTTAAAAGGATATGTATGATGTGACTTCATCTTGTGTAAAGACCCATTTTGGGAAGCCCAACTATTTTGACATCAACACTGATATGCGTCAAGTGTCAACTAACAGAGAAGAGTTAAATATCCCCCATTTTTCCCTATCTCTAATTATGAGAATAATATAAAGATGACAAACTATTCATTGGGATCCATAATTTTATAATCCATATAGATAGATAGCCTTGAACTCTTTATAATTAAAGGTATAGGAAATTGCTTCCCAAATCAATGTGTCCAAACAGAGAGCAGATTATTATTATTATTTTTTAAAACAATAGCTTTATTATAGCATTATAATAGCCAGAAAAATTTCCAGTAAAATTTCAATTAATGTCTGTGTTATCTATACATATTTTACATATCCTAAATCAGACATATTAGCATCGGAATCCTTCACTTCTTATCTGTTATAGTGCACTGATCTGGTTATCTTGTCTGTTTAAAACTTTAACTACAACAGATCTCAAAACCATATATGTGTTAGCAATATCGTACTGTAGATTGATGCCAAAACAAACACCAATAGATTATAGTATTGTGTATGTTCTCATAGATAATATAGGCTATTTATCCCATATGTTTTCCCGATATATGCTTCTTGTCCATTTTTTTTAAGAAGAATTATATATATGTTTACAGTAAGTATATGTTTAAATTCCAGAAAATGTTTAAATTTTCTAAAATATGTTGTACTTGAAACATTGCTAAACACAGTGAACACATTTTCTTTAGATGTACAGTTTGAGCCTTTCTCAAAAGAATATGTATATGGAATCAAAGTAATTAAAATGATTTTATCTTAACCAAGTATGCTACCTCTATATGTTGGAAGTTGAAAACTCTACTCTGTAGCTCTCAATGTTGTCAACCAATTTTCTTTCGAAACAACCTAACAATTATTCAATTGTATAATTTTTTTTTGCAGTAAGAAAAAGATTTGAACTTAATTATGATGTTCAGGAGTTATTCTTCACTTTGGCATTTATTCTTATTTAATTATCATAACTGAAAATTTCCAGGAATCCCAGATCATTACCCCAGTTTCAAATCAGAGGCATGGCTATTAGGCTATTGAAATCAATAAATATGGTTATAGAAGAGCCATCGAATCAATCCTTCTGTATTCAGCATTCTCTTTTTTTTTGCAACTCTCCCAACCCAGTACTTTTATTGAAGACCAATTTGTACAGGGAACAGTTATGCATATCTAAATCCTCTCAATCTCAAATCCCACCCCTCGTGAGATCAATTGTGTAGAAATTGTATGCATGGCAGCAAGAGGTGAAGGATTGTATAAAAAGATCATGTGTAATTTACATGCATGGCAGCAATAGGATGGGGAAGGAGGTACCTCTCAAAATCCTCAAGTTGAAAGGAGAAGAGTTGCATGCAGTTGCTTCTACAGTGGCTGGACAGCAACAGGAGGAGGAAGAAAAAAAGCTCCAGTCCTTAAGTTGTTCTTGGAGTATCAAGATCTTGCAAAATGGAGGTAGTAGCAGCTTTTAGAGCTGCTGGACAGCAGATAAAATAGGGAAATGAGCCCTTCTTTGGCTGGAGAATGAAGAGAAAATTTGGGGGGTATGGAAGCCGTGCAGCAGATTTGGAGGCTTCAGCAAGAGAGAGGCTGGGGTTTCTTTTCTCTTTGGAACTTGAAAGAGAGAGTGGAAAGGAAACAAGGGGGAAATGCTGTGGGAAGATTTAAGAAGAACGACTGGAAAGATTTGGGAGAATGAGAGTGGTTTGGGTTGATATAAATAAGGAGGGGAATGCCTCCTTTGATTGACAAGTGGTGGAAAAGGATGGACCATGTGTTGTATATTTAGGCCCTGTTCGTTTGGGTCATAAGGAGGAATGGAATAAGGGGAATAAGCCCCCAACACGCTTCCCCGTGGTACGACTATTCCCCATTATTTCATCTTATTTCACTCTTATTCCTATCTTTATCCCACCTTACCTACCTTTATTTCACCTTATTCTCCTTATTCTTATCCTCTAGCCGAACGGAGAATAGACCCTTATTCCCCATCCTTATTCCTGCTTATTCTCCTACCGAACGGGCCCTTAAAGACCCAAATGGGTAAGAAAGCCAACGGCAGTGTCTGCTGTTGCTTGCTGCTACAATAATTATAAAATTTTTATTATTTTTTTTACAAAATTTTCTCTTTATTTGAGATACTTAAAATTGACCGTAATCGCGCATCAGACCTCGGATTTCGACGCACAATATCTTGAATTGATCGTATCGGGATGGCGATCGATTTGAGTATACTGTTGATACACTTTTGATCGGTTTTGAATACCCGAAATTTTCGGACACGATTTTTGTTTAAGATTAAATATTGTGAATTTAAAATATCAAACGACCTCCGATTGACGAACGGTCAATTTCGTTGGTCTTGTATCGTCGAATCGGATCTCATGCTGATCTCGGTTTGTTTCAATGTTTCTGAAGTTACGTTGCGGCATTTTCACGACGCACATTATGATGCGACCGATTTTCGGTCGATTTCGCCCGAATGACTTTTGATTCACGATCAATTGATCGATTTAGGTTGTTTGACATTGACAAACAACTTTATTGGATTGATCAGACGCTAATCGGGTCGGTTTCAGGTTTGGCGGATTTCGGATGTTACATAAGGATCCAGTCTGGGAAGACTGGCTATTTTGAAATCAACATTGGTTTACATCAAAGGTCAGCTTTGAATCCATTTCTTTTTACTTTGATTATGGATGAGTTGACAAGTCACATTCAGGATGAGATACCTTGGTGTATGCTATTTGCTTATGATATTGTGTTGATTGATGAGACTAGATATGGAGCAAATGAGAAGTTTGAGATCAGGAGACATGCATTGGAGATTAAATGGTTTCGTATAAGTAGGGCTAAGACTGAATATATGAAGTGCACATTTGATGGAAGTAATGGTGAAGGAATCGAGGTGAAGATTGGTGACGATAACATTCAGAAGAAAGATTCTTTTAGATACCTGGGATATATTTTGCAACATGATGAGGAAATTGATGGAGATATTACTGTTAAGATGTTTGTGTTATCTGGTCATTCTTTCTATTTTATTTATTTCTATTGTCCGGTTTATGTAATTTACCCATAGAGCTTTTCTCCTATATAAGAGAGCTCTAGGGTTAGATAATATTCTATTTAGTTTTTCCCTTAACATGGTATTAGAACGACGGTCCTAGACCGGAGCTTGTATCCTAACCCTAGCCGTTCCCCACCAAGACCCCCTCCCGTCGGCGCCGCCTCTCTCCTCCCGCCGGCGTCGCCTCATCCCTCCTCACGCCTGCGCCGCCCCGACGTTCCCCCCGCAGGTCGCTCCTCATACGCGGCTCCTCGCGCAGCCCTCACCCACGCGTGGGGTGATGCTGCTACTCCTTTAGGGCTGCCTCCAGCCCGTGTGCCCTCCGTCTCGCCATTGATCTCGAGTTGGGTCCTCCTTTGGACTTCTAGGATGTGACGTGTTCATCCAAAAACATCTTCGCCACCAAAAGGCAACGTCGAAGAATGGAAGAGGTTGTGGTATAAGTCTACACCGACAACCATCTTCACTTATGTTCGTGTAGGCACAAGTCTTATTTGTTGCAAGTCCCAGTCTTGGTGATTGGCGTCATTATGGTTGATAACAAAGTAGATGGCCCATCCATAGTATCAGAGCATTGGTCTTAGACTAGTGTTCTGACCTAGATTCCGTAGCCACCACTAGCCCTCGTCTCTCCACAATCCTTGTGCGGGCCCCTTTCGATAACTAGGGCCCCACACAAGGTCTCGCAGGTCATTTGTTCTGTGCGTGCAGACCGCTAACACCTCCAGGCGGCGTTGCCAAGGTTCCTGTAGCCTCTATCTCGTCTACTGCCCTAAAGTCGAGGTGCTCATCAGCTATCCAAGGCTCCCACATCGAATCCTTGCCCTTCGTTTGGGCTTTACAGTCTCTGTTAGGGCTATGACAACCCTCGTTATGGTTCTGACATCCCTGAGAGGACTCCAACAGGTTGCAACAACCCTTGCTAGGTCTCCAACAGCTTCAACAGGGCTCTAGCAGGCTACACCAACCCCCGCTAGGGCTTTTACAACCCTCGATAGAACTTTAACAGCTCCGATAGGGCTCCAACAACCTCTACCTGAGGCTCCAACAAGACTCCAGAGCCCCCGTTAGAGCCCTAAAACATTTGATTTGTGATTCAAATCTCCGCCAATACTGATTTGTGGCATCGTAGCCATAGTTTGCATATCAAGAAGCCCGGAAGGGGGGATGAAACAATTATTTAAGTCACCCATATGTTTGATTGAAATGACATCTTCTTCTAGGTTACTTTTTCTTAACCTTCGTGACCACAATGACATCCTCTGAGACCATGCTCATGTACTCGACTTCTTTTGTGATGGTACGTGACACCTCTATCAAATTGAAGGGCATATAAAACTACGTGCTTTGGTCTCGATCATTCAAAGGTGTTCATCGGTGGTCAGCGCAAGAATCATATTCTCACCAATGATTTGCTCACGGTTCGGATAAGGAACATAACACCTGGTATGCAGATAATTGGCAGGTTATTATTTGAACAACCAATAGTGTCGATCCAAATACTGTGGTGAATCTTCTCTACAAAGACTCTGCAAAAGTAATGCAGGAGAGACTATGACTATATATAAATGGGGTATAGCCACTGTCCAGTCAAAAGCCTGGGGAAAGATTGAGATTAATCCTAATTGTCTATTGCTCCTGGAATCTCACTATTGGCTTGCCTTCTATATTCAAACTGAAATCTTATCTAGTTTTGGGAATATTAGAGGTACTAGAGAAAAGTGCTTTTTGCGATGACTCAGGCCTCGAATTTACTCCTAGTTATGCAACTGAACTCCTGCCCTCAGAAATATGTCTTCTGGCTTATGGAACGAACTTACTCCAAGAAAACAACTAAGCCTCGACTCTCGAACATTATTCACGGATATGGTCTTCTAATACTACTACTACTACTCAAGGGGATTCTAGTCTTGTCAAGTACTACAAGCTTCTAACCAGTCTTTTTGAGGAGATGCTGATTTTTCAGTCAACTTGTTGTGACAAATAGGCGGGAAAATGATTTGAATGAGAGATCTACCGATTCATTTCTAGACTACATCCACGATACAAAGATACGAAGGACTAGTTTCTAACAACTGATACATTGCCGTCAATTAAGGCAATATTTAGTCGTTGTAGGAGCTCGAGACATTTACTGAACGTCCTTCTGCCCTACCATCTGTAGAGAATTCTGCTCACTAATCGTCGTCCGGGAATAGAGGACTACAGAGCTTGTGAGGAGGTCGAAGCCGTGACTTTGGTCGTGGTCGTAACCATAACTCAAAGCATGGACGTGACTTTGGTCGTGATTGTGGTCGTGATTTTAACTTTCTTTAGTATGAAGCGTGCATCCATTGTGGGCATTGGAACCACCTGTCAAACCGCTGTTGGGCAAAGTTTGGCATCCAGTTCAATGCCAACAATGCCTATGAGACATCCTCGTATGATACATCTTATGATATTGCAGAGAACTCGCCTTATCAACATTTTGGTGGAACGCCATCACCTTTTAGTGTTTCAAAATACTCCCGCCTGAGGTAGCTTCTTCAGAACTCTGACACCTCCACCGGTGACAGTACGACCATTGCTCATACTGCTAGTTTGACTACAACCTTAGGTACATTACCTAACTCTGTTTCTGCTTTTGGCTTTGTATGGATTATTGAATATTGACTCTCGGGCATCCACACAATTAATGCGAGAAGGTAGTCTACTTACTTTCTCTCGACCCTCTACTTCTGTGAAGACAGTTCAGGTTGCTAACGGGGTCCATTCCTTCGTTACTGCTATTGAAACTATAGAGTGTTCCTCCGAGCTCTGATTGACTGGAGTCTATTGTGCCCTTGCATTTCCTCTTAGCTTATCATCTGTTTAGAAGCTATGCACTTAGCTTAATTGTTGGGTAATTTTTGATGAATTCTGTTGTTATTTTCAGGATTTGGGAATGGAGAAGATTTTTGGTGGGGGACATGAGAAGAATGACTTCTACTATCTTGACATTCCTTTGGATTCCAGTTTTGTTGGCGCTACGTCCATGGATGCAAAAAACGGCCTAAATGACCGTTTGAACTACATTTAAACGCATGCAACCCTGAACAACACCCATGATTTTAAAAGACGTGCCTCAGGCACTGGGGCGTACACATCGAGGCGGTTTTCCAAGAAAACCACCTCAAGACGCCCGCCTCAGGCAACCCATGTGAGGTGTGCGCCTCGAGGTGCTGAGGCGATCCTCAAAGTGTCGATGCGCTGAGGCGGTCTTGAGGCACCGCCTCAGGATGCAAATGTTTGGTACCTTATATTTTATATATTTATATTGATTTTTATGATATCTTAAGTATAATATTAATTGTTAACAATTTAATTCGTCATATAGTCATATATATTTATCCTACATTTAAAAATTATGTATTATCATATAAAAAATTCGTTTCGGGACGGGGGTGCTGCCCCCTGCAACCCCTGCAAGGGGGAGCGCACCTGCTCCCCCTTAGCTCCGGTCAGCGAGACCCACACACTGGTAGAGTATGGATCGACAGGGGGGATACACCGATTCTTCAATTGAGTCTAGCAAATCGGATGGTTAAGATTCACGACATATTAATATATATGCTAGTCATATAACATATATAAAACAATATATACATATTATATATTGTGTATGCTAATAATATATGTTAGTCACATAAGTTTGCTTCACCCATGCACATAAATGGAAGTGTTATATATCGACAAGAACTCCACGCACCAACATTAATGGTCATAATAAGCTTTACATTTTATATGGATAATAATACGAATTAAGATTCAAAGTAAATCATGCGAAGAATAATATATATTCTCATGCTCATAGCATATGTGGTGAATATGTTGGGAATATCTAAATTTGTGCTTTTGTAAATATATATAATTATGCTTAATTATATATGTATATTTTCCTATATAAATCGAGGCTTACGCCTCGACTGCCTTGAGGCTTACGCCTCGCCTCGTCCAACAAAAACCACCTCGATCTGCCTCACGTTTTTTAAAACCATGATCGTACCGACTAATCAAAGTCGGCTCATATGCAGGAGGGCTGTTTAAACATCGTTAAACGACCATTTAAAATCGACTTAAGAAAAATTAAAAAGAAATAGAACCTAACCCGATGAGTACTGACCCCTCACTCCATTAGAATCCCACTCTCGACATTCGACCCGTCAGGCACGAAAACCCTAACCCTCCCCCTTCCTGCAACAGCCTCACGGCAGCGACAACCACCAATGGTGCGAAGCCCTCGCTGTTGTTCATCTTCTGTGCGATCGCACGACCCTGCTGCTGTTGTAGCTCCTCCGTGCTACTGTGGCTCCTTCGCATGAGGTTTTTACATGCCATTATGGGACTACCGTAGACTTGGCAAAGCTCTGGTAACCACATTACCCATGTTATACATCCTTTCCTTCTTGTTTCCTTTCTATTTATCATTTTCTTTGTGTTGTTTCCTTTTAATTGTCCATGCAATCAAACAAAAATGTCGTTTTAGGGGTTTTTTTGTTACCATCCATTTGGAAACATCCATCTTCTTTTGTGCCATTTTTGTACTTGAAGTTTTATCCGTTCCTGGCCTCTTTTTTCCAATTTTAACATTGTTTTTCTTATGAATGTTCTTTTTTCCAATTTTAACATTGTTTTTCTTATGAATGTAGATTATGAAGTTATTTATCTATTCTGATGTGCGAATTAGGCTTTGAGCACGTGGAATATTTATAGCTGGAAAGGCAGTTTATATATATTTTTTTGCAACCATAAATGATCAGATTTTTTGTTACTTTATAATTTTTCATGTATTTGATTCCATGCCCTAATTGTTTGAGATTCATCTGCACCAAACAAAGAATATGCAAGAGTTTATTCAGTATTAAGTCCAAAGCTACCCAGATATCAATATATTTCTTGTTACTAAGTTGTTTTACACCTGATGCTGCTTCAGATATGAA
This sequence comes from Ottelia alismoides, assembly GCA_037367405.1. Classification (NCBI taxonomy): domain Eukaryota; kingdom Viridiplantae; phylum Streptophyta; class Magnoliopsida; order Alismatales; family Hydrocharitaceae; genus Ottelia; species Ottelia alismoides. The sequence continues at coordinate 548,526 of JAZKJV010000050.1, read as the reverse complement.
TGCATGTTATTTGTGATTTCTTCAAATGCATTGAGATTTATCATCCAATGATGTCTTCATTGTTATAATGTTATTCATGCTGGTATGTAATATGTAATATTGGTGAATATGTGTGGTCTTTGAGTAAGAGGTGAGCACTCCGTCTTCAGATCCTGTGACAAGTAATGGAACGAGGACAAATGCCGTGCCTTTTATTCCATAAGGATCTACAGATCCAGGATGGAAGTTTGGGTATATGCTTACAAAGGATTATCAGAATACACTTATTTGTAAACTTGTAGCAAAACCATCAAAGGTAGAATTTATAGACTCAAGCAACATTTGACTCATATTTGAGGACATGTCTCTTCTTGTCCCAAGGTTGATGAAGATATTAAGAAAGAAATGAAGGAAAATTTGGGTGAAATATTAAAGAGAAAGGATAAAAAGATGAAGGGAATCGATGATCTGAGGAATGATGTTGATGTCATGGGAGGTAATGTACCAACAACAGGGCTCAACAAAAGAGCCTCGCATGTCTGAGTCAATGAATGAGACAGTTGCTCAATGGCAGACGACGATCAAGGATGCATTTTGTAAGGATTAAAGGAAACACCTATCACATATGTATGCCATTGGACTTACAAAGCAAACATTCCATTCAGTGTATTTGAAATGAAAAGATTGCCACAAAGCATTTGAAGCAATTGGGCAATATGGTCCCGGACCCAATCCTCTCACTCGTTATGAGATGTCCGTTCCACAATTGAATAAGACAGTTAAAAATGTCAATGATGCCTTAGCATCACATAGAGATATGTGGATAAGTATGGTATGTTCTATCATGATTGATTCATGGACTGATATCCGTGGTAGAAGTATTATGAACTTGTGTATGATTTGTTCGCTAGGTACAAGTTTTTTGAGGTCTGTAGACTCTTCTGATGAGCCCATACCACTAAATACATTTTCAACTTGGTAGATGAATGCATCCAAGAGTTTGGAATTGAAAATGTTGTCCAAGTTGTCATAGATAATGCATATGCAAATATGGATGCAGGGAGGACGATGGAGGCAAAGTATCCAAAATAATTTTGGAGCTCATATGATGCCCATTATCTTGATTTGGTGTTAAGGAGATGTGGAAAGAATCAAATGTGAAAGTGCAATCGCTAAGGCAAGGATGCTTACGGTCTTCATTTATAGCCACACGAAGACTTTAAATATGATGTGTAAATTTAGACAAAAAAGACATTGTCAGACCCTGGCAAACTAGATTTGCAACCACATTTATTACATTACAAAGTGTTCTCGAGAAGAAAGAGAAGTTGAGGCTCATGTTCTCTTCAGATGAGGGGAGAGATTGTAGGTGGTCGAAGACTAGGAAAGGAGAGGCGGCAACATCCATTGAAAAGTCCAACATTTTAGAATCAGGTTAATCTTGCATTGAGGGTTTTTTCTCTTTGGTTCATCTTTTATGCGTTGTTGATTCTGATATGAATCAATCTATGTGATTTGTCTATGGAGGATTAGTGGAAGTAAAGAAAGAAATAATTGATTCCTTTAATGGAAACGGGTCATCATATAAGCATTTCATTAATGCCATCAATTTGAAGACGATGGTTTGATTCTCCCCTCCATTTTGCAGCATATTGTTTTTACCTCCTACTTCTATTACAATGATCATGTTGAAAATGATGTTGTGAAAAAAAGTTTTCTTGAGTGCATTGAGAAGTTATATCCAAATTTAAAGCAACGAGACACCATTACAAAAAAGGAGTTGGTGATTTACAAACATGGTCAAGGATCGTTTGGGAAGCCATTGACAATTAAGCAAAGATCAGTAAATGATGACCATTTTGATTTAGGTGAATCCCTCTCTAGTTTTCAATATGATTTTACAGTTCATATTGATGCTATCAAATTAATGTTTGTTGGAAGAAAAAGAAGTGTTGTTTATTCTTGTAACCCTAGACTCTCTTATATAAGGGAGAGGTCTATGGGTAAATTACATAAGATAGACATAAAGAAATAAAATAACTGTAACGATACATGGAATGTAGAAATGAATCAACACTCCTCAAGATTGAGCATAGATATCAATCATGCTCAGCTTGGATGAACACTTCTGAAATGACCCTCTGAGTAATGTCTTGGTGAAGATATCTGTTGTTTGCTCTCCTGAACTAACATGAGAAGTAGAAATCAGACCCTTCTGAATCATATCTCTAGTATAATGACAGTCTACCTCAATATGTTTCGTTTTCTCATGGAACGCGGAGTTGTTGGCAATAAAAGAGCATCCTGATTGTCACATTGAAGGTGCATGGGAAGTGGCACCTCTATAGTCAGGTCAATAAAAACAGATCTGACCCACATCATCTCCATGGTAGCTTGTGCCATAGCCCTGTATTCTGATTCCACACTAGATCTTGTAACCACAGTCTGCTTCTTGCTCTTCCATGAAATCAGGGAATTCCTTATAAACACAGCAAAACCTGAGGTAGACTTTCTATCCTTTGGACATCTAGCATAATCTGCATCTGCACATGTTGTAACTGATATATATGTACCACTGCTGGAAAGAAGTCCCATACCATGTGAAGTCTTCAGGAATCTTAGAATCATATGGACTGCATCCATATGTCCCTGTCTGGGCTGCTCCATAAACTGTTTTACTTTGCTCGCAACAAAGGATATGTCGGGCATGGTGACAGTCACATATAGTAGCTTGCCAACAAGCTCCTGTACCTCCTCTTGTCAACCTCCTCAGTGTCATCATCAGATAGCTTCCTGCTCGGGTTAACAGGAGTAGTGACAGGTCTGCAATCTGCCATTCCTGTATCTGAAAGAAGATCTGCAACATACTTCCTTTAGGTCATCACAAGTCCTCGCTGGTTCCGTGCAAACTCCAATCCAAGGAAGTAACGTAGATGTCCAAGATCCTTAGTCACAAACTGCTGACCTAGGAAGTCCTTGGCACCTTGAATGCCCTGTTTGTCTTCCCCTGTAATTATAATATCATCAACATACACAAGAACGACAATAGTACCTCTATGGATCTTCTGCACAAACAAAGAGTGATCGGAAGTCGATCGCACAAATCCTTACCGCTCTATCAAGTCCGAGAGCTTCTGGAACCATGCTCTTGGACTTTGCTTACGGCCATAAATAGCCTTGTATAGCCTGCACACCTTCTGACACTCTCCCTCAGCAGAAAACCCCGGTGGCTGCTGCATGTAGACCTCTTGAAGATCACCATAGGGGAAGGCATTCTTCACATCAAGCTGATATAGGGGCCAATCTCTTGTCACAACAACTGCCAGAAGAATACGCAGAGTAGAATGCCGAGCCACTGGAGAGAAAGTATCCTGATAGTCCACCTCATATGTCTGGGTGAACCCACGTGCCGCAAGTCTCGCTTTATAGCGATCCACACCGTCATCCACATGATGTTTCATAGCGAACACCCATTTGCATCCCGCAACAGACACATCAACTGGAGCAGACACCAGACTCCATGTACCACATGACTATAGCGCAACTATCTCCTCCTCCATAGCCAAGCACCAACGACTATCCTTCAATGCTGCCTCATAATTCCGTGGAATTTCCACTGCAGATAAGGCTGCTGCAAATTTCCGAAAAACTCCTGTTAGACGATGAAAGGAGACCTGAGAAGCCAGTGGGTAGGAAGCACAAGATCACTTCTGCTTTCGAATTGCAATAGGAATATCCAGGTTCGAGGGAACGTCCTCCATTTGTGTGCTAATTTTTGCAATGATTCCTGCACATATACATCTCCATACCCATCGTTAGACGCTATGCTATCAAAACAAACCTGGGGCTCCGTGGAAGATGGATGATGACCATAAGCAGAAGCAGACCGATCAGTGTAGAACTTAGGTAGGGATGAAACAAGTGGCACATGTGGCTGGGTAGTAGGAGGGGGTGGAGGAGGTGGTGGTGGTGGTGGAGGAGGAATTGGTGGAGGTGATACAACATGCATGGGAGGAGGTGGCATGTAGACGTTGTCATCTGAGTTCGATGAAGCCAACCTATCACCTGTAGGAGAGAAGTACATTACAAACTCAAAAAATGTGACATCAACACTGATATAGTATTTCAGAAGATCATAACACTGATATCCCTTTTGAGTCATGGAGTAATCCAACAAACACACATTTGACAGCTCTAGGAGCGAGCTTGTCAAGATCAGGAGTCAAATGGTGAACAAAAGCGACAGATCCGAATACACGAGGAGTGAGCGAGAATAACTCCTCAAGAAAAGCTATGGAGAAAGGAATTTTCTCACCCAAGACAGATGACAACATATGATTCACCAAATAGCATGCACTGAGAACTATATCACCCCAGAACGAATGTTGTGCACGACTCCGTTTTAGAAGAGTCCGAATGACATCAAGAAGATGACGATGCTATCTCTCAGCAACACCATTTTGCTGAGAGGTGTAAGGATAAGATGTATGATGAATAATCCCTCTTTATGAAAGAAAATGAGATAGATCACGAGTACAAAATTCCAATGCATTATCAGTTCGTATAAGCTTCACAAAGGTAGAGAAAATATTTTGCACTTCAACATTAAAGGTTTTGATCACATCCCCTGCTTCAGATTTATTTTTCAAAAGAAACACCCATGATAAATGTGAAAAATCGTCCACAACTATAAGATAGAATCTGTCCCTGGTGGTCAGGTACACGACTTGGACCTAGATGTCAACCTGAAACAACTCAAAAAGGGAGCTACTGCGTTGACTCTGACGACTGGGAAAGGCAAACCGATGATGCTTTCTCAACTGACAAGCTTCGCACTAGAAGGAAGAATTAGGTGAAATCTGCGGCAGCATATGGCACATCTTCAGAAGAGGGAGATGACCAAATTGGAGGTGCCAAGTGAATGGAGAGACTGAGATAGACAACAGAGAAGATATGCCAGCATATGGATTTTGAACCATGCTATAGAGACCACCTTGCTCACGGCCACACCCAAATCCTTTGCCCGTAAGAATGTCCTGAAAAATAAGAGACAATGGGTCAAAAATAACCCGACAGTGCAAATCCTTGGTAATTTGACTATAGAAAGCAAATTCATAGATAAATCTGGAGCATGTAGCACGTTCTGCAGATGCATCGAAGGCGTCAAGGTGATCTTCCCTTGTCCTGTAATCGGGGAATGAGTCCCATCAGCTATCACAACTGTTCTCCCTAGCGTAACCTGTCTATATGACGTATGCTGATGTCCGTCTCCACATAGATGATGTGTTGTACTAGAGTCCATAATCCACTCTATAATGTCAGAGCCATGATAGGATGTAAAAGCATAAGTACCTGAGGTACTGACAGCAGCATAGGTAATGACAGAAGCTAAGGCTGCCACATCTGAATGATCTCCTGAGGTTGGTGAAGCGGAAGAAGGTATAATATTCCTCAGTCTGGCTACGAGGTGATCAAACCTCTGATCTAGAGTAGAAGCAGCAGGAGACTCAAATCTGTTTTACAACACAGGCTGATGCTGGGAACCCATGCTTGGAATAGCTTGTCTCCTCGGTATGGCCTAGACAGTGATAGAAAGTACATGGCTGATCGAGTGCGACCTCCTCTACCACGAGGTCTGCATCCACGAAAGGTAGAATGACCTGCTCTTCCTCGAGAGGCTGCCATGGCTGAGGAAGTCTGACTAGAAGCTGTGTAAGCAATAGTAATCCTTCTGAGCCTGCGGAAGGCTTCCTCCATGGGGAAATATTGGCATCTGCGAGAATATGAGAGCGAGCAACATCATATTCAGGGTCAAGGGCTACTAGGAATACCCCTACCACGATAGCATTCCTATATGTCTTTTGCTGCTCTGGAGTTGCAGTCAGAGGCATGAAATTGTGAAGCTTCTCAAACATCCCACGCAAGGATGTCTTGATAGTAAATATGTCATGCTGGAGTTGGAGGATCTTTGTCTCATTTTTCACTTGAGAATATGTTGCTGTGAGGATATCCCACATTGCCTTAGCAGTGAGCTGATATAATACATCATTGGCGATCTCAATCATCAATGTTCCTGAAAGCCAAACCTTGGAATATGCGTCGTCCGCCTCCCATGAGGCGTTTACCCTAGTCTTCTCCACCGGTTCTTCCTCCGTAAGAATGTGTTTCTTATCATTCGATTTCATAAGGCTCATGAACTGCATAGCCCATAGCTCATAATTTGTCCCGTCCATTTTAACAATAGGTGCTGGACCTCTGAATGTGCCTGCGGCGGGTACATCAACTTTGTTCTCAGACATCTTGCTGGATGTAGAAGACTAGGGTTTTATAGATCAAAGGTGAATGTCTACATAAACATATGGGATTTGAGTGCATATGTAGACTTATGCCCCCAAATCCATCAATGAGAAGAAGCGAACGACGACGGTGCTTGGAGGAGCACCAACGGAGGAGCCGTGCTTGAAGAATGACGCCCAAGGGTGGAGGCGCGAAAATGCGGAAGGTGGCGCAGTAACGCACTATACTGCATGTGTGGAGGCACACAACATGGTACACGTGGAGGCGCACGGAGGGATGCACATGGAGACGTGCAGGGCGGTGGCATGCGTGGAGATGGGACCTGCGACGTGCGTAGGGGCGATGGCACGCATGGAAATAGGGCTGGCGACGCACGCGTAGGGGGAACGAGGTGGGGTTAGGGGTTTTGGATACAAGAGCTTCGGTATAGGACCACCGCTTTGATACCATGTTGGAAGAAAAAGAAGAGTTTTTTATCCTTGTAACCCTAAGCTCTCTTATATAGGGGAGGGGCCTATGGGTAAATTACATAAGATAGACATAAAAGAAATAAAATAACTGTAACGATAAATGGAATGTAGAAATATCTCAATAATGTTGAAAATGAAACAACTAATTGGTGGTTGTTACATGGAGGTGAAACCCCCAATTTGCAAGCAACGATAATGAGAATTCCGAGTTTGACCTCGTCATCATATGTATGTGAGAGAAAATGGAACATTTTTGGAGCGGTAATGGATTTTATATTTGTATATTAACATTCGTTATACATTGACTTTTTAGTGTATAACATGTATATGTGTGTGTGTATTTTAGGTTCATACGCAGAATAGAACTAAATTGAATCCCAAGATGGTGACAATATTTATTAGATTCAATTCATTGATTAAGGATCACCGTGAAAGTAAGAGGAGGGATCCACTTTCTTCAAAGGATCACCACTATGCAAGGGCATGGATTTCAAATGTAACTTGTGAAGAAGATGAAGTATTTTCTGGTATAGGATTTACACGAGGTTCAGTTGCAGAGGCATGTAGGGTTGAAAACATACTTGAGCCGAAGAGGAGTGAATGTGTACATTTGAGAGCTTTAAGTTTATCTGGACAAATTTTGCATGAGGAAGCTGGTAATGAGGAAATATTTGAGGATGAGGATGAGGATGGAGATGAAGAGCCATTGTTGCTTGATGACAAGTCTGATGAAGAATGACATTGGTTTCATTATATTTTGAATGAATGAATGCCGTGCCTTTTTATGTTATCCGTGACTTGTCTGGAACCATGCTATGAATAGTAGTTTGTAATTATTTATGTTGTCTAAATTGACATTTGGCTATCGATTCTACTTGTTTATGCTATCTATTTTGACATTTGGATGAAAAATTCTTGAATTTGACAATATCTATAATGTGAATATGCGATTATATTTTTATAATTTATTTATACTTTTTTATTAATTATATATATGTAATAATGTTTTATTAATTTAAAAAATAAAAACTGCTTAACCTGTATAATTTCTGTTTAAACTCTCACATATCATTTAATTGATAATCATCAGTTACCCAACCAACTGAATACCGCTTATCGTTCTTTGCAATCTTGTTATTTTATACTGGAGATTACAATGATTACACTACTTACAATTTGTTTTTCATCGGATTCTAGAATATGTTCACATTATGACAATCCTGAAAAGCAGTCTAATGACATTTGTGTTTTTTTTGTGATTCATTTTCTAATGACATGTGTCTTTGGTGTGGTTTATTTGTAAGTGTTGATGCATATCTTATATGCTTTTGTTGTTATTTCTTTGTTTGAACATTGATGAAATGAAGTTTCTTCTATGTGCCAATGTAGAATGACATTCGCAAGGATCCTACTTTTCGATCACAATTTCACAATATGTGTGCCAAGGTTGGTGTGGATCCTCTTGCTTCAAACAAGGGATTTTGGGCAGAACTTTTGGGGATTGGTGATTTCTACTATGAACTTGGTAAGTATGGATCTTGATTATCATGGGTTGTCTCTAAGTTTTGTTTCTACCAGCATCATATCGATGCTCCTTTTTATCTGTTTGAACTCTATAGTTTTAGATCTGATCCAGTTTGGGACATTTCAATCTTTTATAAGTGATAAACATCTTAGGTTCTAGAAATCGGTATCCGCTTCTTTAAAAGTGATTTTCTCTGGACAAATTTTGTTGAGTAAGTTTGACATTTATTTCTTCAACATCAAAGTGAAAGTTCGTTGGTCAGAATTGTTAATTACGTTTGTGATCATTGACATTTTCCAGTGGAAAAGTTGATGAATCTTTTGTCTTCACGTGGATATCTTTTATCAAATCTTTGTCGCTTTTGCTTCATTCATCTTCATAAAAAGGAGATCGCGGCTAGGCTATATGGTAGGGGGCCATGTCCCCTCCATGCTTTTAAAATTACTTGTAAATATTATGTTGCAAATTTAATTGGCCCTCCTCATGGGCAGCCCTTGCGGTGATTGGTGACATTGGATCATCTAAAGAAATACCATAAAAAGAAAACATTAAACTCATTATGTCTTATCATGTCCTATTTATCATTATAACATGAATCTACAGGCACATTCTTTTTAAATGCATTATTGTATCGTTCATTGTTAAATATATTACATGTCTATTATCCATTGAAAAATCTTTGTACTTGAAATCCATGATAAGTTACGTATTCGTTGCAATATTCCTCACCGATCATTGTTGTTATGAGTGATGGGTGGGGATATATCGATTAATTTGTCACTCGTTGCAAGTTCAAATATACATTTGTCACTCGTTGCAAGTTTAAATATAAAACACAATTTTACCATGGATAATAATTATTGTTATAGATTTAAGAACGGATGATGAGTAACAACAACAACAAAGCTTTTTCCCACAATTAAGTAGGGTTGGCTAATTGGAAGGCAATGACACTTTCGAGAGGAGGATGATGGATTGGAAGGCAACGGCACTTTTGAGAGGAGGAAAGTTGGTGCTTCTGAAACATGTGTTGTTGGCGATGTTTATTTTTTTCTGCTCCACGCGTTTGCTTCCAGTTGGAGTTAGTGGCAGGCTGGAGTCTTTGATGAGGCGATTCTTCTGGGTAGATGGAAAGCAGGAGAAGAGAGGCATCCACTTAATCTCATGGGATTTGGTCACAACATTGAAGAGGATTAGACTTGAAAGTGGAGGAAGTGAATAAAACTCATTTGGCAAAGCGGGTGGTGAGGCTTTGGGGGAAGTCTGAAGATCTGGTGTACATGCTTTTGAGGAGGATCTATGGGATATGTGGTTCCTTGGTGCCCCGTCGCATTCGCTATCCTTCCTCCCTATGGTAAGGGGTTCGTAGGATTCTACCAGAGATGCCTGTAAGATTACAATCAGTATTTGGGGATGGTGAGGTCTTTCGATTCTGGATTAACAATTAGACCGACAACGATGCTATTGGAGAGCATTTTTTTGAACAAATATTTGAGAGCATTTTCCTAGGCTTCTGGTGCTTGCGGCTGATCAGAATGCTGCGGTACATGCATGTTGGCAGAATGGGTCGTAGTTACTTTCATTCTTAACACAGTTGTCATGTAAAAGGATGGAGGAATTTTGTCTTTTACTTGGTGTGTTGGCGGAGCTTGAGGGCCTAATAGTGGTGGGGACCATTTTGTTTGGAGTGATGCAGATTCACAATGAAAAAAACATATAGGGCTTTTGTAGAGGTACATAATGTTGTGCATGATTGGGTGAAGATTGATTGCAGAATTATTTGGAATAGTAAGGACCTGACTAGAGTGATTGTTTTTCTATGGTTGGTTCGACATGTCACATGGGAGGGTTCTATCCGAGGAACGACAAGGTAGGATGATACCTGAGAGCATTGTTGTAAAAGTCAGCCGACTAGTCGAGTCGTGGGGGGGGCAACTAGTCAGTTGTCTACTCGGATGACTTTTACATAGAGTTTTTTTATGTTTTTTACTTTTTTAAAAGAAGACTTCTAATATGCTTAATATTATACTAAAGTCAATTACTTCTTTTATTTATTATGATATTATAGAAAATGTACAAATTTATGCAAATATATAAGAATATATGTATAAGCGATGATTTATATATTTAAAATAATTAAAATTTTAAAACCAACTAATGACCTACTAAATCCGATTAGTTGCTCGATTGTCGATTAATCCTTAGTTAATGACCATGCTGATCGAGATTGAGTATCGACTACCGATTTCTGCAACCTTGCTTGAGGGCACCACCTGCGAAGATGTGGGAGTTAGGTGGAATATTTGGATCATATTTCCTTAACCTGCATGTTTTCAGTCCAAGTCTGAAGGAAGGCTAGGATCTCTTGGCTAGAGGTGAATAAAAGAACGAGCTTCTGGAGATCCATCCATGTGGTTTGCGGCAACAATCACGAGGACAATTTTTTTCCTTTTGCACTCCTTTGGGTGATTTGATGTGGTAGAAACCAAGGAAGGCCGTATCGACATCGATATCGTTTCGGTCCGCTCGGAAATGGATATATCGGATATATCGTCGATATCGGTGGAAATGTCGGAAATGACTCAAAAAAGCCATTTTTTTTTATCGTTTTTCAGAAGTTAAGGTCATCCAAGATATTAAAACAACAAATGACTTACAAATACACACTTATGTCACACATGTCGGTCATTTATAGCCCATATATCACACATATCGGTCATATCGAATATATCGTTGTTTATGTTTAATCCTGACCTATAGATATTGGAAATGGATTCCATTCAAGTTCTTATAACATTAAATAGCATATAAATATACACTTAGATGACACATATAGATCATTTGTGAAGACTATGATCCTTATATTGCTCATATCGGTCATATCAAACGTATCGTTGGTACTGTTAGTTGTTGTTGACCTAAATATTGAAAATGGAGTTCATCCAAGTTCTTAGATCACTAAATAACTTACAAATATACTCTTAGATCACACATATTAGTCATTTTATGAAGCTTATATCGCATATATTGATATCCAAACAGTCATTTTTGAAAGTCATCCAAACAGGAATAAGTCTCATCATCTGGAGTTTAACTCTCGAGAGCAGGATGGGAGGAGGGGAGAAGCGCTGGTGGAGAGTGCACGAGCGGTGGAAGCCTAAGGAAGATGCACGTGATGTTCCGAAGCGAGTTTTGGAGTCTAGAGGCGCTCGCTCCTCAGTCACATCGAGAGGAAGGACTTCGTGGAGACCGAAGGCATCTATCGCAGGAGTGCCTCTCTTCATTTTTGGGAAACGCATGGAGAGCTCGGCTAGCGTGGTGAACGATGGCCGCACGATTCGGGTCGACTCTAAAGGAAAAGGTATACTCCGGGGGAGTGCTCCCGATGACGTGCACGTCTCCGATGAGCATGAAGGGAGTGGTTCTTGGGTTCGTGTTTCTCACAAGAAGCCGGGTAAGCGTTGTTTTAGATGTGGCGAGCGTGGTCATATTGCACCGGCCTGTGTGATGCCTGCAAGGTGTTATGGTTGTGGAGGGGTTGGCCACAAGAAAGCTTCCTGCTGGTTCGGGTTCGCCCGGGCGGTGTCTTTTGCTCACAAGGTCTCTCCTTCTTCGGGGGGGGGGGGGGGAGGATGCTGTGCATGCTGCTTCCTTTGACATGATCCCTGCGGGGGGGAAGGGCTCGCGGTCTTTTGCGCAGGTGGTACGTGATTCCAGGACCCCCCTCTGTGCAAAGGATTTCGATGGTGATTCGGCAATCCCCTTTGCCGGCGAGTTCAACCTGGAGGAGGCGGGTAGGAGCTGCGACGTGGAAGATGCTTCTCAAGGAAGGGGGCGCGAGAAATCGCGTGAAGGTTCGCTGCATGGCCACCTCGTAAAGGGGGGTCGGTGTGATGGAGTTGCTGTGGGGCTGGCCCTACGTAAAGGAGTTGATTGGAGTACCGTGGCCGTGCGGTTGCATGGATTCCTGGGACCCTTGTTCGGTGGAGACGTGGTTGTTTTGAACAACTCAAGGTGCTGTGTTCGTGGCCTATCTGTGGAGCAACGTCGAAGCTTATTGACTAGTGATGTTTTTGAGGACATCTCCTGGAGACCTTTGCGATACGGCGATGGAGCTTGCGTCGATGCTGAAATTTGTGTTGTGGAGGTGCGAGGGGTCCCTTTCCTCTCTCGTAGGGTGCAGGGCTTGGGGAAACTTCTTCGGCGATGGGGGGAGCTGCTGGCGATTGTGGGTGATGGCTGCAGGCCGGGATCAGATTGGAAGGCAACTCGGGTCCTTTTGGAATGTGGCAGAAGTTTGCTTGAAGACGTCTTGGGCAAGGTGGTCTTTGAGACCTCGGTTGGTCGATTCTCGTTCCCGGTGGAGATTTCTTTCTTGGAGCCTCTGGCTCAGCCGCAGGCGGTGGCTGGGCCGGCGATCTCCTCGATCAAGACGTTGGCCCCTGCGGTTGTGGATGTCGCCTCGTCTCCCGTTGGCCAGCTGGCGTTGCATGGGGGCCTTTGCGAAGCGTCGCCCCCTGGGTTGATTGCCCACGCCCCTTCAATGGTTTTTCTCGAGTCCCGAGTGATTTCGCCATAAGTGGCGCTTTACCAAAGGGGGGACCGTCCGAGGTTGATTCTTTACTCGGCTCTTTTGCCTGGAAGGTGGACCGTGCGCTGAGCGTTTCTTATTCGGGCCCGTGGACGGGTCTCTCTTCTTCGACTTCTGGCGGATTGGGGAGGTTTGGGTCGTGGTCCGGTGGGGAAACCTCCTTTCTCTCCGCGGATTCAGACCCGGACCCCTCCCGAACTTCTATTGGGCCCATCTTTGGGGCGGGTCCTGTTGCGGTCGTGCTTCAGGAGTCTCCCTCAGTTCAGGACTTGTCTGGATCGGCCCTTCCTTCGGATGATGGTTTGCCTATTGTGCTGGGTTCGACTTCGCTGTCCATTCTGGGGCCTTTCTCGAAAGATTATGAGGGCTCGTCTATCCTTACCTTGCCTAGCCCTGTGATGGGCGACTCGGTTGCGGGCGGTGATGTCGATCTGGGATCACGCTCCGATAAGCGATCGGGGAAGAGATATCGTAGGAGGAGCAGGTCTCGTACGGGATTCGCGCCAATTCTTTCTTGTGCGTTGTTGAGAGACACTGTAGCGGAGGCAGCTGGCCTTGCGCATTCTGGAGGGCGTCGCCAACCTTTTTAATGAAAGTTATTTCCTGGAATGTGAGGGGGCTGGGGGATGATGTGAAGCGAAAGGCTCTGGGTGCTCGCTTGTCGGAGTGGGGTTGTGATATTGCCTTGATCCAAGAGTAGAAGTTGCGTGGGCTGGATGGTGCACTGTGGCGCTCCTTTGGTGCGGGGGCGTTGGATGGATTTACGGCCTTGGATGCGGTGGGTGCGGCGGGGGGCCTTTTCATTGCGTGGAGATCGGCCGCTTTTATGCTTGATTCGTCTATCTCGGGGAGACATATGCTTTCGGTGGTCCTGATTAGGAGTGACTCGGCCTATCCCATCGCTTTTTCTTGCGTTTATGGGCCTTGCTGTCATATCAAGAGAGCCGAACTATGGGAGGACTTGCGTGACGCGGGGCGTGCTTTTGTGGGTCTCCCTTGGATCATTGGGGGAGATTTTAATGCGACTCTTCTGTCTTCTGATCGCCCCCGGGCGAGGGGGGGGGGGGCGTGACCCGAGGTCTTTGTCTTTAAAGGAGATTGTGGACTCATTGGCGTTGGAGAACTTGATGGCATCTGATATAAGGTATACTTGGAGGAACGACACTTCTCGATCTCGGATTGATCGTTTCTTGGCTTCGGGTGCCTTGATGGAGAGGTTTCCTTCTTGCTCGGTCTCTTCTAGACCCGGGGCTTTCTCCGACCACTCGTCGATTATGTGGGATTCTGGTGAGACTAGTTCTCTGAAGGGCCTCTTTAGATACGAACGTTGCTGGCTCCTTGAGCCTTCTTTCAGGGGTGTTGTGGCCGACCTATGGGTTTCTTCTTCAGTGGAGGGGTCTGCGGCCGTGAGACTAAGCCACAAGCTTGAATCTTTGCGGAGGAGATTGGCGCGCTTTAAGCGGGAGACGCGGGTGGCGCGGATGGCCCTAAGATCGGAGGCGGAGGAGATTATTATGAGGCTTGATTCTGTTGAAAGCGAGAGAGATCTCAATGCGGACGAGCTCGAGGAGCGGTCCTCTGCGCAAAAAAAAAGTGGCGGAGGAGGACAAGAAGAGAGCTATTGAGTGGCGACAGTGCTCCAGGATAAAATGGCTCAAAGATGGAGATGCAAACATGGCATACTTTCATAGGGTTGCTAGCGGGAGGAAGCGTAACAATTCACTACGCGCTATCACTGTTGATGGGGAGCGCTTCGTTGGGGATAATGCGATGGGGTCTGCCATTGTGGAACACTTCAGAGGCGTCATGTCGACTCGCTCCACGAGATCTTGGAAGTGGTTGGGGCTGGGGGTGCCCAAGGTTTCCGAGGACTGTGCCATGCTTATTAGGCCGATTTCGATGGTGGAGACTAAAGAGGCTGTGTGGGAACTTTATCATGATGGGTCCCCGGGGCCTGATGGTTTCTCTGTGGCTTTCTTTCGGGACTTCTGGGACTTGGTGGGAGTCGAAGTTTTTGAGGTGGTGGTGGAGTTTTGCGGAGGAAATGCGGGTTTTGATAGGCTGAACAGAGCCTTATTGCTTTTGATTCCAAAGAGGGATGCGGCGGAGGAGATTGGCGACTTTCGCCCCATTTCGATTTCAAACGCCATATACTTAATTGTGGCTAAAGTGTTGGCTAGGAGACTTTCTAGAGTGCTGGACTCGCTGATTTCCCCTGTTCAGGCGGCTTTCATTAGGGGAAGACAAATATCTGATTGTATTGCGGTTGCGTCGGAATAGGTGGCTGATTGGAAAGCGTCGGGGAGACAGGGGGTGCTATGGAAAATTGATTTTGCTAAAGCTTATGATAGCATTGATTGGGCCTTCCTATGGTCGGTCCTTAGGAGGCGTGGGTTCCCGGAGCTATGGATTTCATGGATGCGCCGATGCGTGACTACTGTCTCCTTCTCGCTTTTGCTCAATGACGGTTTGGAGGGGGGGCTTTTTCAGCCGAGACGGGGCCTTCGCCAGGGCTGCTCGCTGGCCCCCCTACTCTTTGTTCTTGCTTCGGATGTCTTGGCTCGTATGGTGGACCGGGTTGTTGCTGCGAGCCTCTCCAAGGGTTTCTCCAAGGGGGGCGTTTCCGTGCCATTACTACAGTTTGCGGACGACACCCTGTGCTTCATTGAAGGGGGTGCTAATGAGGTCGCTGCCATGTCGGTGACTCTGGACCTCTTTAGCGAATTATCGGGGCTACTCATAAATGGTGCCAAGTCAAAGGTTATTCCTTTTGACTTATCGGAGTTTTTGACGTGGGATTGTGCGAGCATTCTGGGCTCTGCCTTGGGGAGTTTGCCGATTGACTACCTGGGCCTTCCCTTGGTGGTTGGGAGGCCAGGGATTGGAGTGAGGTGGTGGAGAAGGTTGAGGCGAGGCTGGCGGGTTGGCGCGCGACGCTCCTCTCGAAGGGCGGAAGGCTGGTTCTCTTCGCTCGGTCCTTGCTGCCATTCCGGTGCACTTTTTGTCGACTCGACGCTTGCCTGCTGGGATTTGCAGGAGACTTGAGTCTTGTTTCAAGAGATTCTTGTGGGGGAAATCGGGTGTTGAAGGGAGGGGGATTCACCTGGTCGCTTGGGAGGAGGTGGCGAGGGAGAAGCAGGAAGGGGGGTTGGGGGTTAGGTGCCTCAAGTTGGTCAATGATGCTTTCTTTCTTAAGTGGGCGAGTAGGGTGTGGGGAAGAGGTGGAAACTTCTTTATTGATATCTTGAGGGAGCTTCATGGGAGGGAGTGGCGTTCTGGCGTGGTGTTCAGGAGGTCTTCTTGAGGAATAGAGCGAGGTTTAAGCCTGTCCTGGGGGACGGTCGTGCCTTCTCTTTTTGGAAAGACAGCTGGTTGGGGGGGATCCCTTTTCGGTCCGTTTCCCGCGACTCTTTGCGATGGCGGAGAACAAGGATGCCTCCGTGGCTTGCTGCTGGGAGAATGCGTGTTGGTCTCCTCGCTTTGGGGGGAATTTCTTGGATCAGAGGTTCTTGGACTTTCTTGCTCTGATGGACGTCCTTGCTGTTGCGGATACACCTTCCGTGGGCTTGGATCATTGGGTTTGGAGGGATGGTGGCTTTTCGACTCGGAAGGCCTATGCTGGACTGCTTGAGCTTCCGCCTGCTCGCTCGGATTCCCTGGTGAGAGACTGTGGTTTATTCTGGAGTTTGGGCCTGCCCTTGCGCATTGTTTTCTTCTTATGGTTGGTTCGCAGAAAGAGGCTTATGACGCGTGATCGATGCTCAAGGTTGATGCTCTCGGTGTCCAATCTATGCGTCCTGTGTAGATCGAATGTGGAATCCCTGGATCATATCCTCTTTCTCTGCCCTATGGTCCGGAGGCTTTGGGAAGACTCGCTTGTGGCTTGGGCACGTGCTTGTGATGTGGAGACCTTCTGTGACTCTCTCTTCGTGAATAGGCATATGGATGATAGAAGGCGGCTCTTGACACCGGTGGCAAGATTATGGTCGATTTGGCTTAGTCGTAACGAGGTCATTTTCTCTACGCAACGCTTCTACATGGAGAATGTCCTCTGTCGCGCGAGTGGGTTGGTGGACGACTGGAGTTGTACTTAATTTTTGTTATCTTGTTTTTTTGAGTTTTTGCCCAGAACTGGAGGCTTCTCGCCTCCTCTACTGGGTCGTTCTTTTTTGTTTTTGTTTGTACCTCTGACTCTCCTTCATTTTAATATATTGGGGTGAACACCACTGAGTGTATCCCCCCTTTTCTGGGCTTCAAAAAAAATATTGATCATTTCAAACATATCAATATAAATGTTGATTCTTGACTTATAGTTTTTTTTGAAGAATTGACTTAAATATATTGGAAATGGATTTTCATTCAAGTCTTACAACATTAAATAACTTGCAAACATACTCCAAGTTGAAGAACCATTGTATACACCCTCCTGTTGCACCATACCCTACCAGCACGGGGTCTCGCTGCACATAATATATATAAACCATTATGTGTTTTAATCAAGGCCCTAAATGTCGGTTTCGGTCACCATTTCGGTACCGACCGAAACAGAATTTCGATGGAATTTCGGTGGAATTTCGACTGAAATTTCGGTCATTTCGGTCATTTTTTGTACTAGGACCCCCATATTTCGGTCATTTCGGTCATTTCGGTCGAATTTCGATTTCGACTGGATATCGATATTCGACAGAAATTCGACCGAATTTCGCTGAAATTTGAGGCCATGGTTTTAATACCAGGTGTAGCTAGATATGTGTTTTAATATTGGATGTAGCTAGATAAGTAGTGGAATCAATATTGCGTGAATAATGACATTGATATAGAGATATCGACGAAATATCGGCGATATCGATTGGTATCCAAGATTTTTTGTACTAAATCCATCTATTTTTGATCGATATGAGCCGATATGGCGATATCTCGTTGATATATCGGCGATATATCGCCGATATCCCTGTAAAAGGATGTACTGGGTGATTTCGATACCCCTTCCCTCTTGAAACTGATATATCAGCGATATATCGCCGATACGACCTTCTATGGTAGAAACCAATGCAATTTTCAGAGTCAGAATTTTATTATGAGAATATTCTGGAGCATTGCAGGGATAGTTGGGTAGCCTGGAATCGTAACGTGATTTTTTGAAGTAATGAAATTTTCTTTGCGGTGGGTCCTACCTTGGGATCCCATCCTTTCTCTATCTTTTTTTTAAATAAGATCGATTATATGGATTTTTTTGCCTCCATTTCGATCTATTTTGGGCCATTCTCAGGATTAAATCCAAATAACAAAGATCCCTTCGGATAGTCTCATTCCGACACTTATTGGGATTTCCTCAACCTTTCTTAATCCGCTTAACACCCAAATCTCACATTTTCTAACTAGTATATCAATTGACATCCTTTGCAAATGACCAAATCATTTTAAGCGGTTTTATCTCATCTTAGCCTTTGTCCGAGCTACACCAACTTTCCTTCAGATCTCATCTTTCCGAATCCGATCTTTTCGTATATGACCAAACATTCATCTTAGCATTTTCATTTCTATTACTATCATTCTCTTTACATGTCTATGGTTCATAGGCCAACATTATATCCATAAAGTATAACAGGTCTCACAACTGCTTTGTAATACTTTCCTTTGACTTTCAAAGCGATTTTATTATCACAAAGAATAATAGAGGCTCCTCTTCACTTTAACCAACCTGCATTTATTATATGAGTAACATCTCCATCAATTTCCCTGTCCTGTTGAAAATAGATCCCAGGTATCTAAAAGAATCTTTCTTCTGAATGTTATCCTCTCCAATCTTCACCTCGAATCCTTCACCCTTGTTTCCATCAAATGTACATTCCATATATTCAATCTTCGCCCTACTTATATGTAATCTTTTATTCTCTAAGGCATACCTCCAAATCTCCATGTTGGAGTATTTATTTGTGTGTCGCTTGAGTTGTAGATGGGTAAATGAATCACTTCAGGTTCCATTTACCACATCCAGTCTTTAGTCTCACATCTATCAGTTGTGGGATGTTGAGACTCAGTGGGTGCTATATATAGACCCCACACCCATTGTATTCAGATGAGAAAAGCAATATAACATCAACCCTTTGAGGCGTTCTTCCGTGGTTTCATCTTGCTCCTTAGGGAGTAGGGTTCCACGTAAAATCCCGCTGTTCAAATTTTGTTATTCTTTATCTCTGATACGCTTTCGCATTCCTATTTTCTAACAGGGTATCAAAGCGGGTTCGATTCTCGAGGATTCATGATTCGTTGTTTTTATTCGAGATTCGATTATTGTTTGTTCGAAAAGATTATCATTCAGTATTATTTCTCACGAGCGTGCGTGGTTCAATGTTTTTTAAGATTGTCACGAAGTTCTAGAAGTTCTAGGCTTTCGTGAAACCCTATCATTAAGCAACATTCATGCACCAGATTTGCATCTTCCGCTGCAGTTCTTCGAGGAGAAGACACATCTCCCTTAGGAGATGTCGCATCTTCCAGATATGTGTCTAGGGTTTCAGCCCTTGCTCGTGCCAAAGAAAAAGATTTAGGTGATCCACGTGCATCCAGCAACCCATCGCTGCCCTTGCGTATGCGGCGCGGCCCTCAGATGTCGGCGCCCATCCAGACCGATGCCGTCCCTCCAGTTCCATGCACAACTCCGTGCGTGAAGCCTTCAGGGTGCATCCTCCCTCGCGCTCTGTGCGCACAATGCGCACTCCTCCTCATCGCGCAAGATCCCCAAACCCAGGTGGAGCTCGAGCCCCATTCCTCTATGCGCAACACCTCCTCCAACTAAGGTGTAACAACCCTGGCGGTGTGCACATCTCTAGCGATGGTTCAACCAATCAATTTATGTCTAGAAGCCGCACTTCTCTAGCGGTGGCGGCGTGCCTCCTTAACGAGACTTAGGTGGAGTCCCATCCCTCGCCTCCTTGTACGAAAGTAGAACCCATCGAGCTCTCCCCCAATGGCGTCCTTTGTTCTTCACTACCCTCCTAGTGAAGGCCTTCTAGGCGGCTCAAGCTGCGAGCCAACCATGCGACGCATCACCGCCCCTGCATGACTTGGCGGCGACGACCCTCCGCGGGACTGTCAGTCCACATCAGTGAATCTCAACAACAACATGCGACCCTAGCACCTTCTCCTTCCCTATCTCCAGGCGACGCATGGTTCATTCCCAAGCAGGCGGCGACACTCCTTCGGTTGCAGCGACCCTCTCCAGTGCAAAGCCCTAGCTGCGATATGGAGTTTCTCCAAATCCAGGTGGTGCCCCCTTGTATGTTATGAGGGGTTCTCAATCAAAGGGAACCCTAAATATGGTGTAGCCGTATAAAAAAATCAAAAAAATGAGAGAGGGGAGAAAGCATGCCCAACGGGCTGCTACTTTTTTAAAAAAGAGACCGAAGGTAAAAAAAAGGAGAGATGAATTTGTTCAAAAAAATTTTGAAAAAAGGGGAAAGTCGAGAGTTTTTTTTAATTTTTTTGCAATGGATTATTTAAAAAAATGTTTAAAAAAATTATGAGAAGAAAAGCCGTAAAAAATGAAACGACCAAATGTGATCCGCGTTTTCCCCATTTTATTGCCTTCTCCCAACTTTATCGATGTCACTATTTTCTGACAAGTATGGGAGAAATGGGGAGTATTATGTAGAGTCACAGGCTACAAATTCAAATGATTCTCCAGTCCAGAAACCAGTCAGATTTCCAGACTCTACAGTTCTTTAGATTTCAAACTTGACGTTCAAGTTCTGAGTCTTTAGTTTCAGACACGCACATGTATGTGATCTTTTTCAGATGAGTACATGGTTGCCATCATTCTTGTTTTGTCGACCAGAGTTTTCATGTGTTCTATAAGAACTCCAGAGTAGAGATCTCATTCCCTATGCCATGTTGGTTAGAGTTTTCATGTGGTTTCATAGGGACTCCGGAGTCGAGTACCATTCTCTGAGCTAGATTGGAGAGACACAGTTCTCCGACGAGGAGACTTTTTCTGACTCCATCCTCAAGCGATCGTGAACTCCAGTACGAGATCCTTCCGAGATTCCTATGACAGAGAACCCACTTCGAGGTCCCTATGAGAGAGACCCATCTTCAGAAATCTACATATGGATAATTAGTGATGCTCTTTTCGGCCATTTCAGAGATGGAGCAGTTGCCCACATTGTTGTGACAGGCCAGAATTCTCCGAGTGGAGATTCATTTTCAGTTGCAATGACTTTGACATGCGCAATTCAGAGCACATGCTCTCAGTCCAGAAGATTCGGTTGACTCACACTTCAGCCCGTTTATCCTCCTCACATGCACGACATGAGAAGCAACGTTCTTGACAACAAGCAACAGTTGTGCGCGTTGAGTTGATATTGTTTGTAGTGTCCTGCATCATGAGTTGAGATTTCTTCTTGTTTGTCTAAGCTGAGCATTGCATTCTCCATCTTGAGGGGGAGTGTTGGAGTATTTGGTTGCGTGCCACTTTTGTTGTTGATGAGTAAATGGATCACTCCAGGATCCATTTACCACAACCAGTCTTTAGTCCCACATCTACCAATTGTGGGATATGGAGACTCAATGGGGGTTATATATAGACCTTCACACCCATTGTATTGAGATGGGAAAAACAATAGAACATCATCCTTTTGAGGCATTCTCCCGTGGTTTCATCTCGCTCCTTAGGGAGTAGGGTTCCACGTAAAATCCCGCTGTTCAATATATCTTATTCTTTATATCTGATACGCTTTCGCATTCCTATTTTCTAACAATCTAGCTTCTCATTTACTCCATCTTTTGTCTCATTAATCAAAACAATATCATCGACGAACAACATACACAAAGGTATCTCATCCTGAATGTGATTAATCCGCTCGTCCATAATCAAAAGTAAAAACGAATGGACTCAAAGCTGAACCTTGATGCAGACTGATGTTGATGTTAAAATAGTCAGTCTTCCAGATTGGATTCTTACAAAAGATGAATCCTCATCGTACATATCCTTTATGTATAGGACATGTACTTGTTTCTTCTCCAAAATTCACCACAATATCTCCCTTGGCACTGCATTACAAGCCTTCTCCAAATCAATAAAAAATTTATGGATGTTCTTTTTAGCTCTATAAATCTCCATTGTTCTCCTCAACGAGTGGATAACTTCAATAGTTGAGTGACTTGGCATGAACCCAAACTGGTTTTCAGTTACTTTGGAAACTTGCGTCAACCTTCTTTCGATCACACGTTCCCAAATTTTCATCGTATGACTCATCAGTTTGATACTTTTATAATTCAAACAATTTTGACTATCTTCTATATTCTTATAAAGAGGCACCATAATGCTTCCCATTTTCCGGTATTTTCTTGCTTCTCTAAGGACGAGGATGGTTACGTGCTTGTTACTCAAAAGGATATAGAGACTAGATGGGAACAGTACTTCCATAGACTTTTCATTAGGGAATGAAATAGAGAGATCACTTTGGGTGATCTAGCTAGTAATGAAAGTTACTTGAATCGTGCAAGCTATAGACAAATACAAAGAAAGGAAGTAGAGGAGGCTTTGAAGGTTATGAGACATGGAAAAGGTATAGGACCAAATGACATCCCTGTAGAAGAAGTATGGAGAGTTTTAGGTGAGCGTGGTTTGACTTGACTTACGAATCTATTCGATGTTATTTGGCGAAGCAAGAAAATGCATGAAGATTGGAGGAGTATCGTGGTGCCTCTTTATAAGAATAAAGGAGACATTCAAAATTATCCAAATTCTAGAGGTGTCAAGTTAATGAGTCACACTATGAAAATTTGGGAACGTGTGATCGAAAGAAGGTTGAGGCAAGTTTCCAACGTAAAAGAAAACCAATTCGGATTCATGCTAGGTCTTTATTGATTTGGAGAAGACTTATGATTCTGTCCTACGAGAGATATTGTGAAGAGTTTTGGAGAAGAGATAAGTACCTGTCCTATACATTAACCTCATAAAGGACATGTATGATAGGGCTTTATCTTGTGTAAGGACCCCGTCTGGGAAGACTTGCTATTTTGACATCTACATTGGTTTACATCAAGGTTCATCTTTGAGTCCTTTTTACCTTGATTTTAGACGAGTTGATAAGTCACAATCAGGATGAGTTACCTTGGTGCATGTTATTTGCTGATGATATTATGTTGATTGACGAGACTAAAGATGGAGTAAATGTGAAGCTTGAGGTATGGAGACATGAGTTGGAGGCTAAAGCATTTCATATAAGTAGGGCTAAGACGGAATATATGGAATACACCTTTGATGGAAGCAATGACGAAGGAATCGATGTGAAAATTAGTGACGATAACATTCGGAAGAGAGATTCTTTTAGATATCTGGGATGTATTTTGCAACATGATGGGGAAATTGATGGAGATGTTACTAATAGAATAAATGCAGACTATCTAAAGTGGAGAGGAGCCTTTGCTGTTCTCTATGATAAGAAAATTCCATTAAAAATTAAAGGAAAGTTTTACAAAGCAGCCTTGAGACCTGCTATGCTCTATGGATCTGAATGTTGGTCTGTGAACCATAGACATGTACAGAGAATGGTTGTAGCAGAAATGAAAATGCTAAGGTGGATGTGTGGACATACACGTAAAGATCGGATTCGGAATGATGCAATCAGAAAGAAAGTTGATGTAGCTCAAGTCGAGGATAAGATGCGAGAAAACCACTTATGATGGTTTGGTCATTTGCAAAGAAGAACAGCTGATGCACCAGTTAGGAGATGCGAGTGTTGGAATGTTGAGCCGGCTATGAGAGGGTGATGACAACCCAAGAAGTGTTGGAAAGAGACTATACGAAGGGATCTTAATTTTTTGGATATAAGTCCAGGATTGACCCAAGATAGATCTGAATGGAGGCGAAGAATCCATGTAGCCGACCCTATTTAATTGTGGGAAAAGGCTTTGTTGTTGCTGTTGTTTCTTACTTCTCTAAATATTATTAAATAAAATTTGTAAGCCTAGCCAAACCCCATTCACCTAAAACTCTCCAAACTTATATAGAAATGTCTTCAGGTCCTACCCCTTTCCCAGGTTTAATCACCTTTAAAGCCTCATTTACTTCCTTTCTTTATATCCATCTATAGCTTCCACAATTCAAGTAATATTCACTAACAATAAGATCTCCCAAGTAGTCTCTTTATTCCCTTCCACAATGAAGAACTTATGGAATACTTCTTCAATCTAGTCTATATAACCTTTTGAGTAACACGCCCATGTCCTTCCTCATCCTTGATGCATCTCACTTGAGAAAGATATTTAGTCTTTCGTTCTCTTTGGACAATTTGAATATATCCTTCTGGTTCTCCTTCGAGTCAAGCTTTTTGTGCAAAACTTCATAATCTTTCGGCTTGGCTTCACTTACGACCTTCTTTGCTTCCTTTATTGCTATTTTGTAGTTTGTGTCAGTTTTCTTTATTCTATCCTTGTATATATCATTAAAGCAAGCTCTTTTAATTTTAAGTTTCTCTTGCACCCCTTCACTCCACCACCAAGCCTCATTTTGACCTGGAACTCTTCCTTTAGACTCGCCTAGCATCTCTTGCACCCCTTCACGATGAGTTAACGTATTCTAAAATATTGTTTATCGCGGGTTTAGAATTCAGATTTCACAACTATATAAATCATAGTATACTATAATTGAGTTACTATGTTATCACATTTTTCTTTAAATGTCAAAAATAAATTTATTTTATCAAAAATGTAGTTAATACATTGTTAGGCCAAAAGATTCTAAGAAACTTGGATCAAGTGGGAGTTTTCCCGATATGATCCTAAAATTTGGGGGTGTGCAACATTTCATTATAAAGAACATGATCAGGTGGAACCTTACCGGAATCATGGTTCGAAATATCATGATATATCAATGATATATGGTCGCTAGAGGAAGGGTTTCGATACTATGGTGTGTTGAGAGCGATAAGAGAATGAAAGAGCGTACTTTATTCTATAGGTCTAGGGATCCTTATATAAGACAAAACCCTAGGGGGTTCGAAAGGGAAAAATACACAAATGCCCCTAGTGGGGGTTACAATGATAAAATAAGAACCAAATGTTTTAAATATTACTAACACTCTCCCTCAAGTTGGAGCATATTTATCGATCATGCCCAACTTAGAAATTATCCATAGAATGCATTTCTTGGGTAAGGCCTTAGTGAAAACATATGCAAACTGAAGATCAATGGTAATGTGAGGAGTAGTAATCTTCCCAATTCTGACAATATTCTGAACAAAATGGTAGTCGATTTCTATGTGCTTGGTTCTTTCATGGAACACAAGATTCGTGGTAATGTAAATAGAGGATTTGTTGTCACAATGTAGTGGAATAGGTGTGGTGACCGTAATGCCAAGTTCTTGTAAAAAAAAGTTAATAGCCACGTGATCTCACAAGTTGCTTGAGCCATTGCCCCGTATTCTGCTTTTGCACTAGACCTGGATACAACAATCTGTTTCTTGCTTCTGCAAGTGACAATATTTCCTCCAACCATCATAGCATATCCTGTGGTGGAGCGCCGATCCTCTGGTGAACTTGCATAATAAGCATTAACATATACAATAACGTCAGTGTATCCGTTTGCCCTGTAAAAGAGACCACACCTTGGAGATTCCTTCAAGTATCGTAGTATTTGAAGAATGTCTTGCCAGTAACTATAACAAGGTTGCTTCATGTGTTGGCTAGCTCTACTTTATGCATAAGAGATATCTGGTCTGGTAACAGTGAGGTAGAGAAGTTTTCCAACCAGGCTCCTATATCCCTTAACATCTTCGAAGATAGGATCAGAGGACGTGGAACGTTTCTTCAGGTCTGTCGGAATACCCGAAGGTTTGCATCCAAGTAACCCAGCTTTAGTAAGGATGTCCAGGTAGTATTTTCTTTGAGAGAGATGAAGACCTTTTATAGTGCGTAGTATTTCTATGCTCAAGAAATAGTGTAAGGGACCAAGCTCCTTAGTGACAAACACTTTCTGGAGAAAAGTCTTGGTCTCTAGAAATCTTTTATCATCTTCACTTGTGACAACTATATCATCTACATAGACAGCTAGTATAACGGTACCGCAACCACATAATTGTCAAAGGTTGTTCTCTGAAAGCCAAGAGTGCTGATTTCTGTAATGAGTCTGTCAAACCATGCCCTTGGGCTTTGTTTCAGGCCATATATTGCCTTGCGAAGTCGACATACGTACTCTCCTTCGACTTCATATCTCGGAGGTTGCATCATGTAGACTTCTTCATCAAGATCTGCATATAGAAATGTATTTTTCACATCTAGTTGGAAGATAGACCATGCTTTGTTAGTGGCTAGAGAAAGGATAGTTCTGATAGGGCCCATTCGTGCAACTGGTGAGAATGTCTCAAAGTAATCCATGCCATATGTTTGCGTAAAGCCTTTAGCCACAAGGCGATCTTTTAATCTTTCAATTGGCCCGTCAGGTGTTTGTTTGGTCGTGAAGACCCATCTGCATACCACATGTCTAGTCCCTTTAGGGCATTGCACTAGATCCCATGTCCCTCTTGAGGTAAGGGCCTCCATCTCTTCATTCATGCCTTGGCGCTAACCTGAATCCTGCAAAGCACTGTGATGGTCTCTCGGAATAGAAATGGTCATTAGAGCATCTGCATATCTTCTGTCAATTATTGATAAACTAGCAGTAGAAGTGAAATAAGACGTAGGATGAAGTGTACACTGCCTCTTACTTCTGCGTAGAGCAATGGGAAGCTCCTCAGGATCATCCGAATCAGCAGTGGAGGGGACACTTGAAGTAGGCATATCATCCTACAATAAAGGCTTAGGTAAGGGAATATCTGGTGGATTGAATTTTTGTTTCTCTTATAGACAATGGGTGGAGGTGGAAGATAAAGAGGAATATCGGTAACAGGTTATGTGAAGAAACTTGTCTGCTCAAAAAAGGTTACGTCTGCAGATATATATTAGCGTTGTCCGGTTGGATCATAGCACCTATAACCTTTTTGAGTAAGAGAATAACCAAGAAAAACACATTTTATTGCAAGAGGGGAGAGTTTGTCAGTAGGATGAAAGTTATGAAAAAATGCAATACATCCAAAAATTCGTAAGGGTAGTGGAAAATGCAACTCATTTAGATAGAGTAACGAGAATGGGGTGGATCCATTTAGGGATATGGATGGAACCCTGTTGATAAGATGGACAACGGTCAAAACAATATCCCCAATAGGTTTTGGGAACTTTCACTTGAGTGAGGCGGGATCGGGCAATATTTAGCAGGTGTCTGAGTTTTCTTTCTACGATCCCATTTTGTTTTGAAGTGTAAGGATATGATGTTTGGTGAATGATGCCCTAGGATGCAAAGAAAGTGGTTAGATTGTGTTGAGTAAATTCCAATGCGTTATCTGATCGAAAGATCTGAATACTGGAGGAGAAAATATTCTTCACGTAATGAAAGAAATTTTTAATAATATTATTAATCTCCGATATTTCTTTTATCAGATAGACCCATGATGGTCGACTATAGTCTTCGATAAAGACAACGAAGTACTTATGTCCATTCAGAGTACAGACTGGACAGTGGACATGGTCCCCAAATATCACAATGGAGTAATGAAAAAGGAACTTTGCGGCGAGGTTCTGAACGAGTAGGGAAGGTCCCTCGATGATGTTTCCCGAATTGACACACCTCACACTCAAAGGGCTTGAGTGTAGAAAGTTCGGGGAACATTAAAGAGAGAGCTTTGGCAGATGGATGATCGCGACGAAGATGCAAAAAACATGATCAATAGATATAGATGCATCACCATCAAAAGTAGAATCAGATGGGATATCAAGATAATATAGGCTGCTTTTCTCATTACCCCAGAATAGGAAATTGATTGATCAATAGTACAGGTTGGTTGATATGATCGATTCGATGAAGAAGGATGATCGATCTACTATTGTTCCTAAAATGGAAAGTCCATCTGATACAATAATATATTCGATACACATATCCGACTCTTTTTTTGATAGTATATACAAATAATGCTACAACAATGACAATGTAAAAACTCTTGATTTAGTACTTGGAACTTTTGATGCTTCCTTCATATAACATGAAATTGTGCAAGTTAAGATATATACCATGCAAGCGACTTGCGTTAAATGCATTTGTGTAATCATTAAAATAAAATATGAGAGGATGCAAAAGTTCTAATTAGGATACGAAGAACTTATAATGACTATATATATGTTTTATCTTTTTGTGTATGGATTTGATGTAAGAAATAACCAAGGACACAAAATATTTTTTGATTCAAGTTTATACTGAATCTAGGATTCATCTACTCATGTGGATGCCACGCGTCAACAGACTGTACGCCTGGGGCGTTCTTCAAGTTCTTGATTCTGTTACTCAGCTGCTGAAGGGCGCGTCTTCTCCGATTTATCCCGACCAGCCGACGAAAGCTTTGGCTCTCCGGCGGAGCCAGAGGGGTGACTCCTCCACCCCTCGAGCTCGCCCGCGGTAGATGGTGGTCAGAGAAGACTCCGAGCGGCGGAGGAAAGGCGATGAAGGTAGAGGTCCGCTGCAACCTGGAGGTTGATGAAGTCTGACGCCTATTCTTTGAAGTTGATTTCCGTGAAGACGAGAACTCCAAACGATGTGAAACTGCTCCAGATTCAAGATGTACCTGCAAATAAAAGATTGATGTGCTCGATTCGATGAATCGGCCGAGGGATTAAGAGTTCGCAAGATCAAAAACAATGGTTTCCAGAAGAACTGTACGAAATGCTTGAGAATGGAGATGAAATGAATCGTGATTTGAAGTGGATTTGAAACGAAATGAAGAGGAATTTGATTTGCAAGATAAAAACATAAAAGATAATAAATAGGAGAAAAGAAGGATAAATAACTAAAAAGGTTGTGACTATGTAAATATTGACCTAAATTAAGAGCTCAAGATAGTGTTAACTTATAGTCGACTAACCAGCAAGTAGAGAGAGATAAAGATCTACAAAGTAAACGTAAAAAGAACTAATTTTTGTACTGAAAATGACAAACCTATCGACACTTATACATCCTACAAACTTAACCTAGTCTGTATTCAATCGGTTGGGCCACTGAATAAGGATAAATCAACAGTCAAACGAGTAATCAAATTTAGACGGACATTAATCTATTTTTATTTTTAAGCATGTATTCTTATATATTTACTTAGACATGGATATATTCAATATTTTCATATTAAAATAAAAGAAGCAATTAAATTACAATCAAACATTAAGCATTTTATATCTACTTTAGTTTAAAATCAGAGAAAAACTACAAAATATGTCGGCCAACTAATCGGACTGATTAGTCGGATCGACCATTTAGCAACCGACTAAACTCTATTCAATCGCTCACCCTACCGACTTGATTAATCGGATTGACTGGTCAACCTAGTCGATTGATTTTTACAATCTATGTGCCATAGGATCCTAAATCTCGCAGGGGGTTTCTCCTTGTTCCTAAGTCAGCAATCTTCTCTACTGAGGCTTTCAGTTAGACAGGTGCTTGTTATCCATGCTCTATGTTGAGGATTTTGTTTTTAACAAGATTGTTGATTCATCCTATTTTGAGTGGGTAGCTAATTCAGTTTCTCCACAAAAAAAGGATGAGTTCAATTCAAATGACTGACCTACATGCCTGGGCCCTTGGGATGCTATCTGGTCCTTTGGTCAATGTAATCCTTCACATAAGGGAGGGTCTTTGTTCTCGTGACTGAAACCAATTTTCATTCCATGTTTCTTCTAGTCAGTTGAGAAATCAAAGTTCTCTACAATCTATATGTGGTGAGACATGGAACTCATCTCGCGGGCACGTGGCCTTTGTTACATGGTACATCATTGAAGCCTTACAATCTACAGGCTTAATATATTAATTCCTTCTCAGCATAAATTTTAGAGAAACTCATAGATTGCTGTCTTCGACTGTGTGGGCATGTAGAAGGTTGAGAAAGAAAATGTGCAAGCTGGACTACATTGACCGAAGTTGGCATTTATCTCCACCGTTGAGAAGAGACAACCTCCCACATTGTGCACCTCTTAGGAAATAAAGCACAAAGCACACATCACTCCCGGCCTTCTTTTCTTTCCAATTTAGGAATCAAGCTTGTGCTTACAAACTGATAGAAGATGCTTCCAAAAGTTCAAATCTCCCAATGCATCTTTCTGTTTCATGTACTTTACCTGGTTAGATATTTTGCTTGCTCATGAAGTTTCTCTATCCCTATACAAATTTGTTTCCTGTGTAGTACCTGACTAGAAATTTTGCATTTTTGAAAGTGATTCCCATTTTTCAAAATGTTCCATACAGGTTTTGTTCCTGATTCTGTTAGAACTTACAACAGATGTCTTACTGGCCATTTCTTTTTTCAATCGCCTTCTATTTTTAACCCTGTCCCCAGCTTCACCAATTTCGATGCTCCAGCATCTCACTTTCGTTCTCAATGCTCTCTAGGAATAATCTTATCGATTCTTCACAGATTTCAATTGGTGCATGGGAATAGCTTTTTTGCTTTTATCACTATAAGCCATCAAGTGCTTATATACATGTGCATGCACATGTATTTATGCCTACGCTATATTATTAATTGGAACAAAGCTGCTCAACTACTTGACCTTTTGTTTTTGTAACGTGCAATCAAGTTGTACGAGCAACAATCATCATTTACCAAGTTTTGTATATATTTAAGACAGGTGTTCAAATTGTTGATATCTGCTTAGCAAAGAGACCTGAGAATGGGGGACTGATCAATTTGCAGGAGCTATGTAGCTTGCTGCGTCAAAAGCGAAGAACTGCCCGTGAATTAGTTACTGAAGATGATTGTTTGCGAGCTATAAGTAAACTGAAGGTTTTCCTTCTCTTCGATTTTGCCCATATTTTTAATAGGGTTTTTATCAGTTGTGCCCCTCCAAGATATTGCAATATCAGTTATGCTCCTCTCTTTTGGGAATATCAGTTGTGCCCTCGATTTCTTATCGTTCTATCACTTGTGCACCTCAGTTACTTTGACCGTCAATAAGTTGAACTTAACCATGGTTTAATCAAACTATGGTGTAGTCAAGAGGGACATATTTGGAAGAAAAGCCCACACCTCCTCTGCCTGTTCGACCCCTCCAACCTCGACGCCTTCTACGCGTGGGCCTTCGAACGACGGAGCTCAGGTACATGCTAACGAAGGAACACTGGGGGAAAGGGATCACGACGATGAGAATGAGAGAAGATAACAATGGCGGAGGAGTGGTTCTTCTGCTGCATGAGGGGGTGGAGGATATGAGGGGGAGGAGAAGGTCAACCTGGAGAGGTTGGGGGCAGAGGAGACGGGGGAGGCTGAGGGTGGAGAGAGGGGGGGGGGAGGCTGGGGGTGGATGAGAGGATGGGGAGGAGGAGGAGGAGGAAGAGGTTGGCCTGGTGAAGAGGAGGGAAGGGAGGAAGGAGAGAGTGAGGAGGGTCAAGAAAGGCCTCTCAACTCATTTTTTTCTAATTTATTTTTGCTTGTGTCTCCAAAGTTAACGTTTGTTTGCGTTGGGGATGGACAACTAATCCGAGGGACACAAGTGATAGAACGGCAAGAAGTCAGGGGCACAACTGATATTCTCAAAAAGGGAGAGGCATAATTGATATTGCAATATCTCGGAGGGATATAACTGATTGCAATATCGTGGAGGGGCAAAACTGATAAAAAACCCTTTTTTAATAACAGTTCATTGGATGCGTTGAAATTTTATCAGTTTTTCTCGATGTTCCTTTGTAGTGATTTATTCGGAAGTATGCTTTCGAGAGTTCATTTTTAACAGATTTTCCAATTTAATACAGGCACTGGGTAGTGGGTTTGAGGTAATAACGGTCGGAAAGAAGAAGCTTGTTCGTTCCGTTCCTACCGAATTAAACAAGGATAACCATCTTAAATATGTCCGCAATTGATATTTGTGACATGACGTTTACGGTGATTGTTCTCTGAAAAAAACTCCCAGTTTCTTACTAAGACTTAAGTTTCTGCTTGTGTCTGCAGGTTCAAGGCTATGTTACTATTGATGAGGTTCAGAAAAAACTTTCTTGGTCATCTGGACGCGCATTAGATGCTCTAGAAACACTTCTAGAAGTAAGTAATGCAATGGTACCATATTCCCGTCAGGGAACACGAAATTTGGCATGTCAACGCATTTGATAAGAACTGTTATTTATGTCAGTTCAATCTTTTAACTATCACAGGAAGGTTTGGCAATGATAGATGATGGCCATAGGGACCGCATACGCCGATACTGGTTTCCTTGTACAGTTTCATCTTCTGCGAACAGTGTTGATGCACAGGTTTGATAGATGTAAGCTAATGCTAGTGTCATTATTGGTTTCCTTTTAGGGTGTCATCTATGATAGAGAGTATATGTCCGTAGCCAATGCAATCCCCCCAGTGTTCTTTCCCTTCTCTGCTAAAGTGAATGCAAGCTACTGAATTGCCTGATACACCACATGTATCTAATTGTTTATAGGTCATTTTCATATATTTTGGGATTGTGGCAGATGCTCTTCTGAATTTTCCGGTTTACCTCTCTGCAATTTTTTTATTGACCGTTTTTGTATTTTTACGACTAACAGATTGCACTGGCCTTTTGGCGTCTTGGTTTGTACTATTACAACAACAACAAAGGATTTTCCCACAATTAAGTTGGGTCGGCTACATGGATTCTTTGCCTCCATTCAGATCTATCTTGGATCAATCCCGAGCTTATATCCACAAAACTAAGATCCCTTCGTATGGTCTCTTTCAAACATTTCTTGGGCCGTCCTCGCCTTCTCTTAGCCGGCTCAACATCCCAACACTCGCATATCCTAACTGGTGCATCAGTTGATCTTCTTTGCAAATGATCAAATCATCTTAAGCGGTTTTCTCGCATCTTATTATCGATCGGAGATACACCAACTTTCTTTATGATTGCATCATTCCGAATCTGATCTTTACGTATGTTTCTACACATCCACCTTAGCATTTTCATTTCTGCTACTTTCATTCTCTGCACATGTCTATAGTTCACAGCCAACGTCTTGGTTTGTACATCCGTATAATTCATTCTGTGAAAATCTGTCTCACCAAACACCAGTAAAAATGCGTTTAGCACTGTATGATGAACACCGGGGAGTCTAGTCGCAAAACTGAGAGCCGACATTATCCGGCCAAATTGATCCCCATGGCGGCATCGAGGAATCAGAGCTGGGCAGTGAAGCGTGTGAGTTCAGGATGCGGGAATGGGGAGGTGGCTTGGATGTAGGCTAACAAGCATGAGAGACGCAAGATTTCAAACTTAGTTTTGGAGTTACTTTTAAGATGAAAAGAGGGGGAGATGCGTATGGGGGGCGACATTCGGGATTTTTTACGTCTGTGCCCTTGTAAAACATTGCAATTGCACCTATTCACATTATGACCCCTATGGACCTTTCTGAATTCACACATTTATCCACGTCGAGTCCCACGTCGACCCCTATGTACCCTTGTAAAATCCACTTGTTGATCTGTTGGACCGTTTAAGTGGGTTTAATATATATTTTCCCTCTTTATTCTTTGAGTTTGTTCTGAGTTTAAATTACTGATTATTGCATTCTAGTTAAACTATAGTTATCTATAATCAGTCTTTTCTTCACCCTACCTAGCGATACTTCAAGGAATTTATTACATAAATGCCCATGTTATTGTCTAAATCAAGGTTGCAAAGATCCATGTTTGATATTCAATAGGACTGATCAGTGAATAAACGACGGTATTTGAAACTTATAAAATATTGGATTTTTTTATTTTTAATAAAAAAGCTTATTATATATTTTTAATAAATATAAAGATCATGTCCACAAGAATCAATTACAACAGTAGCATAATTAACATTGTTTTAAACCCAAATTATAAAAAATATATTCACATGACACGTTGTTAATATAAGATAACAAGATTTGATAGCAGACATACTTGTCGTAGAAGAGTAAAGTGTCGACCAATGAGAAGGAACACCAATTATGTGATTAGACATTAAATGAAAATATTGATAACTCTAAAGTATGGTTGATACAATTTGATATTAAGAATGTGTTGATATGCTTTGAATCCTAATCACCTGACCTTGATTGAAGAACTTTCGTATGCGTCCCCTCTTGTCGTACCATACCCCAACCAGACGGGAGTCTTGTCAGATTCGTTTGTTTCAGGATTTGTTTATACGGGAGTAGTATATAAACTCTATAAGGTTACATCTTTTCTTATCCTTTGTATTTTTTTCTTCTCCACGGTGAAAACATATCGTCGTCCAAAGATGTAGCGTAGTTATGGTTGAACCTTATAAATCCGTGTGTTTGCATCTTGCTTGATTGATCATGTTTGTGCGTGTTTGCTTGCATGATCAGTAACAAACTGGTATCAGAGTATCGAGTTTCGTCCGGATAATCAAGCATGATGACATCACACAATCTGAAGATCGAGTAGTTCACACTTCACATCGAAAAACGGATTCAGCTTATAGCAGATCAAGATACA
Source organism: Ottelia alismoides (assembly GCA_037367405.1). Classification (NCBI taxonomy): domain Eukaryota; kingdom Viridiplantae; phylum Streptophyta; class Magnoliopsida; order Alismatales; family Hydrocharitaceae; genus Ottelia; species Ottelia alismoides. Next base: position 514,140 of record JAZKJV010000050.1, on the reverse strand, counting down.
CACCCTTTTGAAGCAGCATGACATTTGGACATTGTTGGATCAGGAGCAGGCGAAGGCACTCAAACCCTCCGAGTGGACGGTGCAGGAAGAGAAATGCTTTCAACGATCATGATGTGTTTGACAGATGAGATTATTGCGGAGGTTGCCAATGAGGATTTCATGGTCGGCCTGTGGTTGAAACTTGAAAGTCTGTATATGACGAAGTCTCTGAAAAACAAGTTGATATTGAAGTAATGTTTGTTATCTCTTCGCATGCGGGAAGGTGCATCTCTTAAAAAACATCTACATCGCTTAAATACATTGTTGATGGATTAAAGAATGTAGATGTTAAGATTGAAGATAGGGATGTTGCCTTGATTTTGTTGGTTTCTATTCCATTATTGTATGAGAATTTTATTCAATCATTTATCGTGGGAAGAGAATCGATAACCTTAGAGGAAGTTCGCATGAGTCTGTATACATATGCACTTCAGCATACGACTATCGGGAAGTAGGACTCTAACGCTGTAGGTTTGATTATGACTAATGAAAAGAGTCATGCTGATTCTGGATACATGAAGAAGGGAAAGAATATGTCCAAGTCGAAGAATCACAATGCTAAGAACATTTGCAATTACTGTAAGGAACCTGAACATTGGAACAAGGGCTGCCAAAGAAGAAAGGGAAAGTCACAGTTGCTACTGGTTCTCACTGTCACAGATTAGAAGATGACAGACAATACATGGATTCTTGATTTAGGATGTTCTTACCATATGAATCCCAATGAAGATTAGTTTTGCATCTATGAGAAGATAGATGATGGAAACGTCGTCGCAGGGAATGATGCATCATGGAAGTTTGTAGGGATCGGTTTTGTGGAGATCAAGATGCATGGAGTTGTATGGGCAGTGATAAGAGTACGCCATATTCCTAATCTAGAGAAGAACCTAATATCCCTTGGAGTCTTGGACTCTCAAGAATATAAATATAGCGTTGAAGGTGGAGTTATGCAGGTTGCCAAATCTAGGGTGATTTTCATCAAGGGCGACAAGTAACAGACCCTATACATCATGCAAGGGTCTACTGTTACGAGTTCTGTTGCAGTGGCATCCTAAGATGTGAATTCAAAGTTAGGATTTTGGCATATGCGGCTGGGGCACATGAGTCAAATGGGGATGAATACTTTCAGTCAGAAGGGTCTGATTAGGGATCTCAAGGGATCCAAACTGGCGTTCTATGAACACTACATGTTCATGATTCAAGATCGGAACAATTAAGCAAAATTATTCACAGGACGAAGGAGACGTTCAACTACGTCCATGTTGATTGTTGGGGCCCTTTACGGGCCCCATCTTTGGGAGGTGCCACATTTTTTTGTCTATTATGGATGAAAACTCCATGATGTTGTGGGTATATATGATGAAGTGCAAGTGCGAGGCATTTCATATGAGTTAAGGGATCGCAACACCAGTAGAGGGAGGAGGTGAATAGTTGATGAATACAAAGATCGTGGAGGGATCCTAACGGCAGGTCTTGAAGGGTCTGCGATGCCTAACAAGTCAGATCCGACAATCGCCGTGTCGACTGCTCTCTCAGTTCTCAAATATCTACAATCTAGTGCATCAACAATTAACCTAAAATAATTATCAAACAATAAATAAGGCGAGCTAAAATTTATAATACTCTACGTACAAAAGTATAGGGGTCGAACCACAAAGGAGCAATGAGGATAGCTACAGAAATTGACAATCAAAAGAAAAATCAACAAATATTTTTGGGTGTTTATATTGATTTTCTAATTTTTGTAAGGTTTTAATGTTTTATATATTTTTTATGGATTTTTAATATGTATTCTTTATTTTCTATTTTATACTTTTTACTTTTTATGCCTTTCTGATTTTTAGTTTTCTTTTTCTTTTTAATGCATAAAGGCATTCGTATATAGATAAGGATATATAGATAATTTGTATAATATAATAACTGTATATGATATAAAAATATAATATATAGAAAAAATAATAAAAGTACCCTTAAGTACATTCCTTTGTATTTTTAAATGTTTTTAAATATTTAAGATGCTTATAGATATTAATAATAGATATGAGTAATATAATACTAATATAAGCTATATATAGTAGTGATTTTTACCCTGGAGACCCTATAATCTTTTTAAATTACCTCTACGATCTTTGAAACATTGATATTCCTCCCTCGATCCCGTAAACTTGCTCCGTCTTACCCTATATACCCTGCCGTTAATTTGAGACTTTTTGAGTTAACTAGCTTGGGTTTAGGTTGAGTTAATCTAACCCAAGCAAATCCAATGGTAGGTTTTCATCCACTCTCCCTCCTTTCTTCTTCTCTCCCCTCCTTCCTCTTCCACCCTCTCTCCTTCATTCTTGCTGGACGAAGCCCTACTCTCTCCCTCTTGTTTCCTTCCGCACTTCCTCGAGTGCCTCTCCTCGGCATTCATGCCCATGCTCTCTCCATATTGCTTAACCAATGCCTCCACGTCGGAGTGATCGGAGTCACCGCAGAGCCAGATGGGGTTCGTGGCAGAGGACGACAGGTGAACAACACCAGAACTGAAAGATAGTAGAGGCTTCTTCTTAACGATAGTCGACGTAGGAGAGTCTCCCGTCGGTGAATTCGATGATCTCGCCGGACTCCAGCTTGCAGCTCTGAGATTGGTTGATACCGAAATCAGAGAAATTTAGCTCTTTGGCTAAGTGGGTCGTCGTCGACAACTTTGCGATGCTCGACTTCTCGACTGGCGGAGCAGTGATGAAACTCGATTTCATCATCACAATTCTTCATTGTTAACCCCCTTACTTAAATTTATGTCAATAAAAACCAGTTAATGTCCTGTAATTATTAGAGTCTTGAATAAATTAAAAATCACAAAAAATGGCAAAAGTGAAATTCGTGGTATTTTTAACCTTAAAAATACCTTCAAAAATATTTTGTGTCTTCTGTTGACCTCATCTCCACTTTTGGTCAACATGGAACTTATAGATCTCATCAAGATCTACAACTTTCATGTTTTGAGTTTTCTCAAAATCGACCATTTAACCCCTTAAAAATAAATATTTCTCTCTGAATAATCTGATTGGGCCACGTGGCCCGTTCTGGTGGAGCCACGTGGCCCGGCCTCTTAGTCTCATCCGCCCTCGCCCAGGACCGTTGGATCTCTTCTTGATCCAACGGCCCGATGAGCTCCACGCACACCCATTTCCCTCCACCGTCTGATCTACCCTCACCTCTCATCTCCGCCGCTTGTTCCTGCCTTGCTCTGCGTGCGCCACATGTCATCTACTCCACCATTAGATCATTGTTTGAAGCTGCAATCCCCACCTCACATTCCCGCTGCGTCCTCCACCTTTCGATCAGCGCCTCCTTCGCATCACGCCCGTCCGCTCGAGCTTTGCCTCCAAAGCGACACGTGGCATCATCTACGACCCTTCGATCGCTTCAACCGAGATTACATCCCGACCACCTTTTAGTGCCTAATTTCTGGCCGTTGGATCACAAGATCCAACAGCTACAAACTCGTCTTCCACCTCCGGTATCCCCTCTTTCCCACGTTCACCACCTCATGCGGCCAGCTCGCCCTTCCTATTATCCCGCCATCTCCAGCCATCACCTCCACTACCTGAAGACCCCACAACCTACCCCGATCATCCATCACCTTCGCCATCATCCACGCATCCCACATACCCCCTCCACTCTTGCCATATCGTCTCCGCAAAACTCGACCACCATGCACGGAACCGCCGACTCCCCTCTTTCAAATACTCCGCCTCCTCTCCCTTATTCCGATGTCCACCTTTACGCGGGAGGAGGCCCAACCCTCCTCCATCTCCCTGTGACAGGGGGAGGTGGAGGATTGAGCGATAACGACCTAGCTTCCCCGGTGTTGACCCACCACCGATCACGGCGGTGCTGCGGAGCTCCACGCCCGCTCGAGCTGCCCCGAGTAGCTGCCGGGGTCCAGCGACGACCCGGGGCTCGAATCGAGCCCCATCCCAAGCTTTCGACTGCCATATCTCAGGTAAGAATCTCAAAACTCCTTCTCTGTATTTTCTTGATTTTTCGCCTAATTAATCAGCTCATCGTTCCCATCTCCGACCTCCGTTAATCACTCCATTAGCTCCGACTTACAACCCCCTTTCACGCGCTTCATCCGATCACACTTCTACGTTCTTCCACACCTCAGTCACCGTACACCCAACTCCTCCACCCTCTCCGGTGGAGGAGCTTTGAGCTTTCATCCCCTTCGCTCGCTAATCTCCCATTCTAGCCACCCACGCGTTCCCCTTTTTGCATTGGATAAGTTTCTGACCATGCTGGTACTCAACTCTTCAATGACCGGAAGCTTCGCCGGAGGGCTTTCGTGCAACTCCGCCTCTGTCTTTCCAACACGATCAGTCATGTCCAGGATGCTCGGAAGATCCCCTTGAGCTCCAGCTACAACGCCAATCTTTCACGGAGCTATGGGGACCTGCATCGAGCAACCTAGAGGGCGGCGGAGTTCGGGCCCTTTCGCCGGCGCTCTGATTTCGCCGCCAGCTAAAGAGGAGGAAGAAAGAGTAGCAACCGTTGGATGTTAATCTCTGACGATCATCCAACGGACCAGAGCTAGCCACGTCACCCTTCTAGGAGAGTACAACAGCCATCCGATCGTCACGATCGGATGGTTCACATTAGGCCACGTGGCGATTCCAGAGCTTCCCATAGCTTCAGCATCTGAGCCACTAGGCTTGGAGTTCCCGAGTCTACGTCGAGCCTTCCTGGAGCTTCGAGTCGGTCTGAGCCTGCAACCGAGCCAAAACCAGCCCCCGAGCCTATCCGAGGCAACCCGAGCCTCTACCGAGCCTGATTCGTTCCGAGCCTGAAGAGCACGTGCACAGCACGTGCGATCTGGGTTATTTTCACAGAGGCCCCACCATCTTCTCTAATTCGCATCCAGGTCCTTACATTACGTGCAACACCACGTGCGCTTGGGGCATTTTGCACAATGACCCTCGTGGGTTTTCATAATTGCAAATATGCCCCCATGCGTGTGGGTTATTTACAGGGAAGGCCTTTCGCTTTATTTTTATTACATTTTAGTCCCTCTCAAGGACATGTTTGTAGTTATCTTTTCATGTTTTCTTGCGTTTATGCCCTTGTCTTCTTTATTGTATATCTTGAGCATCGTATTTCCGTTTCAGTTGATTTCAGTTTCATTTCGAAGCTCGTTTGATGATCTTTCTAATGGCATGCTCAATTGTTATTTTGGACTCAAAGATCTTCGTTGTATTATTTTAGAAGCCATGTGTCCCTTAGTGCTTAAGCTTATGCCTAGTTTAATTTGTCCATCAAGCTTGATTACTTAATTAAACCTGAAATTGACTCATGTTAAATTTGCTCATCATTCTGAACTAGGGCATATTGCTTGTGTTGCATCGCATCTCATAGCATTCATTTGCATGATGAAAATAAAATAAAAAATGCATGTTTACTTTTGTTTTAAAGCACTGACTTGTGACTTCATCCATTCTTTGACCTATTGATGTTTAATTCAACACTTAACTAAATAGATTAAATTCTGGATAATCACGAGAGAGGCTCGTGTCCCTGAGTTCGACCTTGGTTTCTTGCCAAGTAAAATAAAAAAAAACACAACCATCTGATTCTCATTGACATATCAATTAGATGGTCTTTGATAGACCAAGTTCGGCCCGACTGCAATGATACATTAAGTGTTAAAACTACGCTATTAAAGGGCCGAATTCGTAATTTATCAAGCAGCAACAACTTCTTTGAGCTCCACCACCACATGTGGTGGATCCGAGAGCCCGAGGTTCGACGGGTCCTTCTCTTTGAACAAGTCCTTCACCTTGCCAATGATCTCCGCATTCTGGTCGACCACCTCTGTGGATCCCAGTTCAACCACGGTGGAGCTGACGGGGATGGAGGCCAAGGTCTGGAGGCCGAAGAGTTGCGCCTACATGGCATGCTCACAACCGGAGGCTGTGAGCAAGCTGGCGTCGGAGACCCACCTGGGGTTTGCAGAGAGCCATCGTGGTCTGTGACGACAACCTCCTCTGCCTCGTCTCCCCCAAACATCATGAGCTCGGCATCACCTCTGCCGCTGAGTCCGACCTCGACGTCGCCTTCGCCCATCACCGCCTCCATCTCCTCCTCTTCCCCCTCCACTTCCCCAAACCCCCACCCTTCAACCCTCGGCTCCAACATCAACTCCGAGCTCCCCACTAAACCAACCCATGTCCACCTCCGTATTCGCTCGCACGATGACATATTTCGCTTTGGGAGGAGACCAACTATCTCCTAAGTTACAATAGGAGGGAGGTGGAAGAAAGTGAAGGAGCAGTATCGTCTTCATTTGCAGGAGGAAGGGGATGAGGGAAGGAGAGGGATGATATTAACATTGTTGGTTGCTGTTGTCAACATCTCAAGGGCATTTTTGGTAAAATTTTAAACAAAGAGGGTTATATGGACCTCATTTTAACGGAATACAATTAACTTTAACTTGTAAATGGATGGGAGTTAACCACAAGGTTTGTGGAGTAAGGGTTAGTAAGATTACCGGGGGTCGAGAGAGGAATATCGATGTTTCAAAGGTCGTGGAGGTAATTTAAAAGATTATGGGGTCTGTCGGGTAAAAATCCCTATATAGTATTCTACTTATAAATACAACTATGTGTAGTCAAAAACTGTAAAAATAACATATTATACTTGCGACGCGTTGCATCGCCCGAATGCAGTGAAAAATTGGCAAGGGTCGCTACATCGCAGCCTGGATGTAGTTCAAAATTTGCAAGGGTTCTCGTATGAGGACCACATGCGGTAATTAAGCTAGTTCCGCTGCATCATCGCCCGGATGCAGTCCAAAACTTGCGAAGGGTTCTCGCATAATGGACGCATGCGAGTAAAGAAGTTAGTCCAAAAGAGATTGCAACAGAAGTTGCGGATCGGTAGTTGGAATATTGGCACTTTAACTGGAAAATTGATGGAGATAGTGGATACGATGGAAAGAAGGAAGATTCATATGTTATGTCTTCAAGAAACTAAATGGGTTGGAGAGAAAGCAAGGGAGATTGAAAAGACATGCTTTAAACTTTGGTATTCAGGAAAAGATAAGGGTAGAAACGGTGTTGGAGTGTTTGTCCATAAGGATTTAAAAGATTGCGTGGTTAAGGTGCAAAGTTTCGGGGATCAGATTATTCTGCTAAAATTGGTGCTTGAAGAAGAAATTTTGTATATAATCTCAGTTTATGCACCATAAATTGGTTTAGATAAAAGGATTAAACAAGCTTTTTGGGAGGATCTAGATAAGATTCTAGAAGGAATCCCACAAAGAGAGATGATTTGCATAGGTGGAGATCTTAATGGTCATGTGGGAAAAGATGCTTCAGGGTATGCTAGTGTTCATGGAGGACATGGTTTTGGGGATAGAAATGAAGAGGGAAAAGTCATCCTGGATTTTGTAACAGCATATGATCTTTTCATAGCAAACACTCTCTTCAAGAAGAGGGAGGAGCATTTAATTACTTATAAGAGTGGGCCAACTAGAACACAGATAGATTACTTTGCGTTGAGTAGAAGAGATCGGTTGTGTTGTAAAGACTGCAAAGTAATCTCAGGAGAGAGTTTGACAACCCAACATCGTTTGTTAGTCTTGGATGTACAAATAAAAGGGTTGGTAAAGAAAAGGAGGGTTCCTAAGATCACTAGAACTAGATGATGGAATCTTTCACTGAAGCAATCGAGCTTCAGGGAGAAGGTTTTAGAAGACTTATCTTGGGATTGTAGCGGAAGTGCAAACGAGATGTGGGAGGCAGTGGCATCTTGTATCCGAAAGGTAGCCAAAGAGATGTTAGACGAGTCAAAGGGAGGAGCTCCAGGTCAAAAGGAGGCTTGGTGATGGAGTGAAGGGGTGCAAGAGTGGCTAAAAATTAAAAGAGCATGCTTTAAGGCTATATCGAAGGATAAAACAGAGGAAACGATCATAAACTACAAATTAGCGAAGAAGGAAGCAAAGAAGGCTGTAAGCGAAGCTAAGTCAAAAGCTTATGATGTTTTGTATAAAAATCTCGACTCTAAGGAGGGCTAGAAGGATATATTCAGGTTGGTCAAAGCAAGAGAAAGAAAGACCAAAGACCTTTCTCAAGTGAGATGCATTAAGGACGAGGAAGGTCACGTGCTTGTTACTCAGAAGGATATAGAGACTAGATGGGAGCAGTACTTTGATAAACTTTTCATTGGGGAAGAAAATAGAGAGATCACTTTGGGTGATCTGGCTAGTAGTGAAAGTTACTTGAATCGTGCGAGCTATAGACGGATTCAAAGAAAGGAAGTAGAGGAGGCTTTGAAGGTTATGAGACCTGGGAAAGGTGTAGGACGGATGACATCCATATAAAAGTATGGAGAGTTTTAGGTGAGCGCGGTTTGACTTGGCTTACGAATCTATTCAATGTTATTTGGCGAAGCAAGAAAATGCCTGAAGATTGGAGGAGGTGTATCGTGGTGCCTCTTTATAAGAATAAAGTCAAAATTGTTCTAATTACAGAGGTATCAAGCTGATGAATCACACTATGAAAATTTGGGAACGTGTGATCGAAAGAAGGTTGAGGCAAGTTTCTAATGTAAAAGAAAATCAATTCGGATTCATGCCAGGTCGCTCAACTATTGAAGCCATCTATTTGCTGAGGAGAACAATGGAGATTTATAGAGCTAAAAGGAAGAACCTCCATATGATCTTTATTGATTTGGAGAAGGCTTATGATTCCGTCCCACGAGAGATATTGTGGAGAGTTTTGGAGAAGAGACAAGTACATGTTTTATACATTAACCTCATAAAGGACATGTATGATAGGGCTTTATCTTGTGTAAGGATCCCGTCTGGGAAGACTGGCTATTTTGACATCAATATTGGTTTACATCAAGGTTCAGCTTTGAGTCCATTTCTTTTTACTTTGATTATGGACGAGTTGACAAGTCACATTCAAGATGAGTTACCTTGGTGTATGTTATTTGTTGATGATATTGTGTTGATTGACGAGACTAGAGATGGAGTAAATGAGAAGCTTGAGGTTTGGAGACACAAGTTGGAGAGTAAAGGATTTCGTATAAGTAGGGCTAAGACATAATATATGGAGTGCTCCTTTGATGGAAGCAATGGTGAAGGAATCGAAGTGAAGATTGGTGATGATAACATTAGGAAGAGAGATTCTTTTAGATATCTGGGATCTATTTTGCAACATGACGGGGAAATTGATGGAGATGTTACGAATAGAATAAATGCAGTGTGGCTAAAGTGGAGAGGAGCGTCTACTGTTCTTTATGATAAGAAAATTCATTTAAAAATTAAAGGAAAGTTTTACAAAGCAACTGTGAGACCTGCTATGCTCCATGGATCTGAATGTTGGCCTGTGAACCATAGACTTGTGCTGAGAATGGCTGTAGCAGAAATGAAAATGCTAAGGTGGATGTGTGGATACACACACACACATAAAGATCGGATTCGGAATGATGCGATCAGAAAGAAAGTTGGTGTAGCTTCGATCGAGGATAATATGCGAGAAAACCGCTTAAGATGGTTTGGTCATTTGCAAAGAAGACCAGTTGATGCACCAGTTAGGAGATGCGAGTGTTGGGATGTTGAGCCGGTAAAGAGAGGGCGAGGACGGCCAAAGAAGTGTTAGAAGAAACTATATGAAGGGATCTTAATTTTATGGATATAAGCCCGGGATTGACCCAAGATAGATCTGAATGGAGGCGAAGAATCCATGTAGCCGACCCTACTTAATTGTGGGAAAAGGCTTTGTTGTTGTTGTACTATTTTTCTCTGTTTTGGAATTTTTCTTATAATTTTTATTACTTTTTTCGTATTTTTAGTGGATTAAAAATATCAAAACAGTGACGTATAATAATAGACATGATTGTTTTGGAATATAAAAATGGATAAATATCTCAAAATTTTCCAAAATTAATTTTATTATATAGTATATAATAGACGAAATTCAGAAGTAGAAATGAATATTCTGGATTTTTAAATAAAAATTAAATATTTTTATATGATTTTCAGGGGTTTTCATTTTTAGTGTTTTCTTTTTAATATTTTATGATTTTTGGTTTGGAGTTGCATAATACAATAATAAAGATGCTATATTTTTTTGAATTTTTCAAAATAATTTTATAATTTTTATGTATTTTTAAATGCAAACTGGAGAAAATGCATTATTTTTGTATTTTTAAAAATAAGAAATACTTTTAATTACCCCACAAAAAATATATGTGATTTAATCTAGTCCTAGGAACTTAGAAAATTTTCCTAAGATGTTTAGACGTAAAATGCTATTTTTAATAATGAAAATGCAAGAAATTAAATTAATTATCATGGCTGGGGCCTAAATGTAAGTAAAATAAAATTTTAAGACATTTCATACTTCACAAAGTCCAAGGGCATACATGAAAAATTCCTAGAATATTTAATAATAATGTCTTGGCAAGGGTATATTTGCACTTCTAAAAAAGTTACAGGGCTTACTGCAAAATTTTCAAAAATTCTAACAATGAAATACAAAATCCCTGGACTAAATAATAACATAAACCTACAAGGGGGTCCTTTTAAAATGTCCCGCCCCTCACTTGTATGCGCACATGAGGTGACATGGATTGAACCTAAACATAAATAAAATAAAGATGGAGTCTAATTGCAAATATTACAAAAATAAATGAACGACGGATGAATGCTTATATTCTAAAAACAAAATAAAAAAAACTAGAGGTATACAAGCAAAATTACCCCCCTAAGATGTCGTTGGATGACTCCGGTGCACCACTTAGACACGTGGATGACCCCGATATCTCGATATTGATTCACGCTTGATGGCTGAGATTAGACCTCCAATGGAGATCGAACGGTTGATGGCATGTGGATCCAACAACCACAGCTCAACGTGGAACTTGTTCTTGATCGGATGGTGATGAAGCCTCTGGGAAGAACTGGGGAAGAACACGACACGTGTGAACTTCGATCCTAGCTCCCGAGTGGCTCAGACCTCCTCCCGCCTGGCTGATGGCCAGAAAAGATTCCTGGGAGGCTGCCGAAGCTACTAGAGTCATTAAAGAGGATCCAGAGTCCAACAACAGGGCCCTGGAGGTCGAAAAAAAAGACGACCTCCTAGAGTTTGTTCTTGGAACAAAAATGCCTCGAACGAGGATTTTGACCTTCTTTACACACACACACGCACGCACGCACGCACGCACGCACCAAAATAACGGTCCACGGAGTCTTATAGGGTGGAGATGGAGCGGAATCAGGTCGAGGCGGTGCTCTCCAATGAGGGGCAGTGGATGAGAGTCGATATTCTGATCGAGGGTCGATCAAACTGAACAGAGATGCATGGGGTGTAGAGAATGCGATGGGGGAAGGAGATGTAGCGATCAACGGGTCAAAACAGAGGGTGAGACGACGAGAAACGGTTGCCGGAGCTTACATCCCCAACTAACTACGAATGGGTATTTTACGAAAAGGAAGACCAAATTAAGCAAAATAAAATAATAACTTGCTCTACTGCTAGTGCTAAGAACAGAAAAGTAAGGAAAACTAGGCATCTACCTGCGGAGCAGGGATCCAAGGTGGTACTCTGCCTGAACTACTCCGACGAGCTCGGATCGCCACCTCCGGACCTCTTCCTCCACGTAAAAAGTTCTAGCGAGGTCACTGTTGTCACCAGCAAGCTTGAGAACAAGGAATCTTGGGGATTTTGTGGATAGAGTGGGATCAAAATTCAAATGGAGGTTTGACAGGGATATATGTACATGAGCTTGGTTGACCATGGATGCAACTCGATGCAATTGATCCATTGATCGACGGACTATGGGCGCATGAAAAAAATGATGATCGAGGAATAAAAGTCAAGAAGGGATCGAGCAGATTTGGTGAAAGAATCAACAATGAAAAATCGAGGAAGATGGGGGTGCAGCGCTTGACAAGTGCAGACCTAGGGAGGTCGGAGAGTTGACGATGGTCAACCATGATCGGTCTTCCATTGGTCCACGTAGGACGTTGGGCGATAAAACAAGGAATTAATCCCTTATTAATTCAATTAAAATAATAAATGGTTTTATTAATTTTTATTCAAAACATAAAAATATTTATTATTTTATGTACTATTTTATAGTGATTTTTATTTATTTATACAAATTAATTTATTAAGTGTTAATTTTTACATGTATAATTATAAGTATATTTACCTATATATTGAGTATTTTATTTTTGATTTGTATTTTATATTTTACTATTATATATACATAATTTATATATTTATACTTTATTTAGATACTCATTTAGGTATTTTTACTGATTTTTTGAGTTTATTTGTCTTCTTCAATGAATATGTTTATTTTTTATATAGGTACTTACAAGTACACTTTACATATGTATTAAATAACACTTATTTATTTAAATGATATTTTAATGATTATTTATTTATTTATATTATATACATATATTTTAAATATTTTTTACAAATTTAATAATTATAAGGATGTGAAAAATATAAGTACATAAATTGATTATTCTATACATGTATGAGGGCTCAAAACCCAACTTTTGCATCTTAACTCCAAATTGATTGAACCGACCTTCATTAAATAGATAATTTAATTTTAGAAACAATAAAGGGTGAGTTCAATTAAAGTTTGTAGGGAGAAGATACATGTCTGTAAAGTTTTCTTTGCGGTTTTTTATTCTGTGTGTTTAGGGAACATTGTGTGTTATTTTTAAGTAAAATAAATTTTGTATTTTTCCTTGTATTTTTATGTACGACTTTTATGTTCAAAGTTTATTGATTTGAGGTATAAAAATAGGGAAATAAAATGGGATCCAAAATGTATTTATTGAGGAATTGAAATTAGGGTTTCTATGTACTCCTTGGCCCTTATCTTCCTCTACTTTAATCTTTGTCAACCAAGTCATTAGGATGACTGGGTATCAGGGTTTAGGGTTGTTCAATACTTTTGGTATTTTATTTCTTCTTTTCTTTCCTTTATTCTTTTATTTTGAAATTATATCCATTAATTTACATAATATTTACGGAATAGATAATAAGCATTATTTGAGCAGTTTATTATCATTTACATGCATTTAGCTAGGGATTCAAGACTAAAATGAAAGAATAAATGTGATGAAATAAAGATTCATCCCCCCTTATACTTGCCTTTGCTAGTCCCTAGTAAACATGTATGCTTATAAGTATAAAAAAAGAACATAAAGAAAAGAAAAAGAGAGAACATGGAATATTTTTCATCTCTGGAACTTGTCTTATTAAAATTAAAGTTTGAAGCTCAGTTAAGACCTTTGGATTCTTGGTTTGTTCGGAACTGCATCAATGTTAGGAAATGTGACACAATAACCCTTAAGTTCCATAATCCTATTATCCAGTTCTATTCACAGTCAGGTCAGTGCTATCCTCTCAGTCACATACTCTAGCTACCTTGGAATGACATATCTTTGTGTGTGACTTTTCAGCTTTTTCCAGATAAATCACTAACTATCAAAGAGTCTGCTCTCCTGGTAACTCATCCTCTTGGAGACAGATATTTCCTTCTAAGGTCAGGTGCTAGTTGTTTCACAACTGACAAGGGAAGAAGCTAGAAGAATGGGAAAAGAAGTATGAATGGACCAGTGTAGTCTTCATTCCCTTGTGAAGTTCGGTCAGTGTAACCGAGTCTTCATCAAGAAATAGGTTTCTTCTGGAAGTTCATATTTTTATGAATTTTTTTGGTGTTGGCTTCTTATTTGGATTTTTCTTTGACTTTGTATTGCTCTGCATTCTTGTTTGTGCCTCGACGGATATAGAGGCTTTTGATCCATCCATGTTTTGGGGTCTTCAAAAAAGTTGCCCCAACAGACCATTCCTCGTCTAAAGCATTGTCTCAATCCAGTCTCCAGTCTTTAAATATCATGGCTACCAGAAGAAGTGTGTTAGAGTACCAGTTTCAACAATCCTCAAGAATGATTCCTGAGCCACCCTTGACGAAGCGACCTAGCATCGTCCGACTTAGATTCTAAGATTTTTCAACAATTTGCCTGAGTTAAGCTAAGTGTTGAGTGTGAGGTTTCTAGTTAGACCACCGCCTCAAGAGTTGTACGGATGATATGAAAGGTTCTACTTAGACACAATGAATCGACTCATGAACATAGTCTTGTGGAACTTAAAGAATTAAGTTAAGGCGACCATAAGTATCCCAATTCTAGTCCTTAATGAGTTCCTTAGAAATTAAATGGATTAAGGTCCATACCAAGCTTCAATATTTAGACTTTGTTTCGGACTTGTTCAATTGTCTTGATCACTTCGAAAAATGCAAATGCTATTATAATGCAAAAAATCTTTTTGTGAAACCATTTTCTATTTTGAATTTTTATGTATTTTTGGAAAAAAGTTTTGCAAAATTTTATGCAGGTTTTTGAAAAGATTTGACAGATTTTATAGGGCTTAACTTTGCAATTTTTAGGGATTTTTGAATAAAGATTAGTGAAAGAAATACCTACAGATATTTACACATAAGAACTTCTATATTTACAAGAGTTAAATGTACTTTACATTGGGAATTTATATGTTTAATGTTAGTGCTTATTTACGAGATCTATATATAGGTTTTATACATTTTTATAAGGATTTTTATTTGAGATATTATTTACATCAACTTCTTAAAACATTTGAAATCATTTTCACAAATATTTTTGAAACCTTATTTTTGTATATAATTTGACAAACAATTTTACAAACATTTACAAAATTTGAAAATTATTTTGTAAAGAATTTTCAAATAGTATATATATATATTACAATATTTTTACAACCATTTTCAAATCATTTCCAAGTAGTTTTTCAAAAATTTTATTCAGACAAATAAAAGAAAATTTTGCAAACAAAAGAGTTTTACAAAGGTTTGAAAGCATTTTGCAAATGTTTTCCAAACAATTTTCGAAAGATTTTCATGATATTTTACAATTAATTTTTCAGAATTTTTTAATCGACGTATTACATAGATTAACAAAGAATTATGTGTACTTTATTAATTAGCCATATTATTGAAAATACACAAGTACGAGTTATGGCTAAAGTATATACAACATATATACATCCCCTTATACTTAGCTTGAGCTATATCCTCATAGATTAGAGAGAAAAAGAAAGACATAATTCGAACTAAGTATAGAAAAGCCTATACTACAACGGATAAATAATAAAAGAATGGGAAGTTGACCGTCTCTCTATACTTAGGATCAAATAATCCTAAGTATTGCACTATACATACGACTGGGAGGGTCATGGGTGAGAATTTACGAAATTATCATCTCGACCTGTCTCCCCCTGTACTTAGGGTAAGATATCCCTAAGTATATATAGAATATCGAAAAATTTGGGAACATGTGAGGGATCAAAGAATGAACAACTCGGTATACTCAACCCCCCATACTTAAGACAAAGTATGCCCTAAGTATAACAATGATGAAAGGGACGAGTACTTTTCGAAATAATTAAAAATGAGAAAAGGAAAAGAAGAAAAGAAGAAAAGAAAATAAATTTTATGTGATCTTTAGCTTAAGGTATCTGATTTATTTGTCTTTGTGAGCTCTTATTGAAACACCACATGTATGGAGTCGACCACGGACTGAAATGTATCATGTTCAAGATATGATATCGGTAGTTGTCCGTTTCGTTTACCACAAAAGGTTGTGCGTCAAGTGACAATTCAGATATCACTAGGCTTTTGTTATTATGCACATTTTTAGTATAAACAGCTTGGTCCACTTGCTCTTCAGTTTACCTAGAATGATTTTCAACTTTACGTCAAATAACTACACTTTCTATCCAAACTCGAAAGTCTTTCTTTCAATGTGTTTATCATGGCATTTCTTGACCTTTTCCTTGTACATAAGGATGTTGTCTTACACACAGTCTCTGAATTCTAGGATGCGGTTCAGATCAACTTTCCTATTTTTCTCAAGTTTCTCGAAATTCTAAGTTACACATATTCAATGTCCATTATGATTTATGAATTAGTTCCATGGACAGATCACATGGCTTGCCATATACGGGGCCATAGGGACATGCAAAGAGGAGCTTGTACGCAGTGCGGTAAGCCTAAAGAACTGAGTCGAGCAATTGTGGCAAGTTCTTCCTATCAGGTACTACAAGTTTCTGCAGGATTGTATTTATGTCCCTATTTGAGCATTCAGTTAAGTCAATTGACTGTGGGTGGTACGACGCTGCAATGTTATTTTCTTTGGTCAGTTTCTTGACCTCCTTCTTTATGAAATGGCTTCCTCCATCATATTTCAAAATTTTAGGTATCCCAAACGGTGAAATGTTATGGTCCTTGAGGAATCGACAAGCTGTCTGACTGTCTGCAGCTCGAGCTGGGATTGCTTCCACCCTGTGAGTCACGCAATCAACGACCAATAAGACACTACTCAAAACCCTGGCTGTTAGAAAACATGCCCATAAAGTCAATGACCCATGCATCGAAGACATCAGATATCTGAATGTACTTCAGATGCATTGTGTCACGAGAACTGATATTTTCGTCTACTCTATGACAATCAATACATCTTTTCACATAATCAGATGCATCCCTGAAGAGAGTCGGTCATCGAAGGCCACACTGAAGTACTTTTGATGTCGTTCTCTTTACAGAATGGTGTCCACTGACTTCAAGTTTGTGACAATATTTTAGGACACCTGTAATTTCCTCATTAAATATACACCTCCTCCAGATGCAATCTGCTCCCTCACGAAATAACTAGGATCCTCCTAATGGTAGAGATAGATGTCTGACAATAATTTATTAACTTTAATCTTCGACCAATTAGGCGAAGTCTTCTTGGAGATAAGGTAATTGATAGTGCCAGTATACCAGGGGAGTGAGACGACAGATATAATTTCCTCATCTGGAAAAATCTCTGTGATAGGAATGGCATTTTGTTCAAGAATCTCAATTTCAACAATTCTGTAAAGATGGTCGCCCACTACATTTTTGACTCCATGTTGGTGTAGGGTGACAGACATAGCTTCTGTTTTTGGATGGACGATTGGTCTGAGGAGGGTACCTTGTGTGATATGTATCCCAATCTCTACACCCTGGAAGCAGACAAATTAAATACAATTACAAATATGTGGGTGAAGGGATTGTGGTCTCCTGTTTTTGTAACAGACCTCTTGAGTCGAGGGCAGAGGAGCTTCTTTGTCTTTCTGCAAGACTGGCAAGGCTTAGAGCCCCCTCTGAGGGCATGGCTAGGGTTTAGGTTTTCTAGGTATGTTCTCTGAATTTAAGATGATGTTTAATCTTCTCCTCTCATTTGACTGTATGAACTGTTACATTCATGTAATAAAGATGGCTAATAGAGAGTGGATGTCCAAGCGTGTAGTAGATGGGCGTGTTATATATAACTTTCAAAAAGGTGTTCAAGAATTTGTGGAATTTGCTTACGCACAAGGTTCTCGTATTGTGGATTCAGATGGTACTATCTTGTGTCAGTGTCAAAAGTATTGTTTAATGAAGAAGAGATCTAAGGATGAAACTCAGTTGCATATTTCTAAAAATAGTTTTATAGAAGGATATCAAATTTGGTGGAGGCATGGTCATATCTTCAAGGATACGATGAATGAGTCAAAAGAAGCAGACAATATTAACACATTCGTAGATATGGTTATAGACGTTACGGGTTCTGATTTCAACACTGCTTGTCCAAATGGTGATGAACCATATGGTGAGAATACAGACTTCTACGAGCTGTTGAAAAGGCAGAAGAGCCATTGTGGTTAGGTTGTAGGACATATTCAAAAATCTCTGCAGTTTCAGAACTTCTATCGATGAAGATGGAGTACAATATGGTTGATCGTAATTTTGATGCTATACTGAAAATTATCAAGAAAATGTTACCCCAAGATGCTGAATTACCTGAAAATTATTATAAAACTAAGAAGATGATGCGGAAGATTGATTTAACTGAAGTTTAATATAGACTCTTGTATAAATCACCATATTTTATACTACAATGAACAACAACATTTGACTCGTTGTCCTGAATGTGAAGAGCCAAGATTTCAGAAATCAAGTAAGAGTGTAACAAAAATTTCAAGAAAGGTTTTACGTTATTTCCCGTTGACTCTGAGATTGAAACGATTATATTATTGTAAGGACACAGTGAAAAATATGATATGACATGCAGAATATAATGTTGAAGAGCATATGGAGCATCCATCATAGTCTGACTGTTGGAAAGCATTGATGTTAACAATTCCTTCATTTTCGAAAAAAAATAGAAGTTGTGTTATGTTTATGTACAAACGAGTTTAATCCTCATGGAAGAAGTAAAAATTATTCTTGTTGGCCAGTGATGACAACACCATACAATTTATCCCCATGGTTACGTAATAAGAGACAATTCATGTTTCTATCATTGTTGATGCCATGACCTATGTATTCAGAAAAATACATCGATGTGTATTTACGTCCTCTTATAGATGGGTTGAAGATGTTATGAGTTAGTAGAGTGGATACATATGATGCAAAAAAGTCAAACATTCAATATGAAAGTAGCTCTACGATGGACTATAAATAACTTCTCGGCTTATAGAATGTTATTTGAATTTAGTACGCATGGAAGTAAAAGTTGTCCACATAATATGGAAGAAACAAAATCATTCCAGCTTCAACACAGTCAACAACTCTATTTTTTTTACTGTCATAAACGTTTTTCTCTCAAACAATCATCCATATAGAAGACAAAATCAAGCATTTAAAAAGAATACCATCGAACTTGCATATCCTCCAACAATTAAGACTGGTGATACGTTAATATCAAGTTTAGAAGAATTGAAAAATTCAACCTTGGACAATGGTGATAAAACAAAACCTCTTCCTGTTTTTGGTGACAATCATAATTAGTCTAAGAAGAGTATTTTTTGAGAATTACCATATTGGAGTAAGCTATTGTTACGACACACCTTAGATGTTATGCATATAGAGAAAAATATCTTTGATAACATCTTCTTTACAATTATGAATGTAATCGGTCGTACAAAAGACACAATAAGATAATGGAATCGGCTGTAGTTGTATATAAAAGAACTTGATAATGGAAGGGTTGAAATTCCTAAAGCGAAGTATACATTAGATAGAAATCAAGTGAAGTATGTCTGCGAATGGACAAGTAAATTAAAGTTTCTAGATGGATATACATCAAATTTCTCAAATTTGATTGATTTAAAGAAGTTCTCATTTTAATAGAATGAAGAGTCATCATTATCATGTTTTCATGGAAAGACCACTATCGCTAGTATTCAGAGGATTGTTACCTAAAAATGTTGCAGATATTCTATTAATTGTCAGCAGATTTTTTCTGATTTTATACTCATGCGTACATCGGACGGAGATGGAATATCTTGAGAAAAATATTCTTGTGATTATGTGTAATTTGGAGAAGATATTTTCGCCGAGTCTTTTCATTCAATGGAGCATCTGATGATTTATCTTCAATACAGAGCAAAAGTTGAAGGGTTCGTAAAATAGCGATGTATATATCGATTTGAAAGGTATTTTTAATTAATAATTTCTTTTTTTGATTCTTTTGATATACGATAAAAAAACTTATACATATTTTACGTAGGTTCATGTTCTTTCTGAAAAGAAATATCCGAAAAGTAAGGTGGAAGGATCAATAAGTATATTTACAAGGAAGTCACAACATTCTGTGCTACGTATCTTTCGGAAGATGTAAAGACTAACCACAACAGATTAAGGAGGAAGAATCTAATATCAATGTCTTTTGTCAGTCGACTCTACTCATAAGAAAGGCTATGTGACGTTTATTATCAAAACAAGAGAAAAATGCTAAAGAGTTATACATACTAAACAATTGCGAGGAAATAACATCATATGTTCAATACGTCTTTGTACTACTTTTTTAAACATATATAAATTCCTTTCCCCTTAACTTTAATGGTTCTTGTATTCAGTATAAGGAATTTATAAGGAAAATTGTCGAAGAAAATCCTACGTATTCAGAAGATGAAGTTGTAAGCATCTATAGAAATCAAATTTTGCAATGGTTTAAGAACCGAACAAAACATTGATGATAGTGAATATAATACATATATTAAGATATTTCACAGAAGGTCTTACAATTGTTGTTGGAGTAATGGCTATCAGTTTCATACACTTAATTCTGGTAGGCATTTAACAAATCAGACTTACGGAGTAATGGTTCGTGGATCTTGTTATGGGGAAAATTATTTTGATTAATATATAATATTAAAGGAGATATTGGAACTAGAATATAGTAGCATTTCATGATTAAATAAAGTAATTATTTTTCTGTGTGACTGGTACGAACCTAATAGAGTTGTAGTGATCGATAAGAAGAATAACATTATCGATGTGATACCAAAAAAAATTATACACAAATTTGAAACCTTCGTTCTAGCTTCTCAAGTGGACCAAGTTTGTTATCTCCCTTAGGTGTCATATAAGAGAAAGAGCATCGAATATTTCAGTGTCGTGAAGATAAATTCTTGAGGTTATATTTTTAATAAAGACAATCATCTCGAAGATGTTATAGATTAAACCTTTACATCTCTCATGAGCGAATAAATGTAGCAGATTTAGTGCCAATCATCGAATATATTTGATTGATGGATAATTAGGTGATATGTGCTTACCTACAAGATGATGTAGACACCATAAATGATGATTTAGATAACTCAAAAGTCAATTCTATATGTTATAATTCACCTGAATCAGATGAGAAGATTAACTGTAAGTTTTAGTAAAAAATTTACTCTAATCAATAAAATTATTCATTAATTACTTTGTAATTAATTATTACATTATCATTACTACTATGACAGGTTTTGGACGTGGCGACTCTCATGGATCTCAACGATCCACTCATCCTTCCGCCTCAGACTCACCTTCTTTCAGTAGGCAGCTAATGAATCTCCATTTCACATATTTATTCTATCATTTTGGCCTTAAAAACCCTAGCTAATACATGTAAATAGCATTAATTTGTGCATATAAATATTCATTATTTATTGTATTAATTGTATATAAAACATGGTTTTTAATGCCAAAATTATAGAATAAAGAGAAGAAAAGAAAAAGAATAAAATATTGAAGATATTTTATGATCCTAAACCCTGAGACCAAGTCAAGAATTTGTTGGTCGACAAGGAATAAAGTAGGGGGAGATAAGGGCCAAGAATACTATAAAAATGTCATTCTATTATTCATTTTTGACACCTATTTTATTCTTTATTATTTATACATCAAATAGGGAAATTCGTACATGAAAGTTGTAGATAATAATGTGAATAAAATTACAAAATTAAGTTTGTACAAAAATAATGTACACTGTTCATTTTATACACAAAATAAAAAGCCAAAAATCTAATTTCATAGACCTATATCTTTCAAATAAAAACTCAAAACATATCAAAATTATCTCTAATTGTATATAACTTTTCACAAGCTATTTAGTGGCGGTGGTTTCATATTTTTTGGAGTTACGACGTGAAAGTTAGGTTTTTGACCCTCATTGTACATTCTATCAATTAAAATATTCGTTATATTCATCCATCATTATTTTACAAATTCATATTTTTATAATTTTGTGATTATTATTTATAACATATTTCCATAATTTAAATAAAAATAAAATCAAAAAGAAAATGCAAAATAAATAAGTCTACGTGAAAACATGGGCAAAATACCTATAATTATATTTATATATAAATAAAAGGAAAACTTATTCTTTTATTCTTTATTCCTTTACATTGTTATAGATTGTAAATATTATCTATATTATATTAAAAATATAAAGCCAAAATAAAACTCAATAAAATAGATTAAAATAAAATGATATATATGTATAAAACATAGGTAAAATACCTATAATTATACCTACATAATATACATATCTACTTATTTAAGGGTACAAATAATATCATAAAAATATAAAAAATATATTTATACTCATAAAAATAATTTATAAATATATAAAATAAAATAACATAATAAAATATACAAAATAAAAGTAAAAATGTACAAAATATAGATGAATATATATTTATAAATACATTGTTAAAAATTAACTACTCATAAAATAAATCAAAAAAATAAATAAAATTCATAATATAATACTAAATAAAATAATAAACAATTTTATTTTATACTAAAAAATTAATAAAATCATTTATTATTTTCAATTAATTATTCTTTAATAAAACCCATTGGTTTGTCTTGTAGCGGGCTGACGTGGCCCAATGGTTGCGCCTCGATAGTTGACCCGTGGTCAATTGTCCCCACAGTCTCCGACTTCCGTCAGAAGTGTCTACTCCCGCCTATTCCTCCATTTTCCCCGCGCGCTACGTCCATCTTTCACGATCGATCCCTTCACGGGATTCGCTCTCTAACCATTGTAGATCTACGCCAAACCATCTAATCTCATGTACATAGCTTGATTTTCTTGATTTACTCCAGTAAATAAGGGTGTTTCACCATGTTTATAAATAACCCCATCTTCTCCTACACTCAGTTTTGGTCATCCCCTAACACTTGAGCCCCCACGTTCGGCAAAAGTGCATATCCTTGTGACAAAAGGAGTCCCCTTGAGGTCTTGGATCGGCTGGAGGAGGAGGAGATGCACCCACATCCACCTTCGCCGGCGACCTCTACTCCCTGGCCAAAACCCAGGTACGAGCTGTGCCCTTTTATATTTTTAGGTAGAATTTTACTCCAGCTTTTTAATTCCACAATTAGATTAACTTTTAGACCTTAGGTTTAGCGTGTTTGACCCCTTTTGTAGTTCGTCGGAGCTCTGCTCCGGCGAATGATTCCACCGTGACCTCGCTGTCTCCGACCCATGTGACCACCTTACTCTCTTCCCCTTCCGCTTCCCTACATCCCAAGCACCCTCACTCACCCAGATCCCTTGTGGATCCGGAGATCGGGTCTTCTCCACCGCCGTCTTCACCGGAGACCTTCACCGCAATCCACTTCGCCCATTTCTACCAAATAAGACCCCAGAACTTGCCGTTTTTCTTCGCTTTGTCTACCTGCAGGTGCTAAAGGGCCAAGGGACCCCATTGGGGTCAATTAGTGCTTGGGACCCTTGCACTTCCTCGACCTCGTGGAGGAGCTCTGCCGCACGCCTGAGCATTTTACAGCCCTCGCTCAATAGAAGAAGGGTCCATGAGTGTTTGGAGCCCCTTTTAAGCAATAATGACTGACAAGGGGATGAACATTT
The DNA here is from genome assembly GCA_037367405.1 of Ottelia alismoides. Classification (NCBI taxonomy): domain Eukaryota; kingdom Viridiplantae; phylum Streptophyta; class Magnoliopsida; order Alismatales; family Hydrocharitaceae; genus Ottelia; species Ottelia alismoides. The sequence goes on along the minus strand of JAZKJV010000050.1, from coordinate 490,829 downwards.
CGTCGGAAGCAGCTCGCCAACAGCGAGTTCCTTCCCTGTTCTTTCTTAGCCCGTCCCTACCGTCGGAAGAAGACACTTTTAGCTACAGCAGGCACCGTCAGATCACGTCTCCACCGTCAGATCGCACCACACGATCTAGGGTCTCAGACGTCGACCAACGAAGCGGTACGAGCCGATACAATGTTGACACGTAGATAAGTGAATCGTACCCCCTGTCGTTCGATCTAGCTTTTAATGGGGGTAATTTTCACATTTTGCCCTGCAATTTTGTATATTTAATATTTAACATTGTAAATAAAATATCACATGTAAAAATAAATGGACATTTTGTAAATAGGCCCCTATAGTTTTGCAATTTACATTTGGGTCTAGTCCACATCACTTCATGCGCCGTCCCATGTGAGGTGGTGAAATTGCAGGTACACCCCTTCATCTTTTTGTATTTTTTATTTAGTTCAATAAAATGTGAATATCGTTGTATATTTTTGTAAAAATTACTGGAGGCCCCTGAACTTTCTTGTATTTATATTTTGGTCCTTCCCAGGCTGCATCACGTGTAGTCCCATGTGATGGTCAAATTGCATCGAAGCCCTAGTGGGTTTCATAATTGTGAAATGGTCTTTAAAATTTAAATAAATGTTTTATTACATTAGCAAATTTGCACATGTGCCCCTGATTTTTGTTTTATTGACATTTTTGCGTATGCTGGGATATATATTGTTATGCTTTTCCTCTATTTATTAAATATAGTTAATGTGCTCCTAAAAATATACAAAAATAGGATTAAATGCTCCATGCATTATACTTTCACGCCATTATTTTTATTTGGCTATTTTTGCATTTAATTTATTTTTTAAAATGAAAGGAGCCTATTTATTCCCTATTTAGTTTAGAAAATATTAAAAAAATATAAAAACATCTCTAAAAATCCCAAAAAATTATATATAGTATATTTTATCCTATTTTATTATAGATAAAAAATCACTAAAAATTGAGAAATAAAAATCCTAAAAAATCTAAAAACCACAAAAACTCTTATAAAATTCCTAAAAAATCCAAAAATATTTTTTTCTATAATATTATTTTATTTATATAATTATATATATATATTAAAATTGATTTGGGTAATTTTGGGACTTATTTTTTATTTTTAACACCAATTCAATTTCAGCCTATTTAATTAATCCCTTAATTGGGATATTTTGATCTTAAAAATACATAAAAATTAACAAAAATCCCAGAAAAATAACAAAAAAAAATTATAAAAATATAAAAAGCACAAAAATATTATATTTATTGTATTTTTCCCATTTTTTATATTTATGTATACAATATCTATATGTTTCTTATATTGTATTTGTGCCTATACATATATATATATATATATTCTATAGTTCAATATAAAAAAGAAATATAAAAATTGGAAAATATAAAAAGAAAAATACAAAATAATCCAAAAATAAAATAAAAATATATAAAATTAAAAACCCAAAAAAATAATAAAGGGACAAGAGATAAAAGACAAAGTTTTGAGTATTGTATTTTGCCTCTTAGCGTTTGCTCCCTGTGTTCGACCTCTACACATACTTACACACTATACATATTGTTGTAGAGTTATAGTAAATTTTAACTCTACATGTTTGATATTAATTGATTTATTCTTATTGTAGGTCAATTGTTGATTAAAGCAGAGTTTTCTCGAGTGGTCACATCAGCGACTCTAATTGAGTTCGATTAGCAGACCCTCAGAAAATCTTGTTTATCAGCAGCCGACCTCGTCTGTTCCTTTAAAGTCACATCATCACAAGGTTCGATGGGTCATAGCCTACTACGAGTCTCTTGACTATCCTCCTCCCTTTTATGGAGGCATATATGGAGTGCCATCTTCCTCATCCGTTCCTATTGCATGCATGTTCTCGGTACCTGCACGGATCTTGATGGATTCTGATTCTCCTTCTTCTGGACGTTCAAGCACTCACATGCCCTTATCCACTGGAGGTGGGCAGACTTCGGAGTCATACCTTATAGACGGAAGGTACTGTTTTTATAAAATTTCTCATTTAACTTTCATATAACTAAATAAATCTATATATTATTTGAAAAATTTACAAAACTCTACGTGGATTTTTTAAATAACAACATGTTGACAAAGGAGATAACCAACATTGTCAAGATACATTTGACTAGCACGCAATTTCGATGGTGTTGTATTCCTACTACCGAGAAGAAGAGATTGTTTGAGATGTTTCTGGAAAAATATCGTTTTTAGCAAATTCACTTAAATTTGTTGCAACTCGTTTATCTAATATTTTGTAATACTTTTCAGAGTAGGTATCGTTTAATTGCTGATATGGGAAAGGAGGCTTATCGTCGAGTCTTTATTCATTTGGTAGAGAAGAGGATGAGCGATACTTTTTTCAAAGTAAGGAAAGACTTACATGCAAAGACAAGGTGCGAGGAGATGAATTTTGAGAAGATGAAGAGGTTCCCATTAACATGATGCACGGAGGAAAGGTATTGTATTACCTTCATAGTTTATAATGTAATTTTTAAAATAATTAATATTCATAACATATTTGTTGCAGGTAGGTGTATTTTTGTGATGCATTCATTGTAGTTGTCAAGTTTGGAAGGAGATCGATGGTAGGAAGGACAAACCGTCAAAAACAGATGATCAAATCGATCGGTGACTCTAAAAGCCACAATCAGATTAGAGAAGAGCTATTAATTTCTTTTAAAATTTAGATATTAAATACTAACTTATTATAGTTTCATTCTGTTATTATTTTTAATATTTATTTTCCAGGCGACTAGGTTGGAAAGTGAACCCTCATTTCAGGAGTGGTGGTCTATATCCCACATGAGTGGGAAAGAGGGAAAATCTTAATGGTCCACTTCTGTTAGTCTTTTTATTTATAAGTATTTTGAAAGATATATTGTAATTAATTTTTCTCATTTTTTAACTTGTATTTAAGGATCATTATTTGGCACTATCCGTAGAAAAATGGGGTGGGGATCCTAATAGGGAACAACCATCATTTGATAAAGTAATTTGAAAACAGGTATATATAAAATATTATTTTACTATATTCATTTTTAACTATATATGAATATTAAAATATTAAAAATTTTAATAGGTCTTGGATGCGAGGGATATAGTGGCGAATAGGAAGTAGACACTTGATGGTCTTCCTCCATATTATGCGGAGGAACATCATCATTCGTATTCTACTTATGGCCAACCATCGTATTTACAGCCGCAATCATCACATCCATCATCACAGATGAAGTTCCGGATGACGATGATGGTGGAGCAGGTGACGAAGCTCCGAAAAGATTTTACAGCATATATGTAAGTATTCTCCTTAAAATGAGTAATAATTTCACATTTCTATACCTTCAAATGCATATATATATATATATATCTTCCATAATATATGTCACAAGGACATGCATCTCAATATGGGGAGATTAAATCAGATGACGAGGAGAGGAGAATGAGCCAGAAGAAGAGCCACAAATGTATGCCCTGTTTATAGAGAAGAAGAAGAAGAAGAAAGCAAAGTAGAGTTTAATTTCAAAATTTTTTAGATAAAAAAATGATTGGCGGTTTTTGTCTTGTTCTGTTGTAGAATTTTTAACAAGTCTTTTCATTTGTATGAACTTTGATATTAGAATTTTTGGTACTTGTAACCATGGAACTTTTCGAACATCTATTTATATTACATTTTGCTCTTAATATGATGCATTTATATATATATATATACACACTGAAATTTTATATTAACTTATATATTTAGCTTGTAAGTTCATATATATTATGTGAGTTTGACATGTACAAGTTAGTTGAATTAGTTGGCTAGAAGGCATATTAAAAGTACTTTTCTCGACTCTAATAAATACCTGCAGTGGTTTCTTGGCAGGTTATACATGTTCGACATGGCATCTAAATCCCACTAAACTTGTATATTTTTTCAGCTCTTTAGCCTGTGCGAGCACTTGTGCTTGTCAGGTGCTTTGAATATGCTCATCATATTATATGCGTGCGAGCGCTTGATGAGCCAAAATGTGCTCGCACTTACGACAGTCGAGCACCTGACATATACAAGTGCTCGTCTGCCTGCATTATCGGCTGGCCTATCGATGACCACATATCGGACGAGCACATGTGCTCGCCAGAGTGGGGGTGTGCACTTGGCGTGCACTCAGCATGCTCATGACGAGCCACCATGTGCATGCCAATCGTGCCTTTTTGTAGCGTCTGAGGCATCGGATGGGATGGTTGAGAATATTTCTGGAGTTCTATCGACAAAAAATGGACATGCTCAAGGGAAGGGAGTGTAAGAGCATGTGCGAGATCTAAAATCATCAACAAATTGAAATCAATTTGGTCTACATCTAATTCAACATGGGTACGTTTAATTCAATCACATTTTGAGATGAAATCAATTTGGTCTAAGTGAAAAATTAGATCTAATTCAATCACATTTCAAAAATATATTAAAAAAACTAGAATGGAGAGTCGTAGATGAAGATAAAAATAGATCCAAATGAACAAAGTTATATAATCTTGTGTTCATGAAATATTTCATGGAAAAGTTGTGTAAAAAAAATAGGGAGGCCGTTGAATCACTTTTGCTTTAAGAAAAATATGAGAATGTCGAAGGAGAGATAGAGAGAACTTGGAAGGAAGAATAGAGAGTGCAGTGGAAGGAGAATGTTGAAAAAGGGAACACCAACCATATTTGTCCAACAACCATGCCCAAATCGACACTTGAGTGTCGATTTGGATGTTGTGCCCAATGACTAGCTCTAGATCGTGCGACACCCACTCCAAATTAGCACGTAAGGTGTTAATTGATGCCTATTTTTTTAAATATTTAACATCACGAGAGTATAAGGGGCACATGTTGGATAGTTGAATAGCTCAAAGGAGTGGACATACATGCCCTCCCTCGGTATGCTTGGGATCATGAGTTTATAAGGGGCACATGCTCGAGGTATGAAAAACTTAACAGAGTGATTGCAAATTTTCCTTCCCCAAGGTGCTTGGAATATTAGGGTTATGAGGGGTACATGTTGGAGGCACGGGCAACTAGTCATAGTGGTTGCACATGGCCCTCGTCAAGAGTGTATTAGCTTCTGAGTATCTAGGGTACGATAAACTTAATGGATCATGATGAGTCTTAAGAGAGGTTGTTTTATCTTGAAGTCAATATCCTTGACATATTAAGCTCCTTGTTAGGGGATGAGTGTCTTGCACTCTTAGCCACCCAAAGCAACATAACACATCGATCTTGAAGAGGTGGACAAATAGCGGAGGATTTAGTTGTGGCATGTTCATACATACCCCTAGAGCGATGATGTCAAAGATCTCAGTTCTTATCTCACAGATTTAGACCTCTTAGAGACCTCGGATCACATATGATGCTTGGGTAAGGATCGACACATTGTATTCATAGTTATGGCTCATGTTTATCACATCAAGTGATTTTCTCCCTCATTAACCGGCATGTTCATCAAATCACCAGAGTTGGAAGATAGGTTGATGTGCGTTAATGATTGATGAATCTTCTTGCTACCATGATAGAGAGAGATGGAGGGATGGAGGGGGAGGGGAAGGAGGGAGAGGGAGGGAGCCTACATCGACGAATGTAGCCAACTAGCTGCACTCGACTGGTTTTTGATTTTTTAAATGAAACCTAGTAGGATTTAAATCACCATACATCAAGATTGTCCCATGTCAAATTCAATTTAATTCGACACTTCTATCATATCCATCAAGACTACCAAATTTTAGTGGTATCAGAATTGTTGAAATTGACCCATTCTAGATGGGCATGTTAGGAATGTTAGTTTTGCATGAAATTCGAACACATATTCCACTCAATAGACAAAGTAAATCCCCGCTAGGATTTTTGCAAAAAAAATTAAAAAATCAATGAGAAAAATGGTTGGGTGCATCTACTTGGCTGTTCTCGTTGATGTAGCTTCCCTTTTCTTACACACACATGTGGTTAAAATGTGTATGTCCTAGGGTGAGCCAACTTGGCTGCCCACCTTATTTTTTATTTCTTACTATATTTTCTGAAAATACCTGAAGTATTCAGATCACTATACGACATCATACTTTCATTCAAATTTTGTATAAAACAGACATTACTAAGCTGTCCATCAAGCCTGTCAAATTTTAACAGTATCATAATGACTGAAATTGACCCATGATAGATGGATATGTTAGGAATATATGTTTTACACGAAATTTTGAATGACAATATGTTGTCATCTAGTGGACTAAATCTCCCGACGTGTTTTTAGAAAATACCTTATGAAATGAAAAGTAAGAGTGGGGGTAACAAGTAGCCCCTTGGGTTAGCCTTATTTAACCATATATATAGCAGAATGTCTATTTTACACGAATTTTGAATGGAAGTATGATGCTATACAATGATCTAAATCCTCATAAGTGTTTTTCGAAAATATCTTAAGAAATAAAAAAGGACAAGGTAGTTAAGTTGGCTCCCCTAGGAGCATACATATTTTACCTTTATATATAGGGCAAGGAGTATGTGCTCATGGGCACACACAACTTTGTGTTCCCACTAAGTTATAAATACTAAATATCTTTTATGAATAACATAATGCATAATAAACAATCAATGACTCATGTGAGACGAATCCTGCATCACTCGAATAATGAGTTACATGATTCCAAAAGACCTAAAATTTTAATAAAACATGTATTTTATAGTATGAATCAAGATCAACAGCTTTGATTTATATTTTAATATTAAATATCCAATTTATAGCTGTGGGAACACATGTGTTTTCCCATCGACACATTTTCTTTTTTCTCAAATACATACATATATAGGGTAAAATGGGACCGCTCCTTGGGGGAGCTAACTTAGATCCTCCCGCCTCATTTTACCTCTTTTTTTTATTTTTTTTTGAAAAAATGAATACATGGGTTTCCGTCATTATATCTCTATATTATGTCATTCAAGTTTCGCGCGAAACTGATACTCCGACAACCTCCATCCAGACAGATAGTCATTTTTAACGGTAGCGCATTTGGATGGAGGCCGTATGAGTCTTCGTTTTACATGAAAATCGAATAACATAATATAAAGATATAGTTATGAAATCTATGTAAGTATTTTTCAAAAAAATAAAAAAATAGGGAAAAATTGAGACAGAGCCAAGTTAGCTCCCCCATGGAAACCCCATTTTATATATATATATATATATATATATATATATATGAGAAAAATGGGTTGCCCCATTGCCATTGGGGGAGCTAACTTGGCTACCCCACCCTCATTTTCCTCATTTTTTATTTTTTAAAAAATAAATCCGTGAAATTTTATCACTATATCCCTATATTATGTCATTCAAGTTTCGTGAGAAACAGAGATCCTACAACCTCAATCTAGACAATCTTTTTTTAATGATCATAGAATTGTTGAAATCGATCCCGTCTGGATGGAAGTCGTATGAGTTTTTATTTTGCATGAAATTTGAACGACATGATATATGGATATAATAATATAAATCCACCGAAATATTTTTTTTCAAAAAAAAACAAAAAATACTAAGAAACTGAGATAAGAGAGCCAAATTAGCTCCCTCATGGCAATCCCATTTTAACCTATACATATCAATGTTTTTTCATATTTGGGATATGCAATATCCATGGTTATTTTAAAATATACATTCGGTTTATTATATGGGTCAAATGGGGCTGCTCCTCTTGGGGAGCTAACTTGGCTCCCCCCGCTCCATTTCACCCGGTTTTTTTATTTTTTTTTAAATTTCTTCCATTAAATTTCATCACTATATCCCTATATTATGTTATTAAAATTTCGTGAGAAACAGAGACCCCTACGGCCTCCATCCAGACAATCATTTTTTAACGGTAATAGAATTGCTAAAAACGACCCCGTTGGATGGAGGCCGTAGGCGTCTCTGTTTCACACGAAATTTTAATGACATAATATAGGTATATATTAATGAAAATCCACGGAAGAAATTTTCAAAAAAAATAAAACATCGAGCGAAATAGGACGGTGGAGCTAAGTTAGCTCCCCCATGGGACATCCCCATTTTACCCTTATTATATACCCACTCCCATATCTTGATAATTTGTGAATACACTTCTCTTGATGTTCTTACTAATATTTTGCAAGTTTTTTTAATCAAAAGGTCCATCTACATGCCATCCCTATATTGTGCTTAATCCGAAAGCAAATAAATATCCAGAAAAAGAAAGAAAACCCTACTAGTAATTTGAGTTTGACTAAATACTGATCAACAACGAACTTCCCTATTAGCCATCTGCCATACATAAATTAAAATTAAATCCAGAAACGGTCCGCCCTGAAACCGGCGACTATGGCTCCTCCTCGCCGCAACCCGCCCCTCCTCCTCCCCCTCCTCCTCCTCGCCGCTGCGATCCCTTCCCTCTCCCTCCGATTCGACCTGCAGTCGGGCCACACCAAGTGCATCGCCGAGGACATGAAGCTCAACGCCATGTCCGTCGGCAAGTACTCGGTCGTCCACCCCTCCTCCGTTCCCCTCCACGACGTCTACTTCAACCACCACCAGGACCAGCAGACGCAGCCCCTCCAACCCCTCCCCGACTCCCACAAGATCCTCGCCAGGGTAAGACTCCTATCCCGCCGATCGATCTTCGATTCGAGTTGGTGATCGGATTCTGCGGTATTGATCTCAGGTGACCTCGCCTCACGGAAATAACGTCCACTTCAGCGAGAAAACGGACTCCGGGAACTTCGCCTTCACGACGACGGAGGCCGGGAATTACATCGCGTGCTTCACGGCACCTGAGCACAAGCCGCCGGAGACGGTGACGGTCGAATTCGACTGGAGGTCCGGTGTCTCTGCCAGGGATTGGCCCACTATTGCTAAGAAAGGCCAGATCGATGTGAGACACTATATCCACTTCCCTTTATCCTTGTCCCCTTCTCGCCTATTCTGCATTTTCACCGTATGGGATTTAAGTCTTCCGATGATAATTTGATTAACAATTCTTGCTTTTGGTATGGTAATGTTAATTCATTGCATGGAATAAAACTATTAGCTGAAACACGCATTAAATTAGATGCATGGCGATCAATCTTAAGATTGTGGAAGTTGCGATCATTCCTATTTTGGAAACGCAAAACTTGCACCACATAATCTGTACTTTATTATGATCATGATTATTGCAGAGGATTGGGCTTGTCTTATCTGAATGGCATGAGCTTCTTTTTAGAAAATAAGCTTGTGTAAGGCGATGATTTTAAATCGGATGGCAAATCAAATATAACATAGTCTAAAAAGCACAATGAAAATATATATTACTAGACATGGTGATGGAGAGTGATCTATGAAAATTTATTTTCTTTAGATAGTACGGAGGGAACATGCCATCTCTTTCTATATATAACGGGACACCAAAATAAAAATAAATGCACAATGTTCCAAATCACAATACACGAACAAAAATGACCAAAACGTTCTGTCCTTCACCATTCACCCCAGTAAACCCCCGGTACATCATTATAACCTCATCGTTGAATACCCCTACATGGCATCAGAGGTTGACAATGTTGAGTGTTTTGCTGTCACTATTAGAGTTGATTGAATGCTTACTGCAATGCACAATTGATCTAAATCTGTCATATTGGTGCTTTGGTTGAGAAAGAGATCTTGGAGGTGGATGTTTACATAAAAATGCAGAAGATGTTGAACCATTTGATTCTGTAACATCATAAAGAGAGTTTAGGCATAAAAGTGCCCGGAAAACTAGGGAACATTAATTTCCTGGTGTGGTCATGTCCCTTACAGGCCTCTCTTTTGGTTCCACCTTTGTCCAAAAGAGGTGTCCCCTTGGTATCAGCGAAGGCGTAGTCAATTTCAAGAATTCAGGCTTGCTATGCGTGATTTTTTTCTGTAGTTATGAAACCATTGGTTTTGAGAACGTAAGGTGCAGGCTGCGCATTCTGTGCAATTTTTCTATTTGGTCATATGCACGTTAGTGAGAAAATTTTTTAGTTACGAGAGAGATGCTTGATATTTTTTAAGTCAACCTCAATAGGAGAACATATCATGTTTTAATGTTAAGGATGCCTGTTTATATATCTTTTTCATATTTTAGATCTTGTGAGTGATATCTAGCTAGTTTTCCATTTGAGTCTGAAATCAATATTTTCTTGAAAAAAATATGTAATTGTTCTTTCCGCGAATAGTGGATTGACACATTTGCACCTTGGAACATTGCAATTGTACAAAAAAATGAGATTGAAATTAGCTGGATCATTATGATTTTTTTTGTTGCAACTCTAACCAATTTGATAAAGGCATTAGTATTGTCTTTTAGGAAGCAAAGCTCAGTTCATTGAATATTGTGTATGATTTAGGATAACATTGTACTCTTTTCTTCCTAAAAAAATCCTCATTAAAAAACAATATACTCTTTTCTTGTTCCCTGCCGAGATTTGTTTAAACTTAAAAGTACTTAATAAAAAATGCACTAAGACTTCTCCCACTATAAGTAGGGTCGGCTACATGGATTCTTGCTCAAATCCATGTTGAAAGATTCGACTATTTTTTACGCTAGCCGTTGACTACCTAACACAACCCCTGCAAGAGTGGTATTTCAACCCTAGTCTTTTATGTGGTAGACACACTGTACATTAAAAGTACTTAATATAGACCAAATTTTAATTCCAATCAATAGATGTAAAGAAATGGACCATGCTTGAATAAATTTGGAAGAAAGCTTTAATAGGCTTGTAGTGGATACAAACAGTTTGAAGACAGGAATGGTAGGTGAAATCTTTTGAGAGCACCTTTTTCCCCAAAATTTTGGAATACTAACAACGTCATGCTAGTAGAATTTCTTTTAGTCTGACCAACTTGGTTGAACTTTGTGGTCTTCATAGTCTGTATTGGATCTAATAGAGGTGTACGGGTTGGTGTTCTCTCTGAATTGAGGGAGCAGTGACAACTACTACATTTATTCCTCATCAAGGTACATGACTTTTTGGCTTCGTTCAAATTTCATGCTATTTCTACCTCATCATACACAAGAGATGAAAGGAGAAGGAAAACTATAGGAAGGAAGATTAAAAAATGATAGGAAGTTAGGAGAAGAAGAAAGTATGCTATGCTAATAAATCACCTAGTTAAGAAATTGAGGAAGTCGAGGAATATTTCTGCATTTGTGAAGACCTCATCAAAATCTTTCTTTGATTGTTGTTGCGAAAATAAATGACTTGATTATTATGAGAGGCCGACCCCTCCCTTTGTAAAAGGAATGTTGACCAAATTATGTAAGCGTTGATTTGCGTTCTTGACGTCAAGTTGAAATATGGACCAGACACGTGCCACAACAACCGATAGAAGAACACGAAGAGTAGAGTGCCGAGCCATTGGAAAAAATGTATCCAAATAGTCCACACCGTAGGTTTGAGTGAAACCTCTCGCAACAAGTCGTGCCTTGTACCGATCAAGACTGCCATCTGCATGATACTCCCATTTGCAGCTAACAATAGATACGCCAGATGGAGCGGTAACCAGGCTCCATGTACCGCGAGACTATAAAGCATGCATTTCTTCTTCCATATCCAATCTCCAGCAGTCAAGTTTCATAGCCTCTTGATAAGTCCGTGGTATCTCCACAGATGACAAAGCCGCAACAAATCTCTGAAAGTCACCTGTGAGACGGTGAAAGGAAACCTAGGAAGCAAAGGGATAAGATGCACAAGTCCGTTTCTACTTCCGAATAGCAATAGGGACATCAAGATCACCGTCCACTGTACTCGATGGTGCACATGGAAGGAAATATCGCGATATAACGACAATATATCGTTGATATATCGATATCAACATGGGACCGATATGGGCACTGATATGGCGATATATCTCGATTTCCAAGCATTTTCTTCACAAAGGCTCGGCGATATATCGTTGATATATCATCGAAATATCGTATCGATATGATATCGAAACGATATCGATATCGATACGACCTTCCATGATGATGCACCCTCCTGCAAAGAAGAATCCTACACATGCACATTATTTGACCTATCATTAGTAATAGCATCTGAACATACCTGAGGCATGATGGATGCTTGACGTACCGCCTGAGCAGGATCCGACCGACGCGTATAGAATTTAGGTAATGGTGGGATATGTGGTTGTGGTGGTTGTGGTGATGACATCAGCGTGACAACCGGGACATGAGTGGACAAAGGTGGACTCAGACTAGGAGGTGGAGGAACATAGACATCGTCATTAGATGTGGAAGAAACCAACCTGTCACCTGCAGGGGAGAAGTACATAACAGACTCAAAAAATGTAACATCAGCACTGACAAAATATTTCTTGTTTATAGGATCATAACAACGATAACCCTTCTGAGTCCGAGAGTAACCTACAAAGACACATTTGACAGCTCTAGGAGAAAGTTTGTCAAGTCCAGGAGTCAAGTGGTGAACAAATGCAATAGTACCAAAGACACGAGGGGTAAGTGAAAACAATTCCTTATCTGGGAAAATAACGGAAAGAGGAATTTTCTCACCAAGAACAGAGGATGGCATGCGATTGACAAGGTAGCAGGTTGTAAGGACAACATCCCTCCAAAAGTGATAGGCACACAACTCTGGATAAGCAGGGTTCGAGTGATATCAAGAAGGTGGCAATGTTTTCCCTCGACCACTCCATTCTGTTGAGATGTGTAAGCATATGTGGTTTGATGAATAATAACTTCGGACGATAAGAAATGGGAGAGAGAGCGAGTGCAGAATTCCAATTCATTATCCGTTCGAACATATTTGACAGAAGAAGAAAAAACATTTTGCACTTCGATGATAAGATTTTTAATAACGTCCTATGCTTCAGATTTATTCTTTAAAAGAAAACTCAAGATACACGAGAAAAATCATCCACTACAACCAGATAGAACCTATGTCCCTGATGATCAGGAACACGACTCGGACCCCAAATATAAATGTGAAACAACTCAAATGGGAAGCTACTGCTCCGACTCTGACGACTAGGGATGCTAGAACGATGATGCTTTCCCAACTGACAAGCTTCACAACGAAATGACGAACTCAGAGAGATCTAGGCAAAAGATGACGCATCTTCTGAAGCGGGAGGTGACCAAAGCGTAGATGTCAGGTGTACGGAGAGACTGATCCGGCTGAGTGGGAAGAGACACCAGCATGCGAATTTCATACAAGTCGATAGAGACTATTCTGCTCAGAGCCACAACCAATCACCCTGCCCGTTAGTATGTCCTGAAAAATGAGAGAAGATATGTCAAATATAACGTGACAGTGCAAATCCTTTATAATCTGATTAATGGATAATAGATTCATGGAAAACTCAGGAGCATGTAGAACATTCTGTAAATGCATAGACGGTGACAAGGTGATCTCCCTCTGGCCAACGATGGGGGAATGAGTTCCATCGGCTATGAGCACTGAGCGTCCAGGTAGAATGTCTCTGTATGACTCAAGTCTATCTCGGTCACGACAAAGGTGATGGGTGGCGTCGGAATCCATAATCCAATCTGAGAGATCATGACATGATGTAAAAGCAGTAGCACTACCTGAGGTACTGACAGCGACAAAAGTACTGGCAGATGCTGAAGATGTTGGAGAAAATAAGAGTGCTTAATATTTCTGAGAACCCTAGGCTCTCTTATATAGCAGAGAGGCCTATGGGTAAATTACATGAAGTAGACAACCGGAAAAGAAAATAAGAAAGAAGTACATATTAAATATGAAAACACAAATATCTTCACACTCCCCCTCAAGCTGGAGTATAGATATCAATCATGCTCAGCTTGGATGAACACTTCTGGAATGATCCCCTGGACAATGGCTTAGTGAAGATGTCTGCGGTTTTCTCTCCAGAGCTAACATGGGAAGTAGAGATAAGTCCCTTCTGAATCATGTCTCTGGTGTAATGGCAATCCACCTCGATATGTTTTGTTCTCTCATGGATGCTGGATTGTTTGCAATAAATAGGCCAGCCTGGTTATCACAATGTAACTCCATGGGTAGAGGGATCTCTACATGTAGATCACATAGCACTGCTCGAACCCACATCATTTCTGTACTGGCTTGAGCCATAGCCCTGTACTCAGACTCGGCACTAGATCTTGCTACAACGGTTTGTTTCTTGCTTTTCCAAGAAACAAGAGAATTGCCAACAAATATTACAAATCCTGAAGTTAATTTCCTATCCTTAGGACAGCCTGCATAATCTGCGTCAGCATATGCAGATACAGAGAGTGTGTCTCCTTTCTTGAATAGTAATCCTGAGCTTGGAGTTGATTTCAGATATCTCAATATCATATGTTGTGCGCCCATATGTATCTGTCGAGGTTGCTCCATGAATTGACTCACTCGACTCACTGCAAATGCAATATCAGGTCTGGTGATTGTAACATAAATGAGCTTTCCAACCATCTCTCTGTATCTTCTCTTATCAACTTCATCGGTATCATCATCATATAGCTTCATACTAGGATCCATAGGAGTCGTGGACGGTCGACATCCCATCATTCTTGTTTCTGCAAGCATACTGTAACATACTTCCTTTCAGGGTTCACAAAATCGGTCTATGCGGCCGCATATGCGTGTGCGGGCCTTAAGGCGCACCGCATTCCTGAAGCCCCGTGTTATGCGGGTCTGGCGCATATGCGGCCCGCATATGCGGGATGTGCGACCGCATATGCGGACCAAGCGCCACATCGTGTCCCATTTGCTCCAACCCGATTACCCGATACCCCTATTTGCCCTAATCCTCCTACCCCGATACCCATTTGCCCTAAGCTCCTAACCCACCATCGCCTCCTCCGGTCCTCCCTACGGGTGCCTCCATCGCCTCCTCCTCCAAGCGCCTCCGCCTCCTCCTCCAAGCTCCTCCGCCGCCTCCTCCAAGCTCCTCCGCCTACTCCGCTTCCTCCTCCCAGTCCCAGTTTGTGCGCCTCCTCCGCCTCCTCCTCAAATCTCCTCCGCCTCCTCCGTGGCCTGTGAACTCCGCCACCTCCGCCTCCTTGTAGCTGCTGCCTCCATCGCCTCCTCCGTGGCCTAGTCGTGGAAAGGTATCCACTTTCACTTTGGACTACATTACTTCTCAAATTTCTGAAATTTCTATGCTAGAGTTGGTTTAGCTAATTTCACTTTGGAGATTATTTATTGTTCTTAAAATTTCAGAGCTTGATGTTATTGCTCAAGTCCTTAATTCATCTGAAGTCTTTTGATACATTTCCTGTGATTGATTCGGATAGGACTCTTTTAGAGGCGTGCCTTATTTTCTCTAAAAAACCCATCTCCTGTATTTGATGATGATATGGATTAGGATTTCTTTGTAATATGTAGAATATTATCGCCTGAACATTTCTGTTTTCTTATGCTATTTTAATTAGTACTCTACTAATGTTATTTGTGTTTCAGTTTTCTTTTGGAAACTTAAATATTTTGGTGATTGTTGTCAATTATTATGTCTGCTAACTTTTCTATTGAAGTATTAATATTTGTTGATAGAGACTGTTTTGAGCTATATATGAAAGTCATTTTCTTAGAACTTCTGTTGGACCACAATTATACATAATTTTTGTTCAGTTGTAGTCACTTTTGCATATATTTATTTATTTTTAAATAAAAAATTAGAAAACCGCGTAGAAACGCATATACCCCGCATATGCCCCCGCATACCGCTTAATCGCTATTCAGTGACCTGACCGAACACATACGCATACCGCTTTCCTGAACCTTGCTTCCTTTGGGTCATCACAAGACCCTGTGCATTTCTAGCAAATTCCAACCCAAGAAATACCTTAGGGTACCCAGATCCTTCGTCACAAATTGACTGCCCAGAAAATCTTTAGTCATCTTGATTCCCTATTCATCATCTCGTGTAACAATAATATCATCAACATACACCATGATAGCCACAGTACCTCTAGACGTCTTCTGCACAAATAAGGAATGGTCTGCATTTGACCTCTTGAAGCCCTGTCGTTCAATCAGTTCTGAAAGTTTTTAAAACCGCGCTCTAGAACTCTGTTTAAGGCCATATATCGCCTTATGGAGTCTACAAACTTGTGTACACCCCCCCTCAGCAGCAAATCTCGGAGGCTGCTGCATATATACCTCCTCATGTAGATCTCCATATAAGAATGCGTTTTTCACATCAAGCTGAAATAGCGACCAATCTCGTGCTACAACAACTGAAAGCATGACTCGTAAGGTAGAATGTCGAGCAACTGGAGAGAACGTGTCCAAGTAATCAACTCCATATGTCTGAGTAAAACCACGTGCCACAAGCCTTGCCTTGTACCATTCAAGACTTCCATCGGCATGGTATTTAACAGTAAATACCCACTTGCAGCTAACAAGACGCTCCAGATGGTGGAGAAACAAGTATCCACGTACCACGGGACTGCAATGCAGCCATTCCTTCTTCCATAGCAAGACGCCATTTGCTATCTTGGAGTGCCTCCTGGTAATTGCGCGGAATCTCGATGGCAGATAGGGCTAATGCAAATCTTTGGCAGTCGCCCGTCAGATGATGAAATGAGACATGAGAAGCAAGTGGATAAGAAGCACAAGTACGCCTCTGCTTCCTAATAGCGATAGGCACGTCCAAGTCTCCATGATCATCATCCTGCTGTGTTTCCTGTATCAATGGATCCTCAGACTCATCATTAGTAATCAAGTTATCAGAACCAACCTGAGGGTTGCTGGATGACTGGCCATGACCTTGAGCAGAGGAGGACCGACGAGTATAGTATTTTGGTAACGGTGGCACAATGGTTACTGGAGGTGGTAAGGGTGGAGGTGATGGTGGAGATGGCATAGAAAGTAACTGACTCATAGGAGGAGGTGGCATTTAGGAGACCTCAGTATCAGAATGGGGAGTAGTCATTTGGTCACCTGTAAACACCCTAACCCCAAACATAGTACCACATGGAAAACTCACAAAGTGTGGGTGTGGTATATAAGTGGTGGGGATTACTACTTGACAACTTGAGCTTAAGCATTTTGGGTGGTTGTCAATGGGTCCATTTGGGCTCAAACCCAACAAGTTGTCAGGGTCAGTTTTCCTCGATAACGGACCGGGGACCTAAGCCCGGGACGTTACAAATGGTATCAGAGCCGAACGCCCTCTGACAGTGGAAAGAGCTATCCGAGAGATGGAGCCGCCCCTACAAGAGGTTGTAGGAAATGGCTATCCGGAGCGTGCAACCGCCACTATCACTGGGAATAAGTGATGGGCCATGTCGCAACGAGGACGTTGCGAATATAAGCGGGGGAGGTTGTAACACCCTAACCCCAAACATAGTAACACATGGAAAACTCACAAAGTGTGGGTGTGGTATATAAGTGGTGGGGATTACTACTTGACAACTTGAGCTTAAGCATTTTGGGTGGTTGTCAATGGGTCCATTTGGGCTCAAACCCAACAAGTTGTTAGGGTCAATTTTCCTCGATAACGGACCGGGGACCTAAGTCCGGGACGTTACAGAGAAAAACATGACAGATTCAAAGAATGTAACATCAACGCTAACGAAATCCCTTCTGAGTCCTGGAGTATCCGACAAACACACATTTAATAGCCCTGGGAGAGAGCTTATCAAGACATGGCACCAACTGATGGACAAAACTGACACAGCCAAAGACACGAGGTGGAAGAGAGAACAACTCCTTCTCAGGAGGCGAGAGAGAGAGAGAGAGAGAGAGAGAGGAGTTTTCTCATCCAAGACAGATGAGGGCATGCGCTTTATTAAGTTGCAAGCTGTGAGAACCGCTTCACCCCAGAACGAGTTTGGAGCATGACTCTGAATAAGTAAGGTTCTAGTGATATCCAACAGATGACGATGTTTCCGCTCTGCAACACCATTCTGCTGTGAAGTGTAAGCACATGAAGTTTGATGAATTATACCACGAGATGAAAAGAACAAGGACAAAGTTCTAGTACAAAACTCCAAGGCATTGTCAGACCGCACAATTTTCACAGAAAAAGAGAAAACATTCTGGACTTCATTGATAAACATTTGAATCACATTTCCTGCTTCAGATTTATTTTTTAATAAAAACACCCAAGACAAACGGGAAAAATCATCTACTATGAACAGATAGAACCTGTGTCCCTGGTGGTCAGGAACACGACTTGGACCCCAAATATCAATATGGACTAACTCAAACAGGGAGCTGCTGCTCCGACTCTGATGACCTGGGAAAGTAGACCGATGGTGCTTTCCCAACTGACACGCTTCACATTGGAAAGATGACTTCGGAGAAATCTGGGACAGGACACGACATAGCTTCTGGAGAGGGAGATGACCAAAACGGAGATGCCAGGTATATGGAGAGTCTGATCCCGTATAATGGAGAGATGCACCGATATAGCTAGTATTGACCAAACGATAGATACCATTCTGCTCACGGCCATAGCCAATCACCTTGCCCGAGGGTATGTCCTGAAAAACAAGAGATGATGAGTCAAAAATAGCTCGACAGTTCAAATCCTTTGTAATTTGGCTAATGGACTGTAATTCATAGAGAAATCGGGAGCATATAACACATTCTACAGTCTCATGGAAGGTGTCAACTGAACCTCCCCTTGTCCTGTGATCGGGAATGTGTCCCATTGGCTATCACCACAGTTCGTCCTAAGGAGACCGGTCTATATACAGTGAGCTGTTCTCTGTCCCCACAAAGATGATGGGTCGCTCCAGAATCCATAATCCAGTGGTAATCATAGATCCATCACAAGAGGTGAGAGCATATGAACTACCTGAGGTACCGGCTTGTGCAGGTGAACTGGCAAAGGCAGAGACCGCCACATCTGACTGACCTCCAGATGTTGTATCAGGAGGCATGATCAGTGTTCATGAAAGCGGCCCGTGCAGCCGCATATGCGTATGCGGTGCCCTCAGCGCACCGCTTTCCTGAAGCCCCCCATTATGCGCCCTGTGCCCTTATGCGGGCCGCATATGCGGGCTATGCGGTGTTCACGAAAGCGGCCCGTGCAACCGCATATGCGGCCGCATATGCGTATGCGGTGCCCTCAGCGCACCGCTTTCCTGAAGCCCCCCATTATGCGCCCTGTGCGCTTATGCGGGCCACATATGCGGGCTATGCGGCCGCATATGCGGTCTGTGCGGCCGCATACATATTTATTTATGTATTTTTTATTTTTTTTAATTTGTGCCATGTTTGTTGTGTTATTTATGCCATGTTTTCCTTACTTTTGCATGTATGCCAACCAAGCATTCCATGACTATTTAAATCCATCGTTAAAGTAGTTGTACTGCAAGATTGGAGTAAACACGCAAGAATAATATATTAATAATTTAGCAAACTAATTTAGTCAACTAATAGTTATTATGAATGCAATATACTATATTTAAAGTTTGGCACTTTTGATGGAGGATCAATTATAAATATAATGACAGAGCTAAATGACATTATATTCAACAATAGAGGCATTTTGTGCGCTAACTTTTTTATTTTGTTGATTGTTATCAATTATTTTGTGTGCTAACTATTCTATTGAAGTATTGATATTTGATTGATAGAGATTGTTTTAAACTCTATATGAAAATTATTTTTCTTAGATCTTCTGTTGGACCACAATTATACATAAATTTAGTTCTGTTGTAGTCACTTTTGTATATATTTATATATATTTTTTTAAAAAAAATTAGGAAACCGCATAGAACCCGCATATGCCCCCGCATACCGCTTAAGCGCTATTCAGTGACCTGTCCGAACGCATACGCATACCGCCATGGCCTCAAATTTCAGCGAAATTCGGTCGAATTTCTGTCAAATATCGATATCCAGCCGAAATCGAAATTCGACCGAAATGGCCGAAATGACCGAAATATGGGGGGTCCTAGTACAAAAAATGACCGAAATGACCGAAATTTCGGTCGAAATTTCACCGAAATTCCATCGAAATTCTGTTTTGGTTGATACCGAAATGGTGACCGAAACCGACATTTAGGGCCTTGCATACCGCTTTCCTGAACCTTGGGCATGATATTCCTCAGTCTTGCAACAAGATCATCGAAACGCTGGTCCAATGAGGAAGGTGCAGGGGATTCAACTTGTTCTGCTACCCGAGCCGATGCATGAAAGCCATGCTTGGAGTAGCATGTATCCTCGGAGTGACCAGGGCGACGACAATAGCTGCATGGTTGCCGAATTCGACCTCCACGACCCCGGGGTCCACGGCCACAGAAGTTAGAGGATCCACCTCTTCCTTTAGAGGCTACCATAGCTGAAGGTGTCTGGTTGGCAGTTGAGCTTGGAACAGTAATGCGACTCAATCGGCGAAAAGCCTTCTCCATAGAGGAATAGTAGCATCAGCAAGAATCTGAGACCGTGTAGTATCATACTCTGGATCAAATGCAGCCAGGAATACTCCTACCATGGTAGCATTCCTGTACGTCTTCTGCTGCTCGGGAGTGCCCGTCAACGGCATGAAGCTATGGAGCTTCTCAAACATCCCTCATAGGGATGTGTACAGTGAGTGAAGCGGGCACCCATTCTACTTGACAGTGAAAATATCATGTTGCAGCTGAAGTATCTTGGTCTCGTTCCGCGCCTGCGAATGTCGCCGCTAGAATATCCTACATAGCCTTAGCCGTGGGCTGATGTAGTACATCATTGGCGATTTCTATCGTCAACGTCCCAGATAGCCAGACTTTGGCATACGCATCGTCTGCCCCCCCACGAGGCATTCACCCCAATCTTCTCGATCGGCTCCTCTTCGGTAAGAATATGTTTCTTCCCATTCGACTTCATCAGGCTCATGAACTGCATAGCCCACAGCTCATAGTTTGTCCCGTCCATCTTCACAATAGGCGCTGGACCTTTGAATGCGCTAGTGGCGGGTACATCAACCTTGTTCTCTGACATATTGCCGAAAGAAGATTGCTACAGGTGTGAGAAATCAAAGTTTGTGTGTCTACACAGACATCTATGGGTTTGGATGCACGTGTAGACTCATGCACACCAACCCATCAACCAACTGACGACTCTAAGGCGACGAGAAAGCACGAGACAACACGTGGGTCGAGCGCGCGGTGCTTGCGATGCACGCACGCTGTGCGCACGAAGGTGAGTGCGCTGTGCGCGTGGTCTGTGCGTGCTATGCGCGCTGTGCGCGCGGTCTGCGTGCGCTGTGCATGTGGTCTGTGCGCACTGTGCGCGCGGTGTGGGCGCGCTTTGCGTGTCGTGGAGGCGACACCGAGAGGAAGGAGTTGAGGCGAAGAGGAGGTGGCGGCGCCGGAGAGGAAGGAGGTGACGACGCCGAGAGGAGAGGGGGGCTGGAGCCTGGAGGTAGGGTTAGGGTTTCTTGGGAATCAAGAGCTCCGGTCTAGGACTGCCGCTTTGATACCATGTTTGAGAAAATAAGAGTGCTTAATATTTCTGAGAACCCTAGGCTCTCTTATATAGTAGAGAGGCTTATGGGTAAATTACATAAAGTAGACAACCGGGAAAAGAATATAAGAAAGAAGTACATATTAAATATGAAAACTCCAATATCTTCACAGAAGAGGCAATATCTGAAGATCCACCTGGAGAATCAGTAGACGATTGAGGCATAATATCACGCAGGCATGCCACAAGCTCTTCGAACCGGTGATCTGAAGTGGATGCCGACAGAGTTGTAACATGCTCAGCTACACGCGCCAATGCTAGAAACTCATGCTTAGAATAACACGTATCCTTGGAGTGACCCGTGCGATGACAGAAGGTGCACGGTTGACGAAAACGACCTCCTCGGCCATGAGGTCCACGTCCACGAAAGGAAGACTGACCACCTCTCCCTCGCGATACAACTATTGCCGGAAGGGGGTGGAGTAGATGTGCTGGAAGAAAAGAGATGCGACTGAGCCTCCGGTAAACTTCCTCCATAGGAGGAATAGTAGCATCGACAAGTATCTGAGAGTGGGCAACCTCATGCTCAGGATCAAGTGCTGCTAGTAGAACTCCAACCATGGTAGCATTCCGGAAGATCTTCTGCTGCTCAAGAGTAGTCGTGAGGGGTATAGTGCTATATAGTTTCTCAAACATCCCCCCGCATGGACGTATACAAAGAATGGAGCTGCCGCCCATTCTGCTTCATCGTGAAAATGTCATGCTGGAGCTGTAACATCTTGGTCTCGTTCCGCACCTGTGAATAAGTGGCAGCCAGTATATCCCACATCGCCTTGGCGGTGGGCTGATGGAGGACATCATTGGAAATCTCCATCGACAACGTTCCTGATAGCCAAACTTTGGTATAAGAATCATTGGCCTCCCAGGAGGCATAGATTCCAGTCTTCTCTGCCGGCTCATCCTCAAGTATATGCTTCTTACCGTTCGACTTCATGAGACTCATGAACTGCATCGCCCATAGCTCATAGTTCATCCCATCCATCCTGACTATTGACGTTGGACCTTTGAATGCGCCTATGGAGGGCATATCGACTTTACTTTCTGACATGTTGCTGGAGACGAAAACTTGGGATTGTAGACGAGGAACCAGTGTCTATATAAACTTGATTAGATTTGAGTGCATATGTAGACTTTTATGCTCTCAAATCCATGGAGAGATAGTGGCCGAAGGAGGAAGGGGTGTCGGCTTTGGAGAGAAGAGAACCCGGCGGTGAGGGTTCCCTACAGCGACGTTGAAGGGCCGATGTCGTCAAGGGCCGACAGGGAGGGTTGCCGGCAGGAGAGAGGGGGGGGGGGGAGGGGGGAGGGGGGGAACCGGCAACTTTGGAGAGAGATAGAGAGAGGGGCGGCGACGGGATGAGGCTTT
The DNA here is from genome assembly GCA_037367405.1 of Ottelia alismoides. Lineage (NCBI taxonomy): Eukaryota > Viridiplantae > Streptophyta > Magnoliopsida > Alismatales > Hydrocharitaceae > Ottelia > Ottelia alismoides. The sequence continues at coordinate 467,981 of JAZKJV010000050.1, read as the reverse complement.
TAGGGTTAGGGTTTTGGCTCTGATACCATGTTGGAGGAAATGAGCAATCTATTATTCCATAGAACCATAGGCTCTCTTATATAGAGAAGACCATGAGTAAATACATAAGAGTCCAGAAGGAAAAAGAAAATTTGAACAGTGCAGAATAACATAGCATAAATCTCTAGAGAGTATGTTCGTGGAAAATAAAGGGCATGTGATCAAGTAGATAGTAAGTAGTCATAACCACGTTTCGTTAGTAAGTCCTGGAAGCATTGCTATGCACAAGGAGTGTCTGAGCTACACCAAGAATATGTTCTTGTTTCGTCTGAATCATTCCATTCTTTTAAAGAACTGTATAGACGAATCACATGCGATATGATAGATAATACTAACACACTTAAAGAAGTTTGCGTAGGAGCAATAAAAAAGCTCAAGTACTATTAGAGCATACAATTTCAATGAAAGCACAAATCGATTTCGATCTTTTTTCAAAACACGTCCCACCTCAGGCTTATGTTTCAACATAATGACCTAAGAAATATGTGAAAATTGTCAAAAATACCCAAATAAAAATGATCGCCACTATGGTCAAGAACATGACTATGCCTGATATTTTGATATTTAAATGTAAAAGGGCAAATATACTACATGAAATGACAACATGACCTACGAAGGGTTTTTTTTGAAAGTCTGCAATTTAGGGGATAGTACTCGGCGGTACCCTCCCCATCAAAATTTATTACTAACAAAAACCAAAAGCCAGAGAGTTACAGAGCTATAACATCTAACCCTCCCTTACATTACAAAAGCATTACAACACTCGATCCTCAACCAGCCTTTTCGCAAAGATAGTCACGTTCTCCTCATAAAATCTTTGCCTGGAGAATAACAAATCGTTTCTGCCACGCCATATCGCCCATAGATAGGCCATTGGAAGAAGGCGATCCCTCCTTGGTCTTTCCCTGTTCAAGTGGATCGAATTCCAGAATGTCTGGAAACCATCGAATCGGTACCAAGAAATCCCACCATCCAGCCAAATCTGAGAAACCACATGGCAAGCAAAGAAAAGGTGATCGATGGTTTCAACGACATTGTCACAGATCACACATTTGTCCGCAATGATCCCCAAAAGTCTGACGCCCCGGTCGCGAGTCAAGAGTCGCTTACGTCGAAGAAGCCACAGGAAAATCCCCACATGTTCCGGAAGGCGAAGAGACCAAATTGCAGCACAATCCCTGTTCAAGGACTCCGAGCTCGTCGGCGGCGGTCTGCAGATAGAACCATAGGCCCCCTTCACCGAGAAAGGCCCAGCTCTCCAGCACCAATGATCTCTTCCAACAGTGGGAGCCCCCACATTCTCACGGCCTCAAGGAGATCCAGGAAATCATCGAATCTTCTGTCGGAGAAGTTGGCAGAGAAGGTGGGGCACCAAGAACCATCAACCCAGCAATTCGCCACCAAGCAAAGCTTATCATTCGCCAAGGCAAATAAGCAGGGAAAACGAGAGCACAAGGCTCCCGCCCCCGACCAATCGTCCTCCCAAAAAGCAAAGTCGTTTCCACCTCCCAGAACCGGCTTGAACAATAGAAGATTCTTCAAAAAAGACTTCATAACGCCCCTCCAGAAAGGTGTTATGGTCGTTCTACAAATATGCTGCGAACGCGGCACGCCCTTCACACCATAGATCTCGCGGATCGCCAAAACAACAAGATCGTTACCCAGACCCCAAACCCTGCTAGCCCATTTGAGCAACAACGCCTCGTTCATTTCGTCCAAATATCTAACACCCAGCCCCCCCCCCCCCCCCCCAAATCCTTGGAGCGCTGGATATTCTCCCAGCTGACCAGGTGAATCCCCCCACGCCCAGTGGCTCCGTTGCCCCATAAAAAGCCGCACATCTTTTTCTCCAACCTTGCGCGAATCCCCTTCGGAATCTTGCGAGAAGCAAGGAAATAAATAGGAATGGCCGATAACACGGCCTTGAGAAGAATCAATCTACCTCCCCTCGACAAAATATTAGCTTTCCAACCCGCCAATCTCGATTCCAACTTCTCCACCACTCTCAGCCAATCCCGAAGCCTCGCCCTCCCCAGTGAGAAGGGGTTTTTTTGGAAAAGGCTTTGAGAAGGATACGATGACGTTTTTCAAGTTGACAAGGCTTGCATTGAACTAACATGTTTGAGCTTCTGGCTCTGTACAACCATGTCTAATCATCGGCATCATTGTTGTATCCTACATGGTAAAAAATAGCTCGATAGTTTAGATCTTTAGTAATCTGTCTAACAGATAATATCCTTAGTAGAAAATCAGGAGCTTAAAGAATGCGATAAATTATGAGACGAGGAGGGCTAAGTATCTCCTGTTGATCAGTACTAGAAGACAATTGAGTTTAGTCAACCCATATACTCTGAGTGAGAGACATAGGAGTCTTGACTGGATTCTTTAGTAGTGTCATGGTGGGCAAATAGCAAGGCAACCATGTTTCTGCCAACGTGGTCTGGCTTGCATTGTCATTTGCACTGCCTCCTAAACCCACACCCACTTGTTCTAGATCCTCGTCCTCTTGGGCCACATTTACGATGATCATGCACGCTACTATGAGAAACTGCCATGGCAGAGATGGTGGTCGACAAGCCCGTCATCTGACTAAACCTACTCCTATGCCTCTTCTAAGTTAGGTATCTCTGGCAAAGGCATTTTATTGTGAAGGGCATTTTATTGTCAGCCTCATATGTAGGGTCAAGGCCTGTAAGAAGATGTCCTACCATAGTCCTCCCTTGAAATTGGATTTGAGGGGCCATGCTAACATGAGAAAAGTTGTGAAGCTTCTCAAAAGCTCCCCCCTTATTGTAGAGTAGTACTCGAAAAGAATCTGTCCATTGTATCTTATATGGGCGATATAAATGTGGAGATATAGGATCTTCGACATATTCTTAGGCAATGAACATGTCCTCGTATTCTTTCAAATACCTTCAACATTTGGATGATGCCATACCTCATTGTCTATCGAGGTAACGGAAATCAGATCTATGACTTGACAAGCATTGTTATGCTTCTAGAACATGTACTTGTTCTTCATGGGCTCATTCTCCTTTAAGGTATGTTCGTTGTCCCGTCCTTACACCAAGTTGAGTATGCCCTATACCAATAGATCGCAATTCATCCCATCGAACTCAACGATCAGCACATGGAAGTGTTTTTTTCTCCTCTATGAGAGTTTTTGGATGACCACTCAAACCGATTATATCTAAGGGTATATTCTAGGAGAAGAGTTCATGTGATAGAAAAATCTGATGAACATTCTCAAAACATTAGCCGAGCATTGTAGAATACCTAATTGCACATGAGATGCATCGTTGCAAGGGTGCATGCATGCATGTGCTGGAGATAGGCGTTGCTCTCTGAGTGGTGTAACTGGTGTTAGGAAGCGTGTATGAGGTACGCTTGGTGTGTCAGGTTCTCAGACTACATGCTAAGTGCGTGTACTTGTGTGGTGGTGCTTGGTATAGAGTTTAGAGGCAGTGGTGCCTGATGGAGGCCTCTGACAGTGAAAGATGACGGGAACGAGTTAGGGTTTAGGGTTTTTAAAGGAAAAGGGGCTTATTTGGGTAAGTATCCAGTTATTGGTGATAGGATCATTACGCTTATATCATGTTGGAAAAACAAATGGCTTGATTATTTTTTTTTATGTTAAAACGGGTGAGTCCCCATGTCGGGGATCACTGCCTGTAAATTTTCATTATAAGAGTTTCACGCTACATTACCTGGAGAGCCAAAATTATACAACTCATTACAATGGGACACTACATTCTCGCTGTAAAATCTCTGATTCCTGAAGATTAGCTCGTTTCGTCCAAGCCAAATAGGCCAGAGCACTACGAAAGATCTTGAACAGTCGTCAGTAGAGTTACCGCCGATCCTCCTGACTGAGCCCCAGAAGTTCACCAGTCCATCGCTCTCTACCCATGGGATTGCAATTTCTGCCCAGACCCTCGCGGATGATGAACATTTGAAAAAAAGATGATCCGAGTCCTCTGCATCCTCCTTGCATTTGTCACATTGGGTATCGGTGACGTAGGATGCGCCCCTCCTCGCTTTGTCACAAAGCTATCATCTTCTCAGGCACCATAGGAAGACCTTCACCTTTGGAGGAATTTTCGCTGCCGAAACCACGTGCATGTCCTAGCACATCTCATTGTCTCGCTCCTCATCCCTCCTCCTCAATTCAAGGTAGACCCTGTTGATCGAGAAGGCACTGCCCTCCCAAAGAAAATGATCTCGGTCTTGTGAAAAGGCGTCGTGCTATGGCAGTGCGGCCAACATTGCAAGGTACTCATCTAAACTCTGACTAGAGAGATTTGCAAGGAACAGTGGTGCCCACGCCTCCTCCACTGGTACCTGTGAAAGCGTTGTCTGCTTCATCACCGCCAAGGAGAAAAGACAGGAGAATCTGGCCTCCAAACTTCCCTCACCCGACTAGTCATCACGCCAGAATCTGAAGGTCTCGTTGTCGCCCACAATTAGTCGGAGCCGTGGAGCCATCCACGACATAATCGCACGTATATCGGCCCATAATGGGGATTCGTACTGCAATCTCTTAGGGCCTGTTTGGTTGTAGGGTTGGGCAGGGTTGGCCCAACCCTGGTTACTATTCAAAAGGGTACTTCCTCCTCACAGATTACTATTCACCCAGCCCAACCCAACCCTGCCCAACCCTGCAACCAAACATGCCCTTAGTTTCCAGCTCGCCTCTGACCCTGTAAATCTGCCTCAGTAGTCTTACAGCCAGGGAGGTATGCGGACCCCAGATCGGATGGCCCATTTAAACAACAGGGCCTTGTTTATGCATTCCACATCCCTGCCTCCTAGGCCACCTTCCTCGCGCGTCTTGGTGATATCCTCCCAACTAACCAGGTGCATCCCAAGTTCCTGCTTTCTTCCTTTGGACCAGGAGAAACTTTTCATTAAGGACTCAATCTTTCTTCTAACTCCGGCTGGCATCAGTCTAGTGGAGAAGAAAAATATGGGTATTGTGGACAGGATGTGCTTTAGGAGGATCAGCTTCCCCCCACGAGAATGCGTAATCGCCTTCCAGCCCGCAAGTTGCCGCTCCATCCTTAAAACCAGTTCGTCCCAGTCCATCCTTCTAATTTTCCCAGCGACTAGCGGTAGGCCCAGATATCGAATCGGCAGGCACCTCACCGAACACTCCGTTACCTCCTCCAAGCGAGTTCGGTCAGCCTCATTCATCCCGAAAGCGATAACGATTGACTTGGCCTTATTAATGACCAGACGCGAGAGTTCGCCAAAGATGTCCTATACAACCATTGCGTTCTGCTCGTCAGTACCTCCCGGGAAGAGAATCGTGTCATCAACATACTGCAACAGGGGAATGGAGATATCTTCTCTTCTGTAGCCCTCACTCAAGACCGCCATATTCGCCTGCTTGAGAAGAACATCCAAGGCATCCGCCATGATGACATACAACATAGGGGCTAACGGGCAACCCTGCCCCACCCCTCGCTGCGGCTGGAAGAAGCCTCCCTCGGGTTTGTCATTCACCAGGATTGTGTATGAGGAGGTTGTGACACACCTTTTCGTCCATGCCACTTACTGCCCTGGAAAACCTCTCCTCCGAAGAGAGGTCCATAGGAATCTCCAGTCCACCGAAAATCACAGACCTTAGCGTAGTCGATTTTCCATAAGGCCCCTCTTGTTTTTTACCGCTGCCAGTCAAGACAAATCTCCGAGGCCACCACCAGGTCGTCTGCCATTTGCGTCCTCGGAATGAATGCCGATTGGCCCTGAAGAAGCACCGAGTCCAGAACCCCCTTCAATCTATTCGCCAGAATGCCGGGGCGTCGTCTGCGTTCAAGCCACACACTGCCCTCCTAGCCTTCTCCACGGAGAAAGGAACCAGAAGTTCCTCTGCTTGTTCCGTCGACAGAACCTCCACTCCTGACCCCAGCCACCTCCAACCACTCCCTTCTCTCTTTCTAGATGCGGCCACAAAATGACTCCTCAACGCTCGGCCAATAGCGGCTTCCTCCGTAACCCTCTCCCCGCCCACCTCGACCTCGTAGATGTAATTCCTTCTCCTCCGCCCCGATGCCGCAGAGTGGAAATAGGCTGTGTTGCAATCCCCTTCCCGAAACTACTTTTGTCTGGATCTTTGGCGCCACTCCACCTCCTCCTTCCTGTCCTCCAATAGTAGTTCTTGTAGGAGACCTTGCCTCTCCTTTAACTCCTCTGTCAGATCTCTCTCTTCGTCCAGTTGGTCCAAACTAATGTCCCCACTCTACACCTCATTCCTTCTCTCTCTTCGCCTCGCCCTCACCTCTTTCCCGAAAGAGGAGAGGGAAGACCTTAAAGTCGAGAGCTTCGTCGCGAACCTAGAGACCGCCGAGCCCTCCGTTGAGCACCCTCTCCAGATCTCCTCCATCTTCTCCTTGAAGCCATGCTCCAGTAGCCAACATTTCTTGAATCGGAAAAAGAATCTGTGCCAACTGTCCTTCCCAGACGACCATAGGATGGGCGTGTGATCAAAGTGAGAGCGTGGGAGAGCCCACACGCGCTAGAGAGGGAATGTTGCCACCCTGTCCTGAGAGAGCAGGAACTTGTCTAATCTGGAGCGCGATCTTTTGTTACGCCAGGTGAAAGAGCATCCCGCAACATCAATGATTGACATCCCTAACCCATTGGCCATTTCACGGAAACCATTCGAACTGGGATCCCTACCACCGCCTCCCCGCGACCTATCATCGGGAAGCAGGGTGACATTAAGATCTCCCCCAATGATCTAAACCCCTGCCCCAGCAGCTGCTCCCAACTGCTCGAGCTCGGCCACCAAAGTACTCCGATCGCCACTACTCGACCCATAGACGTTTGTAACGAAGAGTTCCACTCCGTCCACCCTCCTGCAGAGACACACCGAAAGGCAGTGGGTGGACTTCAATTCTTCCATCAAGTCAAAAGAGTCCCCCTTCCATGCTGAAAGCATCCCACCTGAGGCACCTTGCGCGCCTCTTTCAGCCATCAGAAAGCGTCCCCAGCCATCTAGATCCCTCCTCTCGGCATCCGCTGCCTCCTGCAATTTCGTCTCCTGGAGGAGGAAGATGTCCGCCCCACTTCTGCATAAGGTTCCTCAACCCCATCTTCTTTTTCGGTCTTTCCAACCCCCTGACGTTCCAAGAAAGGATTTTTATTGGCATAAAGGGCGTTGTTGCTTCTTTGGTGGGACTAATCCCAGGAGCTTTGCCACACCCCTCTCCAACACTCCAAAGCGGGTTTGGGAGCTCCATGTAGTCGAGGTCGAAGCGTTTAGGGGAGTGACTTGCTCCCCTCTCTCTAGCTCTGTCGCGGTAAGCACCGTCACCCTTCGCTGCATTCTTGCTCTGGAAGATTTCCTCGCGTAGCACGTCCCAAATCGCGGAGCCTCCATGCTAAGCTCGCCATTTGCCGAGGGAAGTGCTACTTCACCCACGCTAGTGGGAGCCGGATGAGGAGTGGTTTCATCTGACGCTCCCTTCCTCAAGGCACCCTCCGCCTTTTTGTTTGTGGCCCCGATCTGACCCGTCCTTTTGCTGTGCTTTTCTTGCTCGGTTGACCTCCCACTCCCCTCAGGTGACCCCTCGCGTCCCAGTGTGGTCCGCAGGAGTTTCGTATCGGTGCTAATCTCTTGCCCTTCGTCTCTCATCCTCGATATCTTCGGGGTCGGGGCCGCTATCGGGCGTTTGAAGCTATCAAAAAAACATCCTCGCTAAGCCCCGATCGCAGTCGCCAAAATGGTTTTGCCTGCTAAACCAAGTTAGCGATCAGGGCTAGGTCCTTATCTGTTCTGTCCACAGGGTCTGAGCTGACAGTCTGGTTCCTAACCGGGTTCAAGTCCGAAGCAACTGACCCGTCATGATTAATGTTATCGGTCTGCGAGGGGAACTGTAGAGCCGCATATTTCCCAAGAGGCGGGGATACAGATGGACCCCCTCGGAGGTGCATCAGGAGCCAAAAGTGGGGAGCTGAGCAGTCGCCCCGTCAAGGCGCGGCGCATCGAGTCTCGAGCGCCGGTCCATCTCCCCCGACTGCGGGCTGGCGAAGCCCCTCCCATCACTGCTTCCCGGTTTCCCCTCCGGCCGTCCCCCAACTTGGAGTGCATGAGGCCGGTCTCGCTCTCTCTGTCTACAGTGATATCGACGGGAAAGCTCCTCTCGCCCATGCGAGCTGTCCTCCAGCCAAGAAACTCGTAAAGCAACTTTCTCACCTTCAAGATAGGGTCAGGTGGCTTTCCCGATCGGGTGCCCGACGCCTCCAAGGCCTCGATCTCCATCTCGCCTCCCAGCATCGTGCGCATGTTATGTAGGTTGCGCATGGTCATGGGTACATCGCTGATGCGGATTCGCTGCGTGATCACCGTCTGCCGCGTTCCGTCCGAGGTCACCAGTTTGCGCCATCGCCGGCCCGTCCAGCCCTCCTTGGACCACCTGAAGAGTTCCCCGACTCTGTATCTGTGAGCCCCCTCACCAGCACCTGTGTCGGGGAAAGCAGTATCAAGTCTCCCCTGAACAGCATCGTCGATATCATGCCAACGTCAGATGCTCCAATGAATGGCGCCTCGCCCTCCCCTCCTTCGCCCAACAGTAAGCACAAATTCCCCCCGCCAACGCCTTTGACCACCCCAGGGAGTAATGGACAGTTGATGGCTCTGTGTGAGAGACCTCTGCAGCGGAAGCAGCGAATGGTTTCTCGACATTACCGAGCCCAGTGGGAGAGCGAGCCACACCTAAAACATCCTTTCTCAAAAGGGTTAGTGAAGGCCCGCTTCACACCTGCGAACTCTCGACGTTGACAATGCTTCCTTCGGCAGAATACTGTTACCCAGCCGGCTTCGCCCTCCTCCCTTCTCACCCTACCCATCCCCCTTCCCATCTCTCTGTTGCCAACCACCATGACACCATCCATGACCACTGATCCGATCAACAAATGGCTTGATTACTACAAGAGGCCTACCCCTCATATAAGAGGGAGATGAGTCAAAATTATACATGAGCGAAAATAAAGGTAAATAAAAAAACAAAGAAGAAATAAAACACCAAAATACTAAGTTATATCAGCAACTATGCATGATATGTCCTTGTTCATTCTTCTCTACGCAACCATTCTCACTGAGTATGATGGGGATTGTCCATGGCATCTGTTTACCGGTCTTCTTCATTGACATTGCCTTCGAGAACCAGAAAAATGTCATGCATAACTTGTTGCTTACATCTTTGCTATAAAGCTTTAAATTTCAATCCACAAGTAGCATTAAAAGTGATATTATTTGATCAAACACTGATATAATTGCTGGTTTTTAGAGTAATTGTAAGGTTGGAACACCGATCCTTTAAACTAGAAATGCTCAACTACCTGATCGTTTTAGTGGGATCAATATATCTTTTTTTCTTGTAACGATAATGGTGAAGTTACAAAATAGTGACCACATTTCTTCTTTTGGAGGGGCACTTAATGTAATGCCATCATTATTACCTTGTTTAACTCGATTTGGGAATGCGAGGAATCTGGAAAGGATCGTGAATTGGTCCTTTTTTTCGGAAGGGGAAATGAGAATCAGGACTTTCTTGGAAGAGCTAGGAAGCAGGCCAAAGTTGTGCATGCTGCTTCTCTGGCTGGGCTTGCTGCTGTTGTGGAGGCCTCATATGGGGCCCAGTCAGCTGCAGGCATGCATCATCAAACAGCTATGGCTGCTGAACAGTTGCCTTAAATGGTGCCCAACCAGCATTGCCCAAGTGAATCTGTTGGGTGACAATAATAATGACGACATAAGCACGTAGAAGCCGGCGCTGGATCTGAGACCCTAATTTGGATCACGTGCGAGGAACCTCAACCAGGAAGGATGAAAAGACCGTGTTCTTCTTGAATTGGAGATCAATTCCAGGTTCCGAGTATTTGGTGGGATACCACAACTCTGATTTGAGATCATCCTAGATTCCCTTTTATAGGGAAAGAGGAGTCTATGGCGAAAGGAAATACTACAAAAGAGGTCCAATAGAACAACGAAATAAACATTAAAATAAGCAACCTCCAACTCCAACCATCTACCAAATACCTAGGTGTAATAATTCCTCCTAAATCTTGGATTTACCTCTTTTTCATACTGAACACAGACATGGGATATAATTGTCCAAACAAATATTGTCGGGCAAAATCTGCCCAAGCTACCAAACTCGCCCTTAAAGTAGCTGTGATATCCACTCTTATGGGAAGGCACAAGGGTTTCCACTAGAGAAACCCTGACTGCGCAACATGTTTGAGCAGCATACTGAGGTTGATTGATGTATCAATCTTGTGCCACATTAAAAGATGGTGATAGTGATGCTTTTGGTGCTCGAGATTGTACCTTACCATATGGCTCGATATGTTCAAAATGGAATTTCAGTAAGCATAAAATCTATTGATGAAACATGCTTCCTTCCCTTGATGTTGACTTTCATTATGATTGAACTATTGAAGTTGGAAGTCGGGGAAGAATTTAGTAATTAACCAGGGACAACGATGATGCTGATTTAATTACATTAGTAGCACAGTGCTTCTTTAGAATTTTTTTGAGGCTCAAAAAGAGGGGGATACACTCATGGTGTTCGCCCCAGCCATATATATAACTAGAAAAAGGAAAAAGGTGGGAAATACTTACAAAGTCAAGGAGGGAGAGAAGGTATCAGAGTGCGTATGCGAAAAGAAGAAAGTCGGCCAGCACAGAGAGGCCCCAAAAACCTATCGAATACACTAGTCCGATATAAGTCGACCACACGAAATAAGTATGTTTTCACGATAGAAACGCTGCCCTGAGAAAATGACATCGTTCCTGCCAAGCCATGTGCACCACAACCGCGCGATAGGAGCCAATAGGTCACGCCTCGCCCTGTTCCTGTTGGACCAAAGAATCTCGCAGAAGGCGGAGAGATTGTCCGCTCTCGCCCAAGGCAAATCGTCCCATATTCTCGAAACCAAGTGGCAGCCGAAGAAGAGGTGGCCAACGGTTTCATCCTCATCACAACACAGGGGGCAAGAAGCATTGAAGTTTGGAAAAAATTTTGCACAACGATCACGAGTCAACAGCCTCCGTCTTCGAAGTAACCAAAGGAAGATGCCAATGCGTTCCGGCAAGCGTAAGCCCCAAAAGAATTGACAATCACGCACAAGAAGAGATGACGTAGGTGGTGGAAGAAGGACCAGATCCCGGTAAGCCTTCCTAGTGGATAAGGATCCGTCCTTCCAGCGCCAATGATCCCCCTGCAAATTTGGCGTAGCGACAATACTGAGAGCCACCATCATCAAAATGAAGTCATCCACCCGCTGCTCATCGAAGTTTGCTGAAAAACGAGGACACCAACACCCGTCCACCCAACATTCAGCCACAGAAGCATTCCTATTCGACGCAAGCGCGAACAATCTTGGAAACCGCACCTGGAGAGGACCACTTCCCGACCAATCATCCAACCAAAACTTGAAGGATTCCCCCGTCCCTAACACTGGGGTGAAGAGCGCAACATTCCTCTGCAGGGCGGCCATCACGCGGCGCCAGAACGGGGAATAGTGAGGTCGCAAAACCCCCCGCTGCAGCCCAAACCAGTCGTTGCCCAAGAGCACCCTGAGAACATTGGTGAAGAAGTTATCTTCCGTCCCCCAGAGTCTATTCACCTATTTGAGTAAGAGAGCGTCGTTAACCAGATCGAATCTCCGGACACCAAGCCCACCAAAGTGCTTAGGCATGGAAACGTCATCCCACGCGGCCAGATGCATGCCCCTACCATTCCCCTCCTTCCGCCCCCACAAGAAACGATGCATACACCGCTCAAGCCGCATTCAGACCCCCGCAGGCATTCTCCGAACAGAGAGGAAGTACACAGGTATAGACGAGAGCACCGATTTGAGAAGTATAAGCCGCCCTCCCCGAGAAAGCAAAGCCGCCCGAATAAAGCATTTATTAACCATCCTTTGAATTAAAAAAGTGTTTGAAGAATGCAGCAACGGTACATATCAAGGTTCTAAAAACTGGACCGAACGTTGAGCCAGCCAGTCTTTGGTTTCGTCTAATTGAGTCGGACCGCCGATTTAAACATGCTAGACCGGAAATGATGTCAACATGATGTCAGCATTCCTATCGACTCGGAAAAAAACAGACTGTACTTAATTTACTGGTATGACTGGCCGAATCGATTTTTGGAATCGACGAAACTGGATATATACACGTAAGTATCTATATTACTAATGAAATTATCGTTTAAAATGTCAAATCTTTGATTGTGTATTTTGACTAAAACTCTACAAAAATTAGCCACATTTTCTAGCATTATATATGAATACAATATTGTAATTAGAGGTTGGGGAGCTTGTACAAAGGTGCATGTCACTTTACATGCACCGGTGCCGCAAAAAATAAAAAAATATGGGCGTTTATGGCGCCGGTGCATGTAAAGTTACATGCATCTTGTTGCAAGCTCCCCGACCTCTTGTAATTATTTGTGTATAGTTGCTTCTAGAGAACTAATCCAAGAAGGTAGGGACACAACTGATATTCTAAAAAAGAGACGGGCATAACATTGCAAAAGTTAAGAAGGGCACAAGTGATAAAATCTTATTATTTTATTATTTAATCCTTAATTTTTTGAAAATTTACCAAACCATCAAAATTGGGTCAATCCAGGTCAACCCGATCTAACCACCCGGGTCAACCTCATTTGACCACCGCTTGGGCCCAATTTTTTATCGTCTTTTTTTAAAATTAATTACATGAAACCATCTGAACCAATACGGTCAGGGCCACTTCCCATTTTAACCAGTCCGACCAGCCGGTCTGGTCCGGTTTTTTAAACGTTGCTTCATATGCATCTTTTTAATTGAATTGTTGTCTTCAGCCAATTGTCTTTCTTAATTGAAAGGATTTCTGCTCTGTTGCAGATCATGAAACAGGAATTGAATTTTTTGGAGGAAACTATAAAGGCCATTCATGAGGAGATGTTCTACCTTCGAGAAAGGTACATCCATCTTATTAATCACTTGCAGTCTATTTTTGTTGGCGTTTATGTGAGTTAGTTAGTCAGTTAACATATGAAACTTGAATATCATCATAAAGAGGTACTGATACTGCCATTATATTGCTATTCTCGACAACATCCTTGATGTTATCGCCCACATGTTTATGATATTGTTTGGCCTTATATTCTGTTTTTATTTTTCTCAGGGAAGAGCAAATGCAGGACTTAAACCGGTCGACAAACTCGCGAATGGCATGGTTAAGTTTCCTTTCTCTCAGCATATGCATCTCAGTGGTAGGGTTGCAGTTGTGGCATTTGAAGAACTTTTTTGAAAAGAAGAAGCTGATCTGAATTTGTTTGATAGTTTTCTACTCATCCCTTTGTACAATGCATATAACAGACGTATTTAAGCTCCTATTAGTGACTCTGTGAACCACGTTCTGGTATCTCCTCGTCAAGTAGATCTAAATCTAAGTATTTATCGTCATACGGCCATTTCTACTTGTTACATACTATCTGCTTTCTTATTCATTCTGAAGTTACTCAGATCACAGACAAGAAATCATGCTATAGACTGCACTCTGCCTCCCTGCTTACGAAATTTCGAAACCGATAACATGTTCTTCCTTGGGTAATTCCATCAAACAAGGTCTAAGGAATGACACACCGCCTTTTGATGCTGGATAGTTAGGTCTGATTATGTGCTATATTTGATGCCTGATTGTGGTGGTGATCACAATTTTTACATGCAGTCCTTCATTATCATATTTGTTGCTGTATTGACCTCTGCACAAAAGAGACTCTAACAAGTTTTACTGCCTGTCTAACTGGCTGGTACTTACATCTGAAATATTGTATATAATCAATGTTTCGTTTGCCTCTAATTTAGTTATTTAGTTATTATTATCTTATTGCTAATTTGAAATTCAGAACTTTTTATACATCATGCAGTTTGCTTCAAGAATGAAGAAAAGCATTCAAAAAAAAATCAACGGAGTCAATATCATGCAAAGTGTTGCTCAAGAAACAATAAAGAATTACTTAAAGTTGGAGGTGGATGTAGAACAAACTAAAAGTTATAGACAACTGAAAAGAAGAAAGAAAAACTTCATAATAAGATTAAATTTATTTTTAGATTTGTTTTTAAAAAGTCTCAATGGATCATAAATCTTGCATATGGGACAAATAGACACACACTAACTTATCAAACACTTGAGTGTACCTATGATCAATGAACAAATCTTCAATAATCAATCAACTTTGCCGACTGGAACAACTATACATATATTAGAGAACCTTTAAGATCAATCAATCATATTTATGGGATTTATTATTCTTGATTATTATTACATCTATATTGTGAAAACTTGTGATCTATCAATCTACTTTTGTGATGGATCATCTTTTAAATTTCAAACCCCCAACTATCATATTTTGTTTATAACTAGAATCCTCTTGTGATAGATCAAATTCAATAGATCACTAGAGGTTATTATTTCTTCAAAATATTCCTATCCATACCTACCTTTCTAGAATTTGATAGTTCATCTATGAATATTTATGTAAGACATACAATCTAATGACAACACATACTCAATATGCATAGATAAAAATCCTGCGAGCTTTTCATCCTCAAAGATTCATTCAAGGATTTCTCTCTCCATGACATCATTCAAACTTGAAAGCTTTTCATCATGCTCACCTTGTGTATCAATTTTATTGGAGCATGCATTCATTAGCATGAATCTTATGGATTCATTTTATCGAGGCTCTATAGATTGTTGTACTTTTATCTTTAATTTTACGTTGCAAAGGTCTTCGTCATAGATTACATGACATGGGAAATTATGTTTTTAGTGGATTAGTTGATTGGCAAGCTTGGTCGAGAAATTCTAAGTTAGAGGAATCGAATTAGAATTTTTATCTAGTGGGGTTCCCTCGTTAAAATGTATGTCTTGTGGTTGCATATTTATTTTGTAGATCGTTCCACATTTATACGATGTGATTCATATTTTTGACGATCATTATCTATAGTATAATATTTGGCCATAATATCTTTCAAGTGATCCTTAAGTAGTTTCAAGCACACAACATCCTTTTATTTTGTATTACAACAAGGTTCACATAAACATCGTTGCCCGTATCTAGAGAGTGGATCTTCTGCAGTATTGCAGAGGTCTGCTGTAAAGGCTCGCAAAGTCGGAGTTGCTCGATCAAGATCGAGCGGTTCACACGGAATTCGTGTTTTTTCCGAGTCTTTAACATGTGAATCGCTTGATCTTGATCGAGCGGCTCTACCTTAGTGAGCTTTTACAACAAACCTCTGCAGTACTGCAGGGGATCCACTCGACCCTTATCTATGCACATGGAAAGAACTACCAGACACAACAAAGGATAATCAATAGTGAGACATCTATTATTTTTAATGGTATTAATTATAGATATTTAAGGATTTGTAGGCATATTTATTTAGATAAGCAGCCTCCAAAGTCTAGAATATCATAGAAATCAAGAATCAGAACCCACAAAATAAATAAGAATTATCGTCATCAACGTTAATAAAAAAAGGTGACAAGAGTTTCCAAGGCCATGAATGCCTTATTTTGCACATTGACCAAGGAAGAATTTGATGGAATCTCCGCATGTATATCAATTTTCGAATTCTAAACAAGCTTACCATGATATATAACAGTACTTTCAAGGTAAAAGAAGCCAGATTCAATTCATTACAACAATGTTATGAGCTTTTAAAGATGAAGAAAGGAGAGTCCATCAAAGTGACGCACGCATGTTTTAGAGAAACGATAAACTCTCTTCATACACAGAAGTTAAAGTCAACAAAGCCGCTCTGGTGAAGAAGCTCCTTTGATCACTTACACCGAGTGTAGGATAGTAACCACAGTATTCGAAGAAGACAACAATCTACATACACCTCCCTTAGATGGATTAAGTCGAAATCTTCTTGCACATGCCATTGGACATGAAAAGTGATCTCAAAAGCCTTGCATTTTGAGAAATCTTGAACTACACTAATCTAGAAGGTGAGTCCCTTACCTTATCATTTGTCGATATACGATTTTTTTTGCAAAAACAAAGATACTCGAAGAAAAAGAGAGGAGGAAATAGCTACTTGACAGAAATGTAACGAAAAAAAGCACATCCAACATGAATTTTCTTTTCTCGAGATGAAATGAAAGAAGGAGGTTCTTTTAAGAAGAAAAACACACAAGTCATTGAGAATCAAAGAATAAAGTATTATAACCATTGTGGTTAACAATGACAAAGTAGAATGAGAATTATTTTTTTTCTTGTAAAAAGGCCAACTTTTCAAGAAAATCCAAGCAAAGATCTAACCAAGCTCATGTATATAGAGCCACTTGGATGGAAGTCTTTGTGCAATCCATAGGTTATTGAATATGGGTGTTCATTTTCAAACCACTCAAAAGGTCACATCCCATGAGAGATCAAATAGATTTCAATTACCAACAAATGAGAGAGATAAAAATGATAAAGTAATGAATATTCTTCAATATACACTTTCTACATAAGAGTAGAATCGAGTGCCCCAATTCCAAACTGCACATAATATATTGGAAAATCCCTTAGTCTACTAGAGATGCACTAAGAAAGTAAATAGATCCCATATCACTATGCTAACCTATAAGTACCAATACTTTGAAATGATACATCTGAGGTTCGATCAAGATAGTGCAATGCATCATTAAAATATGTCAATAAGGTGCATTAACAAGGGTTTCCTTGCGGAGACAACTAAGATCACTTTTACCAACTTATTAGATGGAGGGCCAACAATTGAAATCTTGAGACATGAAACCAAAGCTATTCGATAACTCTCACGATGAAACTCTATACCCTAGGTGTGATAAGATAAAGCTTTATATCAACGGCTCCGTAAAAGAATCTTCGAAATAGAGGATCAAGAAGTCATGGGATCGAGATCTAGAGGTCTCATGTCCAAGATCCTTTACAAAGGTCCCAAGATTGAGCTCTATGTCGAAGACTAAACTCAAGCAAGCTCCATGTCCGCGTCTTGATGGAGATAGACATCCAAGAGGTCCTGCATCCAATCTCTTTAGTAGAGATCTCAAATTGAAACTCCAAAAATGAGGTCCCTCATCGAGGACCCATTGTCGAGCAGTATACATTAAAAAAAATAAGAAGAGGGGCATACACCATACCCTCCGTATGTTCCATTAGGTTCATTAAGTATAATGCAAGAGCATGATGTTCCATAATATTTTTTTCCTAAAAAATGTTTAATATCATCTTTTTCAATGATCATCATGAGAAAAACATGTCGTAACCATCACCAAAGAAGTAAATGCCTTCCTAGAGGGGACAATATCTAAGTTTAGATGGAAGATGGATAACCACTAGTGGTCAACCAATTATTTTGAGCAATTGTTGCTAATAGACTAGCTTTCTACAACCATAATGATTGTTGGTAGTTGAGCAATCATAATCCGGCAATCGTTGAGAATTGGCCAATCACTAGCTCAAACCACGACTATCGTTAGTAACTAACCAAATGTAGATGGACATTTGTTTGCAATCGACTCGTTGCTATAATCAACCACTAGTAATCGATCGATTGCTAAAAAAGAGTTAATTGGTAATCGACTAGAGTTTTTGATGGAGTAAACATTGATAATCACCTAGTTTTTTTCAACTCAATTGACTGTAACTGACTTCAGTGAGGATGTCAATTGAGCAAACACGTCCTACAATTGATCTAAACTGATCCTACTAGAATCTATCAGAAATGGTCCTTTAAATCATAGAAGGTCTGCCATAATTCATGGGGAGTGGGCCAATAAGGAGAAACCTAATATTTCTCAACTACATCAATAATCCATACTATAAGATATGTAAGAAGAAGAATGTTCAATCATGTCAAAAATCTTTTCTATTGCCGATCTCCTAACTACAATGCATGCTAAATAATTGAATGCTTAATATTATCAATCCTCTACACCAATCAATCATAAAGTGAGTGGAAAAATAAGACCCAAGTGGAGCACATGTATAAAAAGAGAGTTTCTCTCCATGAGAGGGTAACCCATTCCATTACCCCTGATTCTTCTCTCTTTTTACATATAAGGAGAGGTTACTTCTCGTCCACCCCCTGATCCTATTATGTTGATACAAGTATACTTGTAGGTTATATACTTGTAGGCCATAAGAATTCTATTATGGTGATAATAGAATTCAAATATAGAATTTAAGGATTTTTTCCCAGCAGACCCTATAAATTTTATCAATTACTTGCAGGACTTTTGAAACAACATAATTCTCCACTCGACCCTTTAAACTTGCCAACTCTTACCCCATGAACTTACGGTTAATCTGTTTGAAGCTTGTGAGGGTTCTTGGGGTAATTTATAGGGTTGATCGGGTAATTACGTTGTGCAAAAGGTCGTAGAGGTAATTTAAAAAGTTTATAAGGTCTGTCTGGTAAAAATTCCTAGAATTTACAAATATATGGCCTACAAGCTGACAAGGTAACCATCCTCTACAGAATTCTTTGATGTGATGTACAAGCCTACCTCTAATCTCTACTCAATCCATGATATGTAATCCTTCTTAGACCTCTACCCCTCCCTCCACCCTCACCCGACCCTCCTTGCACGCACACATGATATCGTTATGCTCCCCTATCAACCTGGGCCAGTTTGGTTGCTGGTGTACACTGATGTATCCCTCATTCGAACCCTTCCAACCCTCCACACAATTTACTATTCACAGGAGTACTCCAACCCAACACAACCCAACCCAGTTACCAAACGGACCCTATGTCTCTCTTTTATTATCACTCTCCAATATAACGTTATGCCCTCTTGGGACACTACCTATGATGAGTTGTCATTATCATCCATATCTTTTTACGATGAGTCCATTCCCATCACGTATGGAAC
The DNA here is from genome assembly GCA_037367405.1 of Ottelia alismoides. Taxonomy (NCBI): domain Eukaryota; kingdom Viridiplantae; phylum Streptophyta; class Magnoliopsida; order Alismatales; family Hydrocharitaceae; genus Ottelia; species Ottelia alismoides. The sequence goes on along the minus strand of JAZKJV010000050.1, from coordinate 449,032 downwards.
TCTTTAAGCTTCCAGTCATTTACATTGGTCTCTTCCTGAACTCTTGTGCAACTTTTACTATTGGGAATGGGAATAGAAAGGAATCTTTACACTTGGTTAATGTTCAATATCTGTATTAGTTTGATCTGGAAATAACAACTCAAAGTGTACTTGAAGCGTTACAAGCATCGAATGTTTGCCACTTCAACAAACAAAAATGAGTGTTAACCCAATAGTTTACCAAAAATATATTCAATCTAATTATTGTCTGCTTACAAATTTCTGCTTGAATATAATATTCCTTAAACACCATTGAGGTATATTCTCCGACAATATTTGCCCTAAGATTTTTAATTGGTTTGTCCAATTTTATCTCTACTTATTTATTGTATTCTTAAAATTTTAAAGGCTTCTGTTTTTCTTCTCTAAAGATAGATATAGGAGAACTTCGAGTAGTCATCAATCAATGTTATGAAGTATTCCTTATTTCTATATAAACCGACATTTAGTGGTCCGCATATGTCTGAATGGATTAATCTTAGCAATTCCTTTGACAAGTTCCTACCAAGAAGGATTTTCTCGGCATTTTAGCGGTCGAACAATGTTCACAGGGACTTGCACCTGTAATCTTAGGCAAAACATCACATTTAATCATTTAATCTATGGAATTTCTTGGATGTCCCATCCTCATGTTCCCTAAATCATAGTCAGATAAATATCACAGAGAGTACTCTGAAAGTGCATTCATTGATTCACTAGAAGTTGCTATAGGATGATAGAAATGGTCATTCGAGTACAAACATTCCCATGATATATACTTTCTTATTTTTTTCATATGGATATACGTTTATTATACAAACAAACTTCAAAATCTTTCTTGAGAAGAAATGGAACATAAAAGAGGCTCCAACACATCCTTGGAGCGCATGGTACATCTTGAAATACCATTATACTATCGCCCAGGTCAAGCATGTATGTCTCATCACCTTCAAAATCCAAATAGGTGTTATTCCCTGTGAAGATCCTCTGTTCACATTTATTTAACTCCTTGAAGTTCACTAACCTTCATCTTGGCAATAAAAAGGTTGCATCAAAGTCAATACACTGGTCGTCACGGTTTATGATTGCAGAGTTACAATCCACGACATCTTCGAATTCAATTTTCTTCTTGCCTTTATTTTCATGTGCTTTAGAATTTCTCGATTCCTTCTTGTTGTGGAAATTGACCTTGAAGTTACATCATTTTCCACAACCGTTGCACAAGCCATATAGGTATTGTCCATCTTTCCCTTGAAATTCACCTCGGTGGGTTCTAGTCTTCTCTTCGTGTACACCACATTTACCTCTTCTTCTTCCTCGACCTCAAAGATCCTGATTTTTGATCTTTGCTTTGATGGATCATACTCCATTGCCAGCTATCCAGGTGGGTAAGTGATAACACAGGTTTGGCAAGGGTCTAAATATCTCACACAAGGCGGAGACAAGAGTCGCTGCGGCGACCACTCACTAAACTCGTATTAATCAACAATCAACCCACAATGTAATGTCAAGCAATGGAAAACAATTGTGGAGTCAAAATTTATTATCAACTCTACAAAAATGTGTCTAGTGTAAGTATGTGTAGAGTGTCGAACACAAGGAGCAAGCAAGATAGATCAAGCAAAGATACACAAAAATGTGATATGTGATCAAGTGTCTACAAGTGTGCAAATTTTTGTGGGTTTTTAATTATATATTTTTTATTTAATTTTTAATTTTATATTTTTATATTTTGATTTTTAATTTACTTATTTTCTATTTTTCTTTTTGTATTTTATATTTTGTATTTTCTTTTTCTCTAAATAGGATATATACACAATATAGGGAAAGAGAAGATGGAGTATTTCTAAAAATAAGGAAAAATGCTCAAAAATCAAGAAATCCAATGTTTTTAGTCTTTTATAAATTTTTATGATATTTTTGTGATTTTTAGAGATTTTTCTGAATGTTTTTGGTATTTTTAAAAGCCAAAATACTAGAAAACCATGAACTAAGCTACTGGTCGAAATTAAAATGAGGATTAAAAAATAACAAACAGTATCCGAAATTCCTCAAATTAATTTTAATCAAAGAGAATAAATCATAGAAAACACAGAAACTGAGTTTGCATTTTTAGAATTTTTCTTGAATTTTTTAGATTTTTATGAAGTTTTTAGGGGTTTTCTAATTTTTAGGAGTTTTACTTCGAATTTTAGTGATTTTTGGATTAACACTAAAATACGATAAGATACAAAAAATATATTTTTTGGAAATTTTCAAAAACTTTACTAATTTTTATGGATTTTCTAATGCAAACAGTATTGAAAACACATGTTTTTGAATTTTTATAAATATTAAAATGCAATAAAAATGCAAAATAAAAAATGTACGTTAAATTACAATGCAACAGGAGCTCATGGTATTTATTTGGTAAATTTTTGAGTTATAATGATGCGTGAAATAAATACAGATATCCAAGCAAAAATACAACACTAACAAGGGCACAAATGTAAATAGACAAACATCCAAGGGCCATAATACAATTTTCATGCAAAATATATAACTAATAAATAGATTTCCATGATCGAATCCAAATAACCAAAGCTGCTAGGGTAGAAGAGCAATTTTTCCAACCCCACGCATGACTGGCACGCGCCTGGGAAGGACCTAAACGCAATATAAAAAAATCCCAAGGGCTTACATGCAATTTATCCAAAAATATTACACATAATATCAAAGTTCCTGGATTAAAACAAAATAAATAAACCCACAGGGGGTCATGTGCAAAATACTCAACCCCCTCACGCGCACGGGCACGTGAGGTGACGTAGATAGGACCTAAGTGCAAATATTTAAAGTTCGGGGGTCTGTATGCAAATATTACAAAAATTTTAAAACAACCGATGAAAGTTTGAACGTTAATTAATAAATACAAAACTTGGCCGGGGTGAGGATGCAAAATACCTAGGCAAAGGCGCGATCGGACGGTGGGATTTCTCCCACTTGACACGTGTCAAGCTCCTGTGCACCGATACCCTTTCGCGATCAAACGGTGTAGATTAGAAGAGCCGAGCCACGATCGACGGCGGAGGGCTGAAAGATCTGACGGTGGATGGAACGTCTGGGGTCCAAGCTTGATCGGACGACTGTGGAGTCCCCTGGAAGAACAGGGAAGAACACGGCCGAAGGCGAGCTTCAATCGACGATATGGCGATGCTCCGGCCTTCTCCTTCGGTGTTGCAAGGTTCCGACGACTGCTGGAAGATCCCCCGATCCGACGGCGGGGCCAAAATGGCTCACTGAGCCTCGGTGCGCCGCGGCGGGGTCGGAGAAGATGATGGGGTCCAGGTACCTCTTGTTCTTCAAAATCGACCCCCCAAGGAGGTCCTTTGACTCCTGAAGCCTGCAAGATTGTTCAAACACACGTAGCTACGGCTCCAGGGGTCTCGCGGGTGGAGTGGACGGAGTAAGTGACGGGAATGGAGCTCGCCGGAGCTTGCTCCGGCGAGGTGGTGGGGCTGGTGATTAAATGGGTTTTGATCAAAGTAGGAAACACTAGTGGATTCCTAAGGATAAAGGGGAACGGGATGCGAAGAAAAATGGAGAAAAATAGACACCTCAAAGGGGTGAACCTGAGGTAGAAGATACCTCGACGACGGGGCTCACCGGAGGTGGTGGAACACACCTGAATCCGCGTCAAAACTCAGCCCTGGTTGGCTCAATCTGGAGCTGTCACCTCCAGCAAGCTGTGGCGCAAGGAAAGTGGAAAAGACGTGACAAAAATGGGGTTCGAAATTTGAATGGAAGAGGAGGGTGGCGTTTTGAAGAGTTGACGGATGGACTCCAAGATCGAGGGATATCGGGTGATGCAGTGATCCAATCCTCGAGAGAAACATCGGGCGAGTATGCCTGATGAACGAGGAGAAAAATCCCAGGAGGACTCGATCCCAAATAATGAAAGATGTGGTCTCCAAAAATCCGAAATCGAGGAAAAACCATGTTCTGATACTGCTGCAGGAGGAGGTTAGACAGTTGACCTCGGGTTAACTGTCAGAGCCACCTGGTTGGTCCACGTGGACCAACCAGGAAAAATCCTGTAAAAATCAACTATAAAATCATTTAAAAATAGAAAACAATTTTTATTAATTTTTAGTTATTAAATAAAAATGTTTATTATTTTATAAATTATTTTATAGTGATTTTTATTTATTTGTATGAGGTGTATAATTACACATTACCATTTATAGCCTTTTATAGGTATATATATCTATATATTTTAATATTTTATTTTTATTTTGTACGTTTAATTTATTTATTTTTGTTTATTATTTTATAAATTTACAAAATATTTTTATACACTTAAATATATTTTTATTTTATTTTTTTGATGTATTTTGTACACTTAATAAAATAGAAATAGTAATTATATATGTTTGTATATAGGTATTATACCTAAGTATTGTAATATAAGTATTTTATTTTGTATTTTATTTAGGTTTTTATTCTGATTTTAATGTAAAAATATACTATAAGTAATATTTCAAAATTATAAAAATATAAAATTATAAAAATAATGAATAAATAATAAAATGAATATTTTAATCTCCACAAGTCTACAATAGGGGTCCAAAACTCAACTTTCAAACCGTAGCTCCGCCAAATGCGAAACCACTGCTATTAAATAGCATATTTTAAACTATATACAATTAAAGTGAGTTTGATGCATTTGGAGTTTTTATTTGCGAGATACAGGTCTGGGAAGTTGGGATTCTGGAATTTTATTCAGACCATAACTTTTTATCTGTACATTATTTTTGAGTGAAATTAATTTTATATTTTTATTTATTTAATTATCTACAACTTTTATGTACAAAGTTTCTTTATTTGAGGTCTAAAAAGTGGAACAAAAAATGGGTCCCAAAATGAACAAAGAATGAATAAAATCTTTATTGTACTTGACTCTTATCTCCCCCTACTTTGTTCCTGGTCGACCTATTCATCAAGATGTCTAGGTCTCGGGGTTTCGGGTCATAAAATATTTACAATATTTTATTCTTTTTCTTTTCTTTTATTTATTCTATAATTTTGTCTTTAAATACAGTATTTTATACACTATTTACATGCACATGCATGAATGCTAAGATGCGGGAATTAAGGGTATTTACACGCATTTGCTAGGGTTTTTGAGGCCAAAATGATAGAATAAAGATGATGAAATGTGGATTCATCAGTAAGTCACACTGTTGGTGTTGTCGTCCATCCTCGGATATGTGGCTACTATGTTGAAAGACGACCAGAGACTTCTTAGGATGATATCTATTTAAATCCTCTAAATCGTGCATTCAATAGTTGCTAGGTCTTTGACCATTACGATCATCTTATGCACATGCTTTTGGATGATTTCAGATTCATCATTCTACACGAGTTGTATTTATGTAAAAGGAGGACATTTCAGATTTTGAATGGTATTTGTCCTTCACCGCAATCCAGAGCTCGTATACATATTTACAGGTCTCGAAGATCCATGTCAAATTCAACTCCATGTCGGTCAGCATAAGGCTCCTACCCTAATTATTTATTTTGTCCCATTGTTAACGAGATTTGACTCCCTCATTATTGGATTTTCAGATAAAGTAAGACATGATTATCTATAATGGAGTGTATGCTATCACGTATCAGGTCAAAGTATATCTTTATATTCTATAGTTTGTAATTAGTACCATTAAGGTACTCAATTTTTACCACCTCAATGACAATAGTTTTGCTATCATTTTTTATCTATCTAGGAGAATGTAAGAATTAGTACGGGATTGTGCAATTAAACAAGAATTTATAAAAGTAATTTTTAAACAATTAATCTAGCAAATGTGAGATAAATTGTAAAAGATTCAACTTAAAGATCAACAAGATTACTTAGACGTTTCAACTTAATGACATAATAAAGATCTACCACATAAAAAAACTTAATACAAGATCTCAATGGAATTATGAATGAGAAAATATATAATTCAACAAATAGTACAAATTCTTGCCCCTTTCATAAAAAACTATGAAAAACTTTAACTTTTATAATGTCTGGACTGACGAGATTAGATGAGGATATTAACAATATTTTGAGGATTTGATTAAGATCAATAATGAGATAAATGCAATACATAGAAATACTTGGTGGACTAATCTTATTGAATAAAATAATGGTTAATAGTAATTAATCACACACAACAAAACTATCAATTAATTACTAAGGTTTTTAACAAAGTGAAATTAGAAAAAACTTCGATAAGAAATTCACTTAACAAAAAATGGAGCCTTTGTTCAAAAAAGAATGAAGACGGTGCATGATATATAAAATTTAAAAGGGGGACCCAAAACTCTTGTTAGGGTTTCGAAAGGCCAAATAGTCTTGGCGAGTGGTGAACTGGATCTTAAAGGAGGTGATCGGCGCTGGTAGCTTGGTGTGGTGATTAATTGGACTTGTAGTAGCTCTGATACTAATTAGTTATTAGATATGTCGTTGGTAGCTTGTTTGATTGAGACTAAGATGAAGGAGGAGATTTTATGTCGGGAGATGGCTCTCTCTATGTGAGGTAACTCTTCTGTTTGAGTTGTATCTTCCCCACGAAGGAAGTTCACAATTATAAGGCATAATAAGCTCCTTACACAATCAACCCTTTCTCCCCTCACCTTGAGAGACTTGGTCTGCAGAACCTCTAGCTCACGTAACAGCCAGCGGTGGTTTTGGGCGCGAGGTCAACTTTTGGATTTGTTCAAACAGTCTTTACAATTGGTTAAATTTCAGTACGGGTATTATCTTGATATAGTAATATTAACTCAAAGTGTATTTGAAGCATCTTGTGCAATAAATCTATGCCATTTTAACAGATATGATGATATTTATCCAAATAGTTTAGCAAAATCATTTTCAATCTAATTTAGACATCCACATAAACTGACATCTGGGGTATAATCATCAATTTAAAAACTTTTAGCATCATGCAGAATTTGTTGTTAAATTAAGATTTTAACATAATTCTAAAAAAATCTCTTGCATCATCGTAGATTACACCATGGTTTTAAAGACTAGACTGGACCGACCGGTTGGACTGATCGAACCATGAACTGGTCAACTTCCAGTCGGTCTAGCCGATTTTAATCATTCAAATAAAATAAAATGCGATCAAGATTGAACCGGTTACAACTGGTTTAACCAATCCGGTCCACCCAAAATGATCAGACCAAAAAAACTGGTTGATTGCGAAATTTTGATTTTCGAAAAAGAAAACTTCCCTCCCTTTCTTCATTTGGAAAAAGGAATTCATCATCCTTTTTTAGAATCCTAGTTTGCAATTGGAAATTTCAAATACATGTTGAGTTCTTTTTTTTAAAATTTGGAATGATGAGAAGAGAAGAGAAGAGCAGAGGAGAGATTGCCTCTAAACTCTCGATTTACTGCTGTCGGACTCCACCTCGTGGCCCTATGGTATGTTTTTGTGTCCTAGCAAGAATGCAAGTAACTCTCCTTCTATATTCGTTCAGTGATTTAATTATCTTTCTCGCTTTGATACTTCTCAACTGGTTCTTCGTTTGCTCGCTCTTCTGAGTTCCGACTCTTGTTCTACCAAGGCAAGATAGTTTTCACGAAACCTAAAACACCATAGCCCGTGAATACCACTAATGCAATACGATCTGTCTTTTTGCTTCTCGTTAAGTGAATGTTGTATCAGACATCACCTCATGCATACAAAATAGGATGAAATATCAATAGTTAGATACAAGGTAGCCGATTTGCGGGTGTTCCTTTTGGTAAGAGATTTTGACAATCATAAAGAGAGGTCGTTATTTTATGGACTCGTCAGAATACACTTTGTGGGCTTAATATCGATGTGATTAGGTTGGACACATGCAAAAAGATTATCCTTAGAGGAAAAACATAAAAGGAATTCGCAATATACTAATGTTGCATACTACAACGAGATCATAGAAATGGGATTCACAGAACATACTAATGACCGATGGAAGAGTGCCATTGGATTTATTACTATGAGATGAGATGACCAGTTGAATGTCATACATAATACATAAAAACATACCAACTTTTAAATCTTTCCAACCCTTCTGGTAATAAACAAGCGCATATCGAAGTATCTCATGGGATATACGGTGGTTATTCAGTGACTGATATTTGTTCTTCAGAGCCTCTATTCTTTCTGATTTATATTCAGGGGATGGGGTGTAGATGCTTAAAAAAAGGCTGCAAGGGCCAAGCTTGAACATATTAATATGTTATATTGTCAAAGTCAAAACTTATTTTTCATTATATATAATCCAATTGTTTCATATTATAGACTTATTTTTCGTTAGATCTTTGGATTTTGCTCTACAACCTAATCGAATAGAAATGATATGACAGGTCTGATATATGGTTCGATTAATTGGATTACGATTAAAGATATCAGAACTTTTATATTTAATTGGATTAGGATGATATACAATTTTTATCTTTTGTATGTAAGATATTTTTAAAATGTTATAAATCTATATATTGTAGATAGAAGGGGCACAAGATGTACCAATACCGGTCTAAGGTAATGTCGCATCGGAAACGTTAATGGACATATAGAAAATATGTGACATAAAACTGACATTGCATGGCAGTACATCACTTTGACAGAGAATGGTACAAAGAAATGCATGTACTATTCCAAGCTACTTCCAGGTGATGGAATTCTTAGGGTAAAAGAACATTTATTTAAGAAGAGAGGTTCGGTTCCACCTTGTAAAAGGGTGCCAAATCATATCCAATATCAAATGGAGGCAAATCTTGATTAATATAAAGTTGAAAAACGGAAGAGAACTTCTACATCTTCATGTAATTCTTTCAGTGTGGAAAACTATGAAGATGATCTTATTAGAGATGGATCTTTTCAAAAGATTGATTTAACTGGAGATTCTATTTCAAAGGTTATTAAGTCAACATTTTTCCCATCAAGCATAACACACGGGGCTCAACCCGGAGTGAATCAGTGCTTCAAAGGAAAGACGAAGTTGAAAAAGTTGATATGCTAGTTGCCGGTTGGTTGTATGTTGTAGAAATTCCATTTAATGTTATTTCTCTACCTGGTTTTTAGATGATGATTGACAGGATTGCATCAATTGGATTTGGATATAAGACATCAACGCCGCATGTAGTTCGTGATCTACTGATGAAGAAAACAATTATTGAGCTAAAGTTCCACGTGGAACACACAACAGGATTTGGAAGATGAATGGGTGCACTATAATGGCAAATGGTTGGACAGATAGAAGGCAACGTACGTTAATATGTTTATTCTACTGCTGATACTGTATTTCTGAAATCCATTGATGCTTCTCAACATTCAAAAATAGCAGAATTATTGTTTCAACTTTTCAAAGATTGTGTGGATTATGTTGGATCTGAGAATGTGGCCCACTTCGTAACAGATAATGCTATAAATTATCAAGCTGCAAGTAAAATGCTGAAAAGACATTATGGTTATATTTTTTGGAGTCCTTGTTTTGCACATTGTTTGGATTTGATCTTGGAAAATTTTGATCAGATTCCAAGAGTAAAAGAGGTAATTGAAGCTTCCCAAAGAATTACAAAATTTATTTATAACCACACATTTTCTTCTTCAGATAATGCAAAAATTCTGTAATTTTGATATTATTGGTCCCGCCGCTACTAGATTTGCAACTAACTTACAGTGCAAAGTCTTCTTGATAAAAAAGGATGGTCTAGTTTCAATGGTTGCATCAAAGGAATAGGTTAATCATAAACTCTCTAAAACATCAATGGGGGCAGAACCTTATGAGATGGTACTTAACACATCATTTTGGAATGAATGTGCAATAGTTGTTGGTATATCTGAATCGGTTTTAAAGGTATTGCGCATTGTAGATAACGACGAGAAGCCGTCTATGGGATTCATTTATGAGGCTATGAGAAGAACATGAGAAGCTACGGAAACAATATTCAATGGAAATTCATCTGAATACAAGGTTTACATTGATATTTTTGATGACATGTGGGATAGACAACTTGGTCGTCCGCTTCATAATGCATGATTACTTTTAAATCCATAATTCTTTTATAATGATGATAATATATCCTTAGACCATCACATTATGGTAGGCTTTCATGATACAATAGGAACCTTATTCTACAATGACGAAGAGAAAAGTGATTGCATCAATGCAGAGTTCTCTTTATATAGGGATGCTATGGGTGACTTTAGCCATGCATCTACTATTCGAAATTGTGCAAAAATGGCTTCAGATACTCAATGATTATATTTATCAACTTCATTAATGAATGCAACTTAATTTTTTTTTTATTTTTTAAGCTGAATGGTGGAAAATATATGGTGGAGCAACTCCTGCACTACAAGCATTGTCCATTAGAGTTCTTAGCCAAACATGTTCAACATCTGCATAAGAGCAATGAGAGTCTTTCTGAGCGGATTCATACTTTAAGAAAAAACAAATTAAGTCACAAAGGGTTGAATGGGTTGTCCTTCATCAATGTCAATCGACGTCTTAGGTTTGATTTTGATCTTTTTTAAAATATTATATATATAATAATAATAAGTGGTTTAATATAAAAAAAAATCATGTATTGTAGAAGTAACAATCTTTCTTTTGTAGGAGGAAAAATGAAAGTCATAAAATATCAGACTCGATATCTTTAGAAGATATAAATTTATATGGTGATAGGGTGGAAGAACCCAATATTGATACAATCTCTATGGACGACTTGGATGCTTGGATTGATGATCCTCATGATCCTATATCAATGGTGCTTGCAACTTAGTGAAGTATAATCATGGAAAATGAAAATCAACATAATTACTTATTATTTCAAAATTTGTGCATGTTGAATATATGTTTATTCATGAATTGTCTTACAGATATCCATATTTTGGACATCAAGAGACGACAGAAAAGGTGAAAGTTCAACTGAAGAAGAATTTGAATGAACTATGGCATCACTAATTTTCAATTTTTAATAGTAACAATTTCAAGAATCGCATTTAATATTTTTTATGAAGCTTGTATCTGAATGAGTGATCTTAATTTAAGTAACTTGATAAATCTTGTTATATGATGTGAACTTATTAAATGAAAGTACATTTGACTATACATATATTTTATAACTAAAAAATAAGGTCGGTTTTGGATGATTCATAGAACCAATTCAATCGGTCCGGCCTTTATAAAATGATCAGTCCTAATTCTTTCTCAATTTGTATGAAACTTGATGTTATGCTGACATCATCACCGATTCGACAGACTCGGACTAGTTGTTCAACCGGTCAAACCAAAATAAATATGAAACCAGTTCAACATCCGGTCCAATTTTTTAAACCTTAGATTACACTATTTCGCTAAAATATTCTTTTAACATGTCATAAACTCATAACACTTTATTAAAAGGTATTCTTACCACACCATAAATTAGAGTAGCTGGTTAAACTTCTCATTTCTTATCATAAATTTATACCATCTCATAAAAAATCAACAATATAATTAAATGTATGACATTATGATCAAAGTTTCTCATGTAATGTTGTAAATTTATAGCATCATGGTAAAAGCTTCTCTCATTCTGTAATAAAATTAACACCATGTTAAAAGTTTCTCCTATCATGTAATAAAATTTAATATTCAGCTAAAATATTTTATCGTCCTTCTTGATGTTACATCACAAAAATATGATTATAAGTAAAGGCAACTGGCATGGACAATCATATCAATTGCCAAAATCAACTGAAAATAGATTTTGATTACTTTTTAGGTGTATCAATTATTATTCTTTTACAATACCATCAACAAATATATACCATGATTATAAATATTATTTCAACTATATCAAATTTCTTAGATTCGTGTTTTAAAGAGAAATGAATTAAAAGTTTCGTCTAACTTGCTTTGAAAGCAGAATAGTCTCCCCGTCCTCCCATATTCTTCTCTGCTGGCCGCAGCGCCGTGGTACATTTGCATGATGACGCCTAACCTTTCAATAGAGCCAAATTCTACCTTCCAACGTATATGTATACTAATTTGTAAAACCATACCTGAAATTTTTGGGATTCTATCCCAATCCCATGGTCCAACTGAACTGCCTGCCGCCGCGCTCCGATGCGATTGAGCCACTGCCTACTCCTCCTCCGCCACACGGCAGCGCCGCCTCTTCCTGCTGCTGCAGCGGTGTCGCTCGTTTCACCCACCAACTCTCCCAAGTGCACGCTCAGATCCTCCTCCACAGCCTTTCGCACAACCCCTTCCCTCCTCACAAGCTCATCTCCTCTGTCGCGTCCTGCGGCGACCTCCCCCGTGACATCCTCGCTTTCCACCCTCGCCCCCGCCCGAGCACCACCGCCTGGAACCAGATCATCAGATAATTCGCCAGGATCCCCATGCCCCACGTCTTCCTCGCCCATCTACAATCGCATGAGATCGGACTCCGACGCGATTAAAAAAATGAGATCGGACTCTGACGCCCGACCCAACGGATACACCTACTCCTTCCTGCTCAACGCCTGCGCATCCCCCAACTTCTTGCTCCAAGGCGCGCTGGAACACGGGAGCGCTGCGAGGACCGGCCTTCTCTCCAGCGTATTCGTCCGGACTAGCCTCATTGACATGTACAGCTTAGGTGATCTGGTCGATGATGCACGCAAGTTATTCGACGAAATGCCCCCTGAAAAACTTACTGTTGGAATTCAATGCTGAATGGCTACTTGAGATGCCTTTACATGAACTCAGCCCGGAAGAAAAAAATTCGTGTAGGGGGCAAGTTGATAATCTTATTAACATGTATACGGTCGGAAATTTTTTTATTATATACCGTAGGTTAAGCCGCATCTTGAAGAGGCGGCTCTGTTCGGGCATAAACCCCAGTGCGTGGCCAAGACGCAATCCACACGTTCAGAACCCAGCTCCCTTTCCTCCGCCAAGCACCTCCTGCCTCCTCCAAGCCTGCTCCGCCTCTGCCTCCCGCCGCCCTTGGCTCTCCAACCATCTCGCTAACGTCCGTTGGCCTCGTTTCCGCTATTCCTCTCCTTCCCCACCTCAAGGAAGTATGATATGTCATGGTTTAGGGGTTTTGGCTACATGTTGGAGTTTAAATGATTTGTTTGAATTATTTTCTTCACTCTAATACATTGATGTCGACGTAATGGTATGTACGATGTCTCGAGAATTCATTGTTTATGTCATTGTGGGGGTACAATATCGAAGTCTAGTAAAGACGTGACCTATGTAGGAGGTCGTACGAAAACTATCAAAAATTGATCACGAAATGTTCATTCTCGAGGGTGATTGAGCACATTAAGTTCGTCTTCAGGTTGGAGTTATCGCAAGGATTTGAGTTACATGTGCTTCCTAGAATGTCCCAAGATGGAGTAAAATTTTTATATTGGGTGCATCGAGTTTAATGATGATGTCCGAGAAGATTGTCGAATATGCTGAGGAGAGGGTGCTGCATATCGGCCCGTGATATTTACTGTCGTTGTTTTCTATACCCAGATTCGTACCTCAAGTTTCTGTACCACAAGGTGGAAATAGATACGTTGCTCCCGTGGTAAACATGGATCCTGTTAATGATCTGGAACTGGACATGTTAATGGAACCCTCGTCACAGAATACGGATGACGAGATGAAAAATGATGACAATGAGGAGCAGGATCATCATCTTGGAACCCGTATCGTGTCTGACATACCATTTTTGAACATGAGAGGTGGTGATGGGTATATTCTGAATGGCAAAGATTGCATGAATTGTGATGATGGGATTAGCCGAGCAACGAGTTGAAAAAAGTACCGGCGATGGGAGAGCACACTGAGGCATGTCCCTTGGACGAGCGCATAGTTCCCCACATTTGTGTAGGGGTTTTCTTGGCGTAATGCAGATGGATTTCATTTCCTTGGATTGACACCTAGTCACAGCTCTGGTTGAGAGATGGCGTCCCGAGAAAACACACATTTCACATGCACCACGGGGAGATGATTGTTACATTGCAGGATGTCGCTTACATATTTGGTTGAAGATAGATGGTCAGGCGGTGATTGGTCCTACTACTTCTCCCAGTTGGGCAGGCTTGTGTGAGCGGTTGCTTGGGGTCCAGCCAGAATGGCCCAACATTGATGGCGCTCGAGTTCGCATGACTTGGCTACTTGAGCACTTCTCATTTCTGCCAAAAGATGCCGATGAAGATACCATCTGCGATACACACGGGCGTACATTCTACAACTTTTTGGTGGTGTGATCTTTCCTGACAAGTCAGGAAAACGAGGTCTCACTGATCTACCTACCATTTTTGGAGGACTTGGAGACTTGTGGGATGTACAGTTGGGGCTTAGCTTGTTTGGCTAACTTGTACAGGCAATTATGTATTGCATCGAAGGCTGAGGCAGTTGAGATTGGTGGTCCCTTGATACTGTTACAGTTGTAGGCTTGGGAGCGATTCCCTCATATCGCTCCGGTCGTTCACCATCGACCTCTTTGGCAAGGGAAGCCCTTGGGGGCAAGACAGCATGCAGAGTTGATATTACAGCGGAATCTACACATGTGATTCGACCATATAGGGATGCACTTGACCTACAACTAGACGAGCAGGTATTCACTTAACATGTTATTACGTTTTTTTCACTTATACCGATTTTTTTAATATTTCTAATTTATCGTAGGTGTATGGACTCCATATACAGAGGGGGTGTTGTCCCTGTTACCGTTATATTGCTGTGGCAATAAGGAGTTACATGTGGCTACGTCCCCTTGATTTATTTTTGTATTGTGGAGCTACACACACCGGACAGAGTCCTTCGACAGTTTGGTGGCATTCAGGGGATTCCAATGGCTTGCGATACATCATTTCATTTGCATTCAATCGATCTCCGAGGGAAGAGCAACGTCGATTAGACGGAGTTCCATGCAGTTTATATTAGACTATGGAACATCTGTAGGGACTACGTTGTGTCAATGACTCCCATTTCATTGGAGGACCAGATACGACCGTCGAGTACTTGCCATGGTATCGTTGAATTACACATGCACTTCGCCAACGTATGAATTTTAAAAAAGGGGAAGCAGAAGCTCTGCAAGCAGCAGAGCTGCTGCTTCTCTTTTTTTGTGGTTCTGGCGAACAACCGCCTCTTCAAGAGGCGACTTAGGTTAAAAGCCGCTTCTTGAAGAGGCGTGGTTTCTACTAAAGCCGCCTCTTGAAGAGGCGGCTCTCTCTTAACCAAAGTCGCATCTTCAAGAGGCAGCTTTACCTATGGTACATAATAAAAAACATTTTCTCGACCGTATACAGCTAATATGGTTTTCACTTCCCCCTACACGAATTTCGCACCAACGCCCGACCCAATGTATCACCTACATTCTTCTGCTCAACGCCTGCGCATCCCCAACTTCTTGCTCCAAGGAATGCCGGTTCACGGGAGCACTGCGAGGACCGGCCTTCTCTCCAGTGTATTCGCCCGGACCAGTCTCATTGACATGTACAGCTTAGGTGATCTTGACGACGATGTACGCAAGTTGTTCGACGAAATGCCCCTGAAAAACTTACTTGTTGGAATTCGATGCTGAATGGCTACTTGAGATGCCATTACATGAACTCGGCCCGGAAGTTGTTTGACGAGATGCCACGGATGGACAAGGTGTATCGAAGGATGCGCTCAGATGGGGAGGTCAAAGCAGGCTTTGTTGTTTCGTGGATGTGGGATGCGGGATGAAGTAATGGATCAGGTCACCGCGATGGCTGCTCTGTGCGTGCGCTGATCTGGGGTGATTTGGAGCCCGTCTAGTGGATTCCATGGGTATACAGATTGGTGTCTGAGACGCAGAGTTCAACCAGTGTTCCTGGACAATTCACTTGTCAACGTGTACGTGGAATGTGGATCCATTGATTGAGTCTTACCATTTATTCTACACAATGCCTCGCAGGAGCACGTTTCTTGGACGACTATGATCATGGCTCTCGCATGCACGGCCCGTTGTGAAGAGGCACTCAAAGTGCTCCAAGAAATGCTTCAGGGTGCCGAACAGCCGGATGATGTTACGTATATTGGTTGTTTTTAGCTTGTGGTCATGCAGAGAAGCTCGATTTAGGACGTCACTACTTCGAGCAGATGACCATGCGCTTCAACATTGAACCAAGGATGCAACACTATGGTTGCTTGGTCGACATGCTCAACCTTGCAGGTCATGTGGAGGATGCACGTGAGATGATTGATCGCATCCCATGGAACCCAATGATATTATCTGGAGCATGCTTCTTGGAGGTTGTAGAATTAACGGTAATATGAACATGTGAACCATTTTGCTGGCAAGCTACTGGAGCTCAGTGGAGGCAGCAACTTGGCCTTCCTGTCGAACATATATGCAATTTTAGGAAACTGGACAATGTTCTTCGTATTGGGAAGAGAATGGCAGAAACCGGGTTGCGTAACCCTGCAGGGCGGAGTTGTGTTCTGATCAATGGCCGCATCCATGAGTTCATGTCAGGGTGTTGGGAAAATAGAAGGAAACTTGTTTATTCCCTCAACCCTAGGCTCTCTTTATTAGGAGAGTAGCCTATGGGTAAATTACGGGAGAGGTTCAACAGAAAAGAAAAATAACGCAGAGGTACATAAGAAAATAATATATGTTTACACTCTCCCTCAAGATGGAGCATAGATATCAATCATGCTTAGCTTGGATGCACACTTTCTGAATGTGCCTCGTAGTAGTGCCTTAGTAAAAATATTTGTTGTTTGATTCTCTGACTAACATGGGATGCAGCAATGAATCCCTTCTGAATCATGTCACGTATAAAGTGACAGTCAACTTCAATGTACTTGGTCCATTCATGGAATGCTGGATTATTTGCAATGAACACAGGCCGCCTGATTGTCACATTCCAAATTCATAAGAAGTGGAACTTCTATGTGTAAATCTGTAAGCACAGCCTTTACCCACATCATTTCTGTGCTCACCTGGGCCATAGCCCTATACTCAGATTCAGCATTAGACCGTGCCACCTAGTCTGTTTCTTGCTCCTCCATGAGACTAGAGAATCTCCGACATATACAGCGAATCCAGGGGTGGACTTCCTGTCCAATGGACACCCTGCATAGTCTGCATCTGCACAGGCTGAGATTGTCTCTTTGCACTTCTTGAACAACAAACACGCACCTGAAGATGACCTGAGGTACCTGAGTATCATATGTATAGCATCCATGTGTACCTGAAGCGGTTGCTCCATGAACTGGCTCACGCGACTCACAGCAAAGGCTATATCGGGCCTAGTAATCGTAATATAAAGAAGTTTACCCACCAGTTCTCTGTACCTTCTACTATCCACCTCCTCAGTATCACCATCATATAACTTCATACTGGGGTCCATAGGTGTGGTAGCAGGTCGACAGCCAAGCATTCTCGTTTCACTCAACATGTCAGTGACATATTTCCTCTAAGACATTACCAACCCATAAGGATTTCTGGTAAACTCCAGTCCCAGAAAATATCTAAGGACCCAAGGTCCTTGGTGACGAATTCACGACCCAACATTTCTTTCGCCTCCTTTATTCCCTGTTCATCATCACATGTAATCATAATGTCATCTACATAGACCATAATTGCAATAATACCTCTAGAAGTCTTTTGTACAAACAAGGAACGATCAGCATTGGAATGTTTCTATCTTTGTTTCTCAAAGAGATCTGAGAGCTTCTGAAACCATGCTCTGAGGCTCTGCTTAAGGCCATAGATAGCCTTATGAAGTCTGCATACCGTAGGATACTCCCCCTCAACAGCAAAACCAGGTGGTTGTTGCATGTAGACTTCCTGTTGTAAGTCACCATACAAGAATACATTCTTCACATCCAACTGGTATAACGGTCACTCACGAGTAACCGCAACAGACAACAAGATTCGTAGAGTGGAATGGCGGGCCACTGGCAAGAACGTATCAAGATAATCCACCACATATGTCTGTGTAAAGCCACGAGCAACAAGACGCGCCTTGTACCTGTCAATACTGCCATCGATATTCTGCTTGACTGTAAATACCCATTTGCAGGTCACTAGTGACACATCTGCAGGTACAGGAACCAGACTCCAAGTACCTCTAGACTGAAGAGCTGACATTTCTTCCTCCATAGCAAGATGCCATCTACTATCCTTCAATGCATCCTGGTAATTCCGTGGAATAGATACTGCTGACAGTGCGACGACAAAAGTCCTGAAATCTCTAGTTAGTCGATCAAAGGATACATAAGTTGTTGAAGGATAGGATGCACAACTCCTCTTTGACTTCTGTATAGCAATAAGAACATCTAAATCATTGGTGTCCTCGTCTGGCCTCTGTAATACAGCCTGCTCAGAAACATCATCCAATCCATCAATGGTAATATCTTCAGAACATACCTTAGGCGAGCTGGGTGATGAGCAATGACCATGAGCTGAAGTAGGCCTGCGGGTATAATGAAATGGTAAAGGGGAAACTGGTATAGTGACAGGTGGTAGTGATGGTGGTGGTGGCGATGGCTGTGTTGGTGATGGTGGTGACATGTAAATGGCATCATTATTATTAGCAGGGGGTATCAACTGATCACCAGAGGCTGAGAAATACATGATAGATTCCAAGAATGTAACATCTACACTAACAAGATACCGCCTGCGCAAAGGATCATAACACTTGTACCCCTTCTGAGTTCTGGAGTATCCAACGAAAACACACTTGACAGCCCTAGGAGAGAGCTTGTCAAATCCGGGAGACAACTGGTGGACAAACGCAACAGAACCAAACACACGTGGAGTAAGGGAGAATAATTCTTTTTCAGGGAAGATAAGAGAGAAGGGGATCTTCTCACCTAGAACAGATGACAACATACGATTGATTAGGTAACATGCTGTAAGAACATCATCACCCCAGAAAGACTGAGGACCATGACTCTGTATAAGAAGGGAGATGGTTACATCCAATAAATGGCAGTGTTTCCTTTCGGCAACCCCATTCTGTTGCGAGGTATAAGCACAGGATGTCTGATGAACGATTCCTTGGGATGAAAAATAACTGGATAAATCATGATACACAATTCCAGGGCATTATCACTTCTCACAATTTTAACCAATGCAGAAAAAACATTATGAATCTCATTAAGAAAATTGATGATAATATTCCCTACTTCAGATTTATTCTTTAACAAAAATACCCATGACACTCGAGAGAAATCGTCCACAATAACTATATAAAACCTATGTCCCTGATGATCAGGAACATGACTCAGACCCCAGATATCGATGTAAACAACTCAAACTTGGAGGTACTACTCCGACACTGACGACTGGGAAAGGTTGAGCGATGATGCTTTTCCAACTGACAAGCCTCACATTGAATAGACGTGTGAGGTGAAACCCGGGGTAATACACGACGCAGTTTCTGAAGCGGTAGATGTACAAAGCGCAGGTGCCATAATAGAGGAGAGACGGGTCTAACAGGTAGAGATGAGGTTCCAGCAAAGGGAGGTTGACTAAGGCGATATATGCCTCCTTGCTCATAGCCACGCCCAATCACGTTGCCCGTAAGGATGTCCTGAAAAACAAGAGAAGATGGATCAAAAATCACCTGACACTATAAATCCTTTGTAGTTTGACTGATTGACAACAGATTCATTGAAAAATCAGGTGCGTGTAACACATTCTTGAGCTGCATAGAAGGTGTCAGTCTAGTCTCCCCCTGACCAATAATCGGGGAATGTGTGCCATTAGCAGTGACCACTGTTTGACCTGGAGGAATCTGTCTGTACCCTGTAAGTAGACTTTGATCACCACATAGATGATGTGTGCGCCAGAGTCCATAACCCATGCTAAAGTATCTGATCCACTACTAGTAAATGCATATGTACTACCTGATGTATTGGTAGATGTAGAGGCATGTGCGGCAACATCAAATTGGTTATCAGTATTGGGTGCTGGTCCAGATGGAGGAATAATGCCCCTTAGACGGGAAATAAGATCATCAAAGCGCTGATCCAAAGAGGCAGCAGATGGAGGTTCTATCTGCTCGGCGACTCGTGCAGATGCAGGGAATCCATGCTTAGAGTAGCATGTGTCTTCAGTATGTCCAGTGCGATGACAGTAGGTACACATTGGCCGAATACAGCCTCCTCTACTACGAGGGCCACGACCACGGGTATGATGACCTCCACGGCCCCTGTTGGCAGCCATTGCTGAAGCAGTCTAATCGTGGTCGTAGAGGGGACAGTGATGCGACTCAATCTGTGAAAGGCTTCCTCCATAGGCGGTATAGTAGAATCTGCCAAGATCTGAGACCGTGCCGCCTCATACTCTGGATCAAGGGTAGCAAGGAAAAGTCCTACCATAGTAGCATTCCGATAGGTCTTCCGTTGCTCTGGCGTGGCTGTCAGGGGTATGAAGCTGTACAGCTTCTCGAACATCCCTCGTAGAGATGTGTATAGTGAGTGTAGAGGGTGTCCATTCTGCTTGATGGTGAATATGTCATGCTGGAGTTGCAGAATCTTCGTCTCATTCTTCACTTGAGAGTATGTGGCAGCCAGAATATCCCACATTGCTTTGGTCGTGGGCTGATGAAGAATATCATTGGCAATCTCGATTGCCAGAGTTCCAGATAGCCCTACTTTGGCATATGTGTCATCTGCCTCCCACGAGGCATTAACTCCAGTCTTTTCAGCAGGCTCTTCCTCTGTAAGAGTGTGCTTCTTACCGATTGACTTCATCATACTCATGAACTACATCGCCCACAGTTCATAGTTTGTACCATCCATCTTTACAATAGGCGTTGGACCTCGAAAGGAGCCTATAGATGGAATATTCGCCTTGCTTTCTGACATACTGGTAATAGAAGACTGGAGTAATAGATTGAAGGTATGATTGTCTACACTGACATGTACGGGTTTAGTTGCATGTGTAGACTTCAAGCAACCAAACCCATTTCTTTGGAGTTGTGAGTGCTAGAGATACGTGCAGGACTGATTTACGGCTTAAGTGCACACAGCAGGAGATGCACACAGCAAGGAGCCGCGATAGGGCACTGATAAACCCGAAAATTAAGCAGTCTTGTATTCCTCACAAGGTGGGAACACAGTCGAAGTGTTGACCAATCAAGATCTGGATTTAATCAACAATTAACCCACACTATAGATCAAGCAATAAGAAATAAATGTGGAGTTAAAATTTATTTTTAACTCTGCACAAAAGATGTATAGCAAGCAAGTATGCAGAGAGTTTGAACACATGGAGCAAACAGGGTAGATCAAACTAATGTGTGTGAGTGAGTGTGAAGTATTGTCTACACTATGCAAATGCAAATATTTTTGTGGGTTTTTAATTTTTATATTTTTATATTTTTTATTTTTAATTTTGTATTTTGATTTTCTTTTTACTGATTTTATACTTTCTTTTTATATTTTATATTTTTATATTTTCTTTTTCAATATAGGGATATATGTATAATATAGGGAAAGAGAGTGGTAGAGTATTTATAAAAATAGGTACAAATAGGCAAAAATCAGGAAATAAAATCTTTTTGGCTTTTTTATAGTTTTATACTATTTTTGTGATTTTTGGGAGTTTTTCAAAATATTTTTGGTATTTTTAAATATCAAAACAAGGGAAAACAGTGAATAAACTTGCTAGTCGAAATTAAAATGGGAAGGAAAAATATCAAACAGTGGCAAATTTTCCCAAATTAATTTTAAAATAAATAGCATAAAATAGGGAAGACACAACAACTGAGTTTCTATTTTTATGATTTTTCCATGATTTTCTAGATTTATAAAGATTTTTAGGGGTTTCTATTTTTTAAGATTTTTCTTTTGCAATTTTTAGTGGTTTTTGGACTTACACTAGTAGATGGCAAAACACACAAAATATAATTTTTCTGGAATTTTTCAAAATGTTTTTATAATTTTTATGGATTTTCTAATGCAAACAGTGAAATGAATGCATGTTTTTTATTTTTAATAAATATGAAAATGCAAGAAAAATGCAATACAAAAATATGGCATTAAACTACAATGCAACAGGAGTCTATGATATTTTTTTGGTAATTTTTAGAGTTAATATGATGCATGAAATAAATGCAAACATCCAAGCAAAAATACAATACTGGCAAGGGCATAAATGTAATTACACAGAAGTTCAGGGGTCTACTTGCAATTTTTCCAAAAATATACAACGATAAATACGAGTTTCTGGACTAAAATCAAATACCCAAACCCGGATGGGGATCTTTGTAAAATGTCCAACTCATGCGCACTGGGCACGTGACTTGGCAGGGGTATTTTTGTAATATTACAAAGTTCCAGGGGCTCAGATGCAATTTCTCCAAAACATTACAACTTAATTAGAAAGTTCATGGACTGAAGCGAAATAAACAAACCCCAGGGGGTCCTTGCAAAATACCCAGCCCCCTCACGCGCACAGGCACGTGAGGTGACGTGGATAAGACCTAAGTGCAAATACGAGAACTGCAGGGGTCTGGATGGAAATATTACATAAATATTTAAACGACGAGTCAAAGTTTATAGACTGAATATAAAATGCAAAAATGGCGAGGGCGTAGGTGCAAAATACCCACGCCTATATTCCTCGTGCGCGATCGAACGACGGAGGGCCGCTCACTTATCCACGTGGCGCGCGCACAACGCGCGATGACGGTTCGACGATGATCGGCGGAGATCTGATCTGGCAAAGGAATAAACGGTCGTCGCGTGCCTCGATCGGACGGTGGCTGATCAATCTGGAGAGGGTCTCTGATCGGACGGTAGAGAGGCAACGAGGAAGAACGGGGAAGAACGCCGGCGAGGCGAACTTCCCCGACCTCGATCTCAGGCCTCCGGCGATGGCATGGGCTCAAAATCGGTCAGAAGGCTCCTGGGAGGTCGAAGAAGATGCTGGAGGGCTCAGATTCGTCGGAGGGGCGTCGAGGTGCTGGCGCGAAGGCGGCGGAGCTCGAAGCTCCAGATGGCTCCGGTGGAACTCACAAAATGCCCCCCAGGGGCTTTGACTGTCCCTTGACCTGCAAAATAGGGTTAAAGGGTCCAGGGCAAACTGCCTGGACCCTACGGAGGTTAAGTGGAGGTGGGAGGTGCATGGTGGAGCACAGAGGAGCTCAGCCATAGGTGCGCTCCGGCGAGGTGATCGTAGGGTGCGAGATATGGGTTGGCGATGAGATCTAAGGGTGCTAAATTAATCCTAGGATGACAGAGAATAAGAAGCGTGAAGAAAAAGGGGGAAAGAGACAAACCTAGAAGGTGGAGAACCTGAGGTGGAGAACCTCGACGCCGGAGATGGCGGAGGTGGTGGAGACCGCCTTAACGCTTGCTCGACCGATCTGAAGCGCGGATATGGAAGCTGTCACCTTCCTCTTTCTCAAGGGCACGAAAATGGGAGCGAAGCGGGTGCTAAAGGGGTTCAAAATTGGGCTTGAAGGTGGCGGGGCATTTAAGTAGAAGATGAAGGCGTCTCCTTCAAGCCAGATTCACGCGCGAATGATGGAGATATGGCTGGATCTGATTACATGGCGTGGGAGAGTGGTGATCGGGGATGAAGTCCCAAGAAGGAATCGAGGCGTGAGGACAAACGGATCGAGCTCGAAAAATGGGGGAAATCGTGGAAAAATCTGGGTGTCAGAAATGGCAGGCCTCGGTCAGGGAGTTGACCGAGGTCAACACTAGACCGCACCTGGTTGGTCCACGTGGACCAACTAGGGAAATCCAGGCAGAAATTATTTAAAAAATCAAAATAAAATAGTAAATGAATTTATTAATTTTAGGTTATAAAATAAAAAATGTTTGTTATTTTATAAAGATTTTATAGTGATTTTTATATATTTTATGAGGTATATAATTACAAGTTACCTTTTATGGCCTATATAGGTATAATATCTATATATTTTATTCTTTTATTTTTATTTTATTTATTTTAATTTTATTATTTTGGTTTATTATTTTATAGAATTATAAAATACTTTTATACACTTAAATATATTTTTACTTTATTTTTCTGATGTATTTTATACACTTAATAAAATAAAGGTGTAAAATATATAGGTATGTCTATAAGTCTTATACCTATGTATTATAGACCAGTATTTTTATTTTGTATTTTGTTTAGGTTTTTATTCTGATTTTAATATACATATTTATTATAAGTAATATTTACAAAATTACAAAAATATAAAATTATAAAAATAATGAATAAATAATAAAATGAATATTTTAGTCTGTACAAGTACACAAGTAGGGCCCAAAACTCAACTTTCAAACCGTATCTCCGAAAAATATGAAACCACCTCCATTAAATGGATTATTTTACGCTATATACACTTAAAGGTGAGTTTGGTATATTTCGAGTTTTTATTTGCAAGATACATGTCTGGGAAGTTAGAGTTCTGGAATCTTATTCAGATTGTACCATTTTATCTGTGTATTCTTTTCAAATGAAATTAATTTTGTATTTTTGTTTATTAAATTATCTACAACTTTCATGTACAAATTTTATTTATTTTATGTATAAAAAGTGGAACCAAAAATAGGTCCCAAAATGAATAAAGAATGAATAATATCAAAACGTATTTTGATGGTATTTTGACCCTTATCTCCCCCTACTTTATTCCTTGTCGACCTATTCATCTAGATGCCTAGGTCTCTGGGTTTTGGGTCATAAAATATTTACAATATTTTATTCTTTTTCTTTTCTTTTGTTTATTATATAATTTTGGCTTTAATTGCAGTATTTTATACACTATTTACATGCACATTCATGAATGCTAAGATGATGGTTTTAATGCTATTTACACACATTTGCTAGGGTTTTTGAGGCCAAAATGATAGAATAAAGATGATGAAATGTAGATTCATCATCCCCCTATACTTTACTTTTGCTAGTCCCTAGCAAACACTTATGTAATAAGTGTAAAAAGAAAAAGAAAGAAAAGAAAAAGAAGAAAGTTGGATTAAGTTTAATTATCAAACTTGTCTTCACAAAATCAAAGTTTGGAGTTTAAGTCAGACCTTTAGAATTTTAGTGCGGGCGGAACCTTATTCAGAACCGAAATTGAAATCAAACAGCCTCTGAGTATCCCAAAACTTTGTTCAAGTCTCCTCAATAGCCAGGTCAGAAATACTTCAATTCATACGCAAACCCTTACGACTATGAATCTGACTCATACAGTGGAAGTGATTGTGGCTCTCCCCAACTGAAATGACAAAGAGACTGACTTCTCCAATATGACAACCCAATGATTCCCCAATCCAACAAATCATCCCTCAAGGAGCAGGGTATTCCCTTCTATGTTCAAGTGGCAACCAGCTCAAGAGGAGGGGGGGTGAAGAGAAGAAAGGACGGTAGCCAGTGTAGCTACCTGTCCTAGGATGGAAGACCAGTGTAGTCAAGTCATCCAGCTGCAGGCTCACATGATTTGACTTTGAAGCTCAAGCTTGCTTATTTGACTTTACAACATATGTACACTCCGGCAAGCATTTTTATTTTTGTACAGGCATGTCCACCTTTTTTGGAGTTTTTGCTTTTGCATTTTTTTGAATGCTATATACAACAGCATTTACATAGGGAGTTTTTCCTCTTGAGCCAGTAGACTATCCCTCTTTTGAAGCTTTATTGCAACCGATCTCCTATCCTCGAAACTCATTATTACTGGACGGGTTGGGGCGCACTTCCCTCCCTAGAGGAGGACAAGTGTTTCCACCTGTGTGCGTCTCATACTGGCAAATCCAACCCCTCACCATTCCAACTGAGTTGAGCCATGTGAAAGGTGCAGGTGTCCAAGTTAGATCATTATCAACAAGAGTCGTGCGTGTGCTCCGAAATACTCTACTTAGGCAGTCAAGAATCTATTGAACCAAGTCCCATGATCCTCAAAGAATTAAGTCAACTAGACCTGAAGTACCTCAATCCCAGTTCCTATAAGGTTCCTGTTAATTAGGTAGATTTAAGGTCCAACCAAGCTCCAATCTTCGGATTTTACTTAGACTCGTTCAACCATCAAACTCAATCCGAAAAATGCGAATGCCATACAAATGATATGCAGAAAATATTTTTGTAATGCAATTTTCAAAGATTTTGAACTTTTTATGGGTTTTTGAAAAGATGATGATGATGCATATGCATTTTTTGTATTTTTCAAAAAGATTTTTCGAATGTTTTTGGATTTTAATTTTGCAAATGTTTTTGGAATTTTTGAAAACAAAAAGATTTGGCTAAAAAGTAGGTACAACTATTTACACGGGAGTGCTTCTTGTATATACAAGAAATGGATTTTAAGAATTTACAAGGGTAAGTGATCAATTTTATACATGTATACATATAATGGATTCTGGTATGATGTGTATATTCCTCAAACTTATTTGACAATCATTTCACAAACAATTTTGCAAAACTATAGTCCAAAATAATTTTTACAGACATTTTGACAACATGTACACATATTTGAAAATCATTTTGCAAAGGTTTTCCAAACAGTATATATAGATTTTTCAAATATTTTTGCAACCATTTTTCAAACCATTTGCAAATCATTTTTCAAACATTTTATTTCACACAAAGGAAATAAACTTTATAATCAAAATATTTTTACAAAGGTTGAAAACGTGTACACAAGGTTTTTCAAAATAGTTTTTTAAAAGATTTTCTCAAAGACTTCCAAACTATTTTACCAATCACTGGATTTATTAATCAGTATATACAAAAGAATTTGAGGAGTAATTACATCTTTTTATTAAGGTTTTTAATGAATTATTAGCCATATTATTAAGAAAATACGAAAGTACGAGTTATGGCTAAAGTATATACACAGTATATACGACCCCCCTATACTTAGCTTGAACTATGTCCTCATAGATCGGAGAGAAAAGAGAAGACATAACTCGTACTAAGTATAGGAAAGAATAAATAAATAAAGGAATGGATGAACAAACAAATGAGAAGTTGACCGTCCCCCCTATACTTAGGATCAAATAATACTAAGTATAGCAGATTGTACTCAAAGCAGGGAGGGTCAAGGGTGGGAATGAACAGATCGTACTCAGATTGTCTCCCCCTATACTTAGGGTCAGATATCCCTAAGTATAGACAAGAAGAGGAGACAATGGAGAGGATCAAAGAATAGAAGAAACTCAGGGTGCACACCCCCCTATACTTAGGATAAAGTATGTCCTAAGTATAGCGAAATCATTAGATGACGATGGAGTGTGAACCATAAAGAATGAGTGATCGATGTACAGATGAATATATATGCAATGTCGGGTCTCAGTAATAATCATGCATGAGAAGCATAAGGTGTGAGTCAAAGAAACATCTCATACCAGAAGAATGGGGGCAACGTCAACGGTCGGTGTATCATGATCTAGATATGGTTTCAGGTGCTGACCGTTGACTCTAAAGGTGGAAGATGATGATGGTTCGGATATATCAATGCTGCCACTATCATGCACCTTCCGGACCACGTATGGTCTTTTCCATTTGCTTTGTAGTTTCCCTGGGAATAATTTCAACCTAGCATCAAATAACCATACTTGTTGTTCTTGCTCAAATTGTTTATGGCTGATTCGGGATCGTGCCATACTTTCACTTTCTCCTTATACTGTAGGCCACTTGAGAAGGTTGTATCTCTTAATTCTTCCAGGGGTGCCAACTCTGCTTTCCTCTTATCTCCTACACTCTTGGGATCCAATAATAACTCTGTAACTGCCCAAAGTGACTTATGCTTTATTTCCACTGGTAGATGGCACGACTTGCCATAGACGAGACGAAAGGGGGATGTCCCTAGTGGTGTCTTGAAGGAGGTCCGATAAGCCCACAAGACCGAGTCCAAAAGTTGTGACCAATCCTTTCGGTCTGGGCGGACCACCTTCTGCAAAATTGTCTTAATCTCCCTATTCGAAACTTCAGCAAGACCATTACTCTGAGGGCGATATGGTGTGGCAACACGATGGTCAATACTGAACTCGTCTGTAAGGGCCCTAACCTTGTCATTAATAAAGTGAGACCCCCATCTGAAATCAAGACTCTAGGCACCCCGAACCGTGAAATAATATTTTTCCTCAAGAAACGACATACGGTTTTAGCATCTGCGGCTCGGGCGGGGATGGCCTCAACCCAACGGCTCACATAATCCACAGCAAGAAGAATATACTCAAACCCCTGACTTTTAGGAAATGGGCCCATGAAATCAATTCCCCATGCATCAAAAACCTCACAAAAGTGAATGGGCTGCATGGGCATCATGTCTCTTTGTCCGCAAGTGCCCATCTTCTGACAGTCAGTACACCTTCTCACGAACTCATCAGAATCCTTAAAAAGGGTAGGCCACCAAAGGCCGGATTGGAGCACCTTTTGTGTTGTCCATCTCCCAGAATGATGTCCTCCCGCCTCAAGCTTGTGACAGTAGGTGAGGACGCTATGTTGCTCATCTTGAGGAATGCACCGTCTCCAGATACTATCCCCTCCATCATGATAAAGGACAGGATCCTCCCAATGGTACGACTTGGCCTTCGCAAGGAAGGTCTCAAGCCGCTGTCTGGGCCAACCTTGTGGAATGGATTTGGCAACAAGGTAATTCACAATGTCGGCATACCATAGAAGAGAGGTGGTAGCAAGGATCGCCTCATCTGGAAAAGTTTCAGTGATAGGTGCTATGGGCTCAGATTCCGCAAGGTTTTCTAGGCGGGAGAGGTGATCTACCACAACATTCTTAACTCCAGGCTTATCCTTAAACTCAATATCAAATTCCTGGAGGAGAAGGATCCATCTGGTTAATCTGGCTTTGGCATCCTTCTTCGACATCAAGTACCGAATGGCAGTGTGGTCAGTAAAAATTGTCACTCTAGATCCAAGAATGTAAGATCTGTACTTATCCAAAGCAAAGACTACCACTAGCATTTCTTTCTCAGTCACTGTATAGTTCCTCTGAGCTACATACAAAGTCCGGCTAGCGTAGTGTATGGCATAGGGTAATCCATCCCTCCTCTGTCCAAGCACAGCCCCAATGGCATAATCTGAAGCATCCGTCATGATCTCAAATGGGAGAGACAAATCGGGTGGCTGAAGGACAGGAGCCTCGATAACTAAATTCTTGAGAGTCTCGAAAGAATTAAGATACTTATCATCTACAAGGAACTCGGTGTCTTTAGTCAATAAATCCGTCAGCGGTCGGGAAATTCGACTGAAGTCCTGAATGAACCGTCGGCAGAAACCGACATGCCCCAGAAAAGACCGCAACTGTTTCAAATTGGACGGTGGATTGAGTTTTCTAATGATATCCACCTTGGCCGGCTCATCCTCCATGCCCCTGTTGGAGATGATGTGACCAAGGACCGTCCCTTGAGTCACCATAAAGTGACTCTTCTCCCAAGATAGTACAAGGTTTACCTCTATGCAGCACTGCAACACTCGGTCTAGGCAGTCAAGACAAGCATCGAACCCGTCGCCATAGACCGAGAAGTCATCCGTGAAGACCTCCAAACAGTCACCTATCATGTCTGAAAAGATGGAAAACATGCACCTTTGTAATGTCGCAGGGGCGTTACATAGACCAAAGGGCATCCGTCTGAAAGCATACGTCCCAAATGGACAGGTGAACGTCGTTTTATCCTGGTCTTCGGGCGCGATAGCCACTTGGTTGTATCCGGAGTACCCGTCAAGAAAACAGTAATGACTCTTCCCAACTAGCCTCTCGATAATCTGATCAATAAATGGTAGCGGGAAGTGATCCTTCTTGGTGGCCTCATTCAATCGTCTGTAGTCCACACAGACCCTCCAAGAAGTGGGTACCCGGGTGGCGATCTCTTCTCCAGACTCATTTACAACTGTAGTGATACCCGTCTTCTTGGGTACCACATGTAAAGGACTAACCCACTTGGAGTCGGAGATGGGGTAGATAAAATCGGCGCTCCACTATTTAGATATCTCCTTCATTACTACAGCTTGAAGATTCAGGTTCAGCCGTCGCTGGAACTCACGTGAAGGCTTAGCGTCCTCCTCGATGTAGATATGGTGGGAGCACAGGGCCGGACTTATCCCCTTGAGATCGACCACGTTCCATCCTATCGCCTTGCGGTTTCTTTCAAGAACCTCCATCAGACGAGATTCTTGTTCTCCAGTCAAATCTTCTGAGATAATGACTGGGTGCATTTCAGGCTCACCCGTAAGGAATCTGTACTTGAGCGACTTCGGCAAAGGCTTCAATTCTGGCTTGGTGGGAGCTGGCAAATCTGGCTTCTGATATGTCTGCGTGAAAGCAACCAGGTCTGTATGTGAGAACTCTCGCTGTATGTGATCATCTGATGAAGGGAACCCTGCTGGTATCATCTGTGTTGGCTCGCTCTCCGTCCTATCTGTCGGCTCATCTGGAAACATGCATGGCAAATATGTATCAAAATCCTTCCAATCAAAGTCTGCCTCCGAGGGATCTGAATAAGTATAATCATCAATGTCATTACGCAGTACACAACTGTCAACCTGTATGGTGTCCTCTGCCAAGGGTGTGCTCTCCGAACTCTCGTCTGCCTCAAAAGGTAGGTACTCTGAATCTGCAGGTATGGCAAGGGCTCGTGTATCTGGATCTTCCCAAACTGCTTCATCATCGGTCATCACAAAATCACACTCTTGGTGGACGTCTAACTCGGCATCTGTCATCGGCCCTGTATCACTGTTCTGCTCTAAGCACGCTGAATCTCTCGCTTTGATCTCGTCGATCGTCTCTATTTGTATACTCTCACCCTCTATGCGAAAGTACACCTTCCCACTATCATGGTCGGACACTGCCTTGGTTGTGGCCAAGAATGGGCGTCCTAGTATGATGGGGGCATCAGTCACCGACTCAGGGATCTCCATGTCCAATACTACAAAGTCCACGGGGAATTTCAGACCCTGAATAGTAACGACCACGTCTCTCAACAACCCCTTCGGCCTCTTAATCGATCGATCAGCAAACTGAAGGACTGTCCTGCTCCGAAGAAGAGGGCCAAACTCGAATCGGTCGAGTAAGGCTGTCGGAAGGAGGTTGATAGAAGAGCCACTGTCTAATAAAGTACGGTCGAATTGCTGCTCACTGATCTGTCATCTGACATAAGGAGCTCCTGCATCTGGGCGTTTGGCTGGCAGCTGGTTTCGTATAGCACAACATGTGGCACGGGTGAGCACATGGATCTCTCCTCTATTGTTCCGCCTCTTCCTGCACACAATGGTCTTCTCTCTCAGATTCTTTTGGAAGACGGGGACATGCTCAAATGCCTCCTGTAGAGTCAGCTGGATCTGAAATCTGTCTATCATCTGTTGGCTGAACTCTAACTGCTGGGTCTTTTTGGGATTTTCTTTTTTTATTCCCCTTCGTCAAGCCGAGTGCTTGAGGAAAGGGGATTGATGGGCCCTCCTCAGACAGAGGGTTAGGAGAGGGCTTCTGGGCCTGTTAAGAATTGGCATCCATGCAAGTATCATCATTCATCACACATGGACTTGGGATAGATGAAGAAGCCTTTCCTTTATTTATTTTTTGTTCTTTTTCATTGAGTCTAGAGATACAGAAAATGGTAGCATAGAAGGTTGGAATACAGATTGATTCAAAATGGGGGCATCAGCACCACCCGAAATATTCTACTTTGCGGCCTCAGCACCGCACTCTGGTTCATCATCAAAAATGGTGGCTTTAGCACCACCGTCTCCATCTGGTACTACGACGGCCTCAATACTGTCGTCTGGAAGGTCATCCCTGGGGGCATCAGCACCACCGTCATCATCATCATGGTTGTTAGCAGCATCAACACCGCTCTTTTCCTTATCTGGGCCTCTCGAGTCTCCATTGCGTTGTCCCTCAGATGAGCCGTCGTCGGCTGGTTGCCTACCGCTCCTAAGTGACACAAAGTGAGTATCAAAGATGGAAGGCATGTTATTCAGAAATGCACTAGGAGTGGTATCCTCAGTACGCTGTACCTGCTCAGACTTCCTTTTCAAACTATTCGGGTTGGATTCGCTCTGTACGGGTATGGCGGCTTTGCCTTTCATTATATAACTCATTTCTTGCCGGAACTCGTCCATTTCTCGCTGACATGATACTTGCTGGTCAGAAAGCAGTCGGGCGAGATCATCAAGTGCAGGGTTATCCAAGCCAGGGGTGGAAGAACCGGAGGTGTTCCCTTGCTGGAACTATGGCGTCTGGTGGGACTGAGAGTATTGCTGCTGGTAGTGAGATGTATGCTGGGGGCGTTGCTGCTGAAAAGGCTGCTGTCGCGGCTTCCATTGCTGCTCCTGATAGGTGTGACAAGAATTCTGCTGATATTGCTGTTGTTGTTGTTGTTGGGAGTATTGGGGCTGCTGGTGTTGGCCACTATGATTGCCCTGAGCCGGAGGTTGCTGTTGGGATGAGATACCTCTGTTGGACCAACGAAATCCGGGGTGATCACGGCGAATCCCGGGCTGCTGGGGGTACCGGTCATACCATATCCCGTTGACTTCCATCAACGACTCCTACTCGAAGGGTGGAGGTGGTAGTGCTGCCAATGGCTGATCCGGTTGATAAACCACCATCTGAGTGTCCTGAGATGGCGGCTGTTGTGAATAATGCGGCAACTGTTGTACCGGCACCTCCTGAACATGGTGAACTTGGCGGTATGTGGGAGGTGATGGGGTAGAACGGCTACGTCTGGATTCATCCAGTGACCTGGGAGGCTGATGTGAAAATGATTGTGCCTCCTGAATACTCAAGATGTGAGTCTTCAGGTCACTCATGGTCTTTGCCAACTGGTCCATTTGTGTCATACCTTGTCCCTGCTTCTTCTCAAGGATTTCCATGTGGTCCAACTTCTCACTGATGATACCCATATCGGCTGCGGTGGATTCGGCTTGAGCTGCGGCTACCGACGGGGTGCTGGGACTGGCATAAATGTGGGCTATCCGCTGGTATGATCCTGCTCCTTGGGGAGGTTTTTGTTGTGTGTAGACACGCGCTTGGGCCATGACTGTAGAGTTTTCTGTCATTCCTTCATAAATGGCCCAGATATCATCTTCACCATTTGAGAAGTACGATCCTCCACAAGAGGCATTAACAAGCCCCTACAGCTCCGGTGTCAGCCCACAAAAGAAACTTTGAACCAAGTTGGGCTTTGAGATGTCATGATGCAGACACCGGTCAATGAGCTCTCTAAAGCGATCCCAGGCTTCATGGAATAGTTCATTTGGGATCATGGTGAAGTTGCTGATCATAGCTCTTGCTGCATTTGTCCGGCCGATATTTAGGTATGCGGCCCGGAGTTGTTCCCAAGTGTCGATGTACCTCCCCAAGTGTTTGAGCCAATAGGCGGCTCTATCAACCAAGGAGAATGGGAAGGCAATCATTTTAATTGTATCCTCAGTCACGAATCTGTCATGGATTGTGCTGCATATCATCACAAATTCTTGCAGATGAAGATGAGGTTCTTCGGTGGGGAGCCCATGAAATTTAGGCAGTAACTGGATAGTGGGCGGGCGAAGCTCGAAGTCTCCATAGATGGGTGGGATTCGGATCCACTGGTGAGTAAGGGTTGCAGTTGGGTTGTGCAACTGCCTCATGGTTGTTTGTGGTGGTCTTTCCTGGTTCTGTCCTCCTCCTCCTGCGGCTGCATCAGGAATCTCTCCACCGCCTTCAGATCTGTATTCTCTGTCTGCTCGCATCTGCTCCATCTCTCGCAGGATGTTTCCCATGAAGGCTCCCTGGTCCCTTATTTGTTGTTGCATTGTTTCTAGGGATGCCATAAGGGAGTTGTTGATTGCGGCTTGATCATATGCGAAAGGATGTTCGCCCTGCTCATGTCTGCCTCCTTCACTGTTGGCCATGGGTTCTTCTTGATTTTCCGCAAAGGCAAATGTACCCATTTCAGGCGTGTCCAAATGAATATCTTCTGTGGTCTCTAGATTTATTGGAGAAGGGTGGTCGAGGGGGAATAGGGTGGTTGAGAACTCAGGGTCGAAGAGTGGGTCTGAACTCTCCAAAACCCACCTAGATGAGTGGGAAGGAGTGCTTGATAGCGGTGCCACTAGACGTGGCCTAAGGATCTTCTTCCCATCATTTTGATGTAGAGAAAGGCGGATGAGATCTGGAATGCAAACAAGATGATCAATTAAACCCCCAATTCACCTACACAACTCTTGAGCTGATGACCGTGAGAGTTCGGTCTGTTATCTTGTCTAATTTTATTAGGTGTTCAGTCAATCTATCATAGCGTTAGAGCGAGCTGTTAGGTACCCTACTTTCTTAGCCGACTGTCCCAATCCACGTCAGATCTTTCCCAACCAGTATGAATTGCGGACCGTAACCCGGTTGTTCCCGCTAATTCACTCTGCTAAGGACATCGCGGTCCGCATTACCGGTTACCGGAGAGATCCTCACTGGAGAATGACTAACCACGACTAGTAGTCAACTAAAATTTTGAGTATGGCTCTATCCTAGTGTCGGGTCACTCTTTCGCAACAGATAAATCAAACAAGGAGGGGGTTACTCTCCCCAAGACAAAGTTTTTGGTGGGATGTGTTTTAAGGTCAAGTTTGCATTAGCAGTCTCAATTTTTATTGTTTTCACTTTTTATGTATTTTTCTGAGCAATCATCTTCTAACGAATTTTCCAATTTCCTTGGTATTTATAGTCCAATAAAACTGGGGGAGGAAGTCGGAAAAGCCAATGCGTGACCAAATCTATGATGCATGCAGGGATAGAAATGCGTACCTTGTCGCCAACACTCTACATGCAAAGTGATCCGCATATAATTTAAAGACAATAATTTAAACTACCTATATGCATGCATGAGGAAATCGTCCTAAGATGAGCAACTTCTATTAACGTGAAGAATAAGTAGCTATGACAAAGAAAAGAGTCCGGAGTCCGGTCTAGGCTCACCCCTCCTCTTCTCGACACATCGAGTTCAGGAGTAGCGCTTAACAGGGTGGGCTCGCGGCACGTGGTCTCTAGTCCAAGTCAAATAGCTTTTTCAATTGATTTTTAGCCAAGTCCAATTGTGTTCTATAGGTGCAGGCAAGATATTAGGGATTGGGCCTTAGCTTCCTAGTTCGTCACAGTCAACAAAAATTCCTATGTCTAGGGGCTAAATCCTCATAAAACAAATGGGAATAAAGGCGAGAAAAGCCGCGAAAAACACAAAACCGCGGTGAGCCCCCAAGTGAACAAACACTTGGAAATTAGGCCCGGAAGTTCAAGTGTCCAAGTCCTGTATTATTACAAATTAATAGTCACTCTCTCACAAAATAAAATTGCAAACTAATCTAATCACTCTCTCACTCCTCCTGCTCTCTCCTGCCGGCTTGGCTCAAGAAAAGCCGGCTCCGCTTTATGTGGTTGCTTCGGATCCCCTAGGCGATCCACCTTGCTCCGCGGTCCCTCGCAAGAAGACAAGAGACAATGGTTAGAAAGCTCGACATTATATATCAAAATTAAGAGAGATGAAATAGCGAGCAATAATGAAGACAACAAACACAATCCGACAAAAATATGAACTACTCGTTGTTGCTCCCCGGCAACGGCGCCATTTGATAAACCCGAAAATTAAGCGGTCTTGTATTCCTCACACGGCGGGAACACAGTCGAAGTGATGACCAATCAAGATCTGGATTTAATCAACAATTAACCCACACTATAGATCAAGCAATAAGAAATAAATGTGGAGTTAAAATTTATTTTTAACTCTACACAAAAGATGTATAACAAGCAAGTATGTAGAGAGTTCGAACATAGGGAGCAAACAGGGTAGATCAAACTAATGTGTGTGAGTGAGTGTGAGGAGTTGTCTACACTATGCAAATGCAAATATTTTTGTGGGTTTTTAATTGTTATATTTTTATATTTTTTATTTTTAGTTTTGTATTTTGATTTTCTTTTTACCGATTTTATACTTTCTTTTTATATTTTATATTTTTATATTTTCTTTTTCAATATAGGGATATATGTATAATATAGGGAAAGAGAGTGGTAGAGTATTTATAAAAATAGGTACAAATAGGCAAAAATCAGGAAATAAAATCTTTTTGGCTTTTTTATAGTTTTATACTGTTTTTGTGATTTTTGGGAGTTTTTCAAAATATTTTTGGTATTTTTAAATATCAAAACAAGGGAAAACAGTGAATAAACTTGCTGGCCGAAATTAAAAGGGGAAGGAAAAATACCAAACAGTGGCAAAATTTTCCCAAATTAATTTTAAAATAAATAGCATAAAATAGGGAAGACACGACAACTGAGTTTCT
Organism: Ottelia alismoides; assembly: GCA_037367405.1. Classification (NCBI taxonomy): domain Eukaryota; kingdom Viridiplantae; phylum Streptophyta; class Magnoliopsida; order Alismatales; family Hydrocharitaceae; genus Ottelia; species Ottelia alismoides. Next base: position 412,749 of record JAZKJV010000050.1, on the reverse strand, counting down.
ATTTTTGTGATTTTTCCATGATTTTCTAGATTTTTATAAAGATTTTTAGGGTTTTCTTTTTAATATTTTTCTTTTGCAATTTTTAGTGGTTTTTGGACTGACACTAGTAGATGACAAAACACACAAAACATAATTTTTCTGGAATTTTTCAAAATGTTTTTATAATTTTTATGGATTTTCTAATGCAAACAGTGAAATAAATGCAAGTTTTTTATTTTTAATAAATATGAAAATGCAAGAAAAATGCAATGCAAAAATATTGCGTTAAACTACAATGCAACATGAGTCTATGATATTTTTTTGGTAATTTTTAGAGTTAACGTGATGCATGAAATAAATGCAAATATCCAAGCAAAAATACAATACTGGCAAGGGCATAAATGTAATTACATAGAAGTCCAGGGGTCTACTTGTAATTTTTCCAAAAATATATAACGATAAATACGAGTTTCTGGACTAAAATAAAATACCCAAACCCGGAGGGGGTTCTTTGCAAAATGTCCAACTTATGCGCACTGGGCACGTGACCTGGTAGGGGTATTTTTGTAATATTACAAAGTTCCAGGGGTTCAGATGCAATTTCTCTAAAACATTACAACTTAATTAGAATGTTCATGGACTGAAGCGAAATAAACAAACCCCAGGGGGGTCCTTGCAAAATACCAAGCCCCCTCACGCACACAGGCACGTGAGGTGACGTGGATGGGACCTAAGTGCAAATATGAGAACTACAGGGGTCTGGATGCAAATATTACAGAAATATTTAAATGATGAGTCAAAGTTTATAGATTGAATATAAAATGCAAAAATGGCGAGGGCACAGGTGCAAAATACCCACGCCTATACTCCTCGTGCGCGATCGAACGGTGGAGGGCCGCTCACTTATCCACGTGGCGCGCGCACAACCCGCGATGACGGTTCGGCGATGATCAGCGGAGATCTGATCTGGCGAAGGAATCAACAGTCGTCGCGTGCCTCGATCGGACGGTGGCTGATCAATCTGGAGAGGGCCTCTGATCGGACGGTAGAGAGGCAACGAGGAAGAACGCCGGCGAGGCGAACTTCCCCGACCTCGATCTCGGGCCTTCGGCGATGGCACGGGCTCAAAATCGGTCAGAAGGCTCCTGGGAGGTCGAAGAAGATGCTGAAGGGCTCAGATTCGTCGGAGGGGCGTCGAGGTGCTGGCGCGAAGGCGGCGGAGCTCGAAGCTCCAGGTGGCTCCGGTGAAACTCACAAAATGCCCCCCAGGGGCTTTGACTGTCCCTTGACCTGCAAAATGGGGTTAAAGGGTCCAGGGCAAACTGTCAGGACCCTGCGGAGGTGAAGTGGAGGTGGGAGGTGCACGGTGGAGCGTGGAGGACTCAGCCAGAGGTGCGCTCCGGCGAGGTGATCGTAGGGTGCGAGATATGGGTTGGCGATGAGATCTAAGGGTGCTAAATTAATCCTAGGATGACAGAGAATAAGAAGCGCGAAGAAAAAGGGGGAAAGAGACAAACCTAGAAGGTGGAGAACCTGAGGTGGAGAACCTCGACACCGGAGATGGCGGAGGTGGTGGAGACCGCCTTGACGCTTGCTCGACCGATCTGAAGCACGGATATGGAAGCTGTCACCTTCCTCTTTCTCAAGGGCACGAAAATGGAAGCGAAGCAGGTGCTAAAGGGGTTCAAAATTGGGCTTGAAGGTGGCGGGGCGTTTAAGTAGAAGATGAAGGCGTCTCCTTCAAGCCAGATTCACGCGCGAATGATGGAGATATGGCTGGATCTGATTACATGGCGTGGGAGAGTGGTGATCGGGGATGAAGTCCCAAGAAGGAATCGAGGCGTGAGGACGAACGGATCGAGCTCGAAAAATGGGGGAAATCGGAGAAAAATCTGGGTGTCAGAAATGGCAGGCCTCGATCAGGGAGTTGACCGAGGTCAACTCTAGACCGCACCTGGTTGGTCCACGTGGACCAACCAGGGAAATCCATGCAGAAATTATTTAAAAAAATTAAAATAAAATAGTAAATGAATTTATTAATTTTAGGTTATAAAATAAAAAAATGTTTGTTATTTTATAAAGAATTTTATAGTGATTTTTATTTATTTTTATGAGGAATATAATTACAAGTTACCTTTTATGGCCTATATAGGTATAATATCTATATATTTTATTCTTTTATTTTTATTTTGTGTATTTTAATTTATTATTTTGTTTTATTATTTTATAGGATTATAAAATACTTTTGTACACTTAAATATATTTTTACTTTATTTTTTGATGTATTTTATACACTTAATAAAATAAAGGTGTAAAATATATAGGTATGTCTATAAGTCTTATACCTATGTATTATAGACAAGTATTTTTATTTTGTATTTTGTTTAAGTTTTTATTGTGATTTTAATACACATATTTATTATAAGTAATATTTACAAAATTACAAAAATATAAAATTATAAAAATAATGAATAAATAATAAAATGAATATTTTAATCTATACAAGTACACAAGTAGGACCCAAAACTCAACTTTCAAACCGTATCTCCGAAAAATACGAAACCACCTCCATTAAATGGATTATTTTACGCTATATACAATTAAAGGTAAGTTTGGTATATTCAAGTTTTTATTTGCAAGATACAGGTCTGGGAAGTTAGAGTTCTGGAATCTTATTCAGATTGTAACTTTTTATCTGTGTATTCTTTTTGAATGAAATTAATTTTGTATTTTTCTTTATTAAATTATCTACAACTTTCATGTACAAAGTTTATTTATTTTATGTATAAAAAGAGGAACCAAAAATAGGTCCCAAAATAAATAAAGAATGAATAAAATCAAAAGGTATTTTGATGGTAGTTTGACCCTTATCTCCCCCTACTTTATTCCTTGTCGGCCTATTCATCTAGATGCCTAGGTCTCGGGGTTTTGGGTCATAAAATATTTACGATATTTTATTCTTTTTCTTTTCTTTTGTTTATTTTGTAATTTTGACTTTAATTACAGTATTTTATACACTATTTACATGCACATTCATGAATGCTAAGATGATGGTTTTAATGCTATTTACACGTATTTGCTAGGGTTTTTGAGGTCAAAATGATAGAATAAAGATGATGAAATGTGGATTCATCAGGCGCGCAGGGGCACAGAGAGTGTGCAAGAGGGCATGCTGGAGATGCGCGTGGGGTTGCACGCTGGGCTTAGGAGACGTGCGCGAAGCACGCTGGAGATGCGTGCGAAGCGCGCTGGAGATGCGCATGAGGCGAGGCGAGGCGCACGGAGGCGAGGAGCACGGGGCGCAGGAGGCGTACGACTGGCGGCGTGCGGGAGGGTGTCGAGGCGCATAGCCGACTGCACGGAGAGGAGAGGAGGCTTGACGGTGGGGTTAGGGTTAGGGTTTCAAGAACTCCGGTTTAGGACCGTCGCTCTGATACCATGTTGGGAAAATAGAAGAATTTGTTTATTCCCTCAACCCTAGGCTCTCTTGTATAGGAGAGTAGCCTACGGGTAAATTACAGGAGAGGTTCAACAGAAAAGAAAAATAACGCAGAGGTACACAAGAGAATAATATATGTTTACACAGGGGTTTGGCCAAAGCAACATGACTCCACTGTTTACTGGATGTTGTATGTAATGGTTAAGAGAGCAAAGGAGAAGGTTGTGTGTCGGATGCATCACAGGTGATGCTAGACGATGAGGATGGGGAGAAGGAAAGCTTTCTTTACCTTCGTCGTGAGAAACTCGCTTTGGCATTTGCACTGATGATGATGGATGCAAGTAGCCCTGTTCGGATCGAGATTAACTTTCGGATGTGCAGCGATTGCCACTCCTTAACAATGTTTGTTTCAGTGAGCTTCCGGAGAAATATAGTAGTCAGGGAGCGGAACCGTTTCCAGCATTTCTCTGGAGGGATCTGCTGATGTAACTACTGAAGATGCCCAGTTGGATCACTTTGATGTCATTCCATGTCGAGACCGTTGCATAGGCAGCAACTATATTGCTGTTTCAGAACATCCAAGACTGGTAGATACTCCAGCTGCAAAATTAGAATGTTCACCGCGACCCCTTCCCTAGTTGTTGGATGTCTCCGCCCCATCACTCAGTCTCCCAATTGCATCTTGTCATCCTGCCCCAGAGTGTTGATCATGGTCATGAACTTATGAGGAACCTACTGTTATGTCAGCGTGAATATTTATACGATATCGTGGAGAGGGTATCAAGAATAGGCTCCTGATTCCGGAGATGAAGGTGAGCAGAGCTGGAATTGGCCTTAAGTAGAGGAGGTTGGCAGAACGAGATGATTTAGGGCGCACAATGGCAGCTTCCTTACTTGCAGAAAAATCGGGAAGTAAATCTTACATTTTCTTTCTGTACATGGATTATCGTTATAAATCTGGCAGCTCTTTTGTTGGAAATTTACACAAATTCGTAAATGATGATTTGATTTTAGAGATTTTTATACCACGAACCCTATAAACTTTTCCAATTACCTGCGCACCTGTGTGTTCTTTGTAATTATACAAAATCCCTATAAATTTGAGGCAGACCCCTCGCATGTGTACACGCTACTAAAAGGTTCTTTTGCAAGACGCCAAAGCTCCACAGAGGGGCGGCTCTCTCTGGTTAGAGCGAATAGAGAGAGCCCCCCTTCGGGGGGGCTTTGATGACGAAAGGCACCGGAAAAGGACTTTTGGTTGAGCCTGACCAAGACCTTCGAGAAAAGTGCAACTAGGTGTAATGGAACTTTTGGGGTCGAGTCTTCACCTTTTGAGAACAAAGAAAGCTGACTTCCTAGCCTGCCTTTCACCTAGAACATGTATACTAACCCCTCGACCCAGACAGTGGGGCTCGGCCTCCGAACCGTACGTGGGAGTAGAGACCGGGTTTGGGAGAGGGAATCGTAGAATGGTAATTGTTGGAGTATAAGTTGTATGCGCCTATTGAGTTGTAGCAGGGTAAATGGATCCTGGAGAAGATCCATTTAACCCATCCTGTGTTTAGTCCCATACCGCCCAATGGTGGGACTTGGAGGCTCTGGGAAGGCTATATAAGGAGCCCCAGACCTCCTGTACTCATTGAGAAAGTGCAATGCATAATATGCCCCATTGAGGGCTTCTCCTGTGGTTTCATCCCGCACCTCACGGAGTAGGGTTCCACGTTAAAATCCCGTTCTCTTTCTTGTTCTTTATCTTTTTCCATGTTCGCTTTCACATTCTTCATATTTTATAACATGGTATCAGAGCGGTTCGATTCTCGAGGATGTTCTTTATTTTTTACGAGAATTAATTTCAGTTTTGTTCTTGAAGATTCAATATTCTAAGGATTTAAGATCTGTTCGAAGTTTGAGATCTAAAGTTTTAGCCCTAAACATGTTCTTCCACACAAGATGATCTCTGGCGGCTGCCACCCAACATCTCTGGTTCATTTCCGAAACCCTAGATCAGGGATCAATGCTTTTCTGATTCCAGCCACTGATGAAAGCATATTCAGCGCAGAGCATTGCTACTCCGATTCACTCAGAACAGAGGGTTGCACGCCACCTCCCAGGCGCAAATGAGGCAGAGGCGTCGCAGGCGGCAATCTCTCGACCTCTAACCCCTTGCGGCTCCTCCTCCATCAAATACAAAAGCTCTCAGGCGTGCGGCGCACCCTTCTCGAAGAAAAGCAGCAGGCGGCGCCCTCCCGATCCCCCCTCCAATCGCGGCCTTCCTCTCCGAGACGCATCTTCTTCCAGCAGTAGGGCCACATATTCATCAAAGGCGGCACCCATTTACCCCCCGCGCCTGACCCCCCGTGCCTCCAGCGGGGCGCGATGAGCAAGGAAACCCCCAGGCGGCGAGATACCCCAGATCGCAGGCAGCGAGCCCTCCGACGGTGCCTCCCTTCCATCTCTAGGAACATCTCCAGCCCGCGTGAAGCCCTCCTCCTGTCGAGAAGCCCTACATGCCGATCCCATATTCCCACAGGCCCTCAGCCCTAGTCAGGGCTCTCCCTCATGCACGCCATGCGCCCCAGGCGGTGAATCCTGGGCGGAGCCTCCTCCAAGCGCGCGCAGGTTCGAGCGACGACTTCCGCATCCCATCGCCCCGCTTCATCTTCATCTTCAGGCGGCGGCCCCCAAATCCATCGCCCATGCAAAGCTTCAGGCGGCGCCCCAATATCGAGCGGCTTCCTCGAAATGAAGGGTTCCACGAAGGAACCCTAGTCATGTACAGGAGGAAACGTGGGGCTCGATTGCCTCTTTAAAGAAAAAAAGGAGAAAAAAGGAGGGCCTGAGAAGAGTTTGGGGCCCACTTTGGGCCTGCGGTATGATTAAAAAAAGGAAGAGACAGTTGGGCCCAATGGGCCGGTGATTGTTTAAAAAAATGTTTGTGTTTCAAAAAAAAGGTGCGTACCAAAAAAGCCGTACGCAAAGTTTCTCAAAAAAAAAGATTGAAAGCGGGAAAAAAATGTTGAAACGGCTTTAAAAAATTGATGAAAAGCCGAAAAAAAGAAGGAAAAAATGTCAACGGATTAAAAAAAAGGTGTTTCAAAAAAAATGATGAATTTTTGAAAAGCCGATAAATGTTTGATCGGCTAAGTGATTTTTTTTGTACCCCTATTTCTCTTGTCTTCTCCCAAGTTGGTCGATGTCCATGTTTTCCGACAAGTATGGGAGAAAGGGGAGTATTATGTAGAGTCACAGGTCTTGATCCAGATTCCAGATTCAGTCTCTAGACCAACCAGATGATCAGACTCTACAGTTCGGTTTCAGACTCGACGATCATTGTTCCGAGTCTGCAGTTCAGACACGCACGAGTGTACGGTCATTGTCAGATGAGCATAAGTTGCCATCATTTGTTTCGCGGTCCCCATCATTCGTCTTGTTGTCAGGCCAGAGTTTTTGATGTGAGCCATAGGAACTCCAGAGCAGAGTACCATTCCCTTGAGGGTAAGGGTTTTCATGTGGTATCATAGGTACACCGGAGCAGTGCACCATTCTCTGAGTCAGATGGGAGAGACCCAGTTCTCCGACGAGGAGACTTTTCAGACTCCATTCTCCAGCGACTGTGGACTCCGACGAGGATTGCACAGCCACGGCTCTTGTTCAGTTCGGCCCTTTTCAAAGATGGAGCAGTTGTCCACATTATTGTGGCGGGCCAGAGTACTCCGACGAGGAGACTCATTTCCAGTTGTAGTGACTATGACAGGCGCAGTTCAGAGCGCACGCTCTCCGACGAGGAGAATAATCAGACTCACACTCCAGCCCGTTCGTCCTCCCCACCTGCATGACATGAGAAGAAACGTCCTCGACGACAGCAATGTGCGCGTTGGGTTGATATTGTCCGTAGTATCCTGTAGCGTTGAGTTGAGTTTATTTCTGTTTGTCCAAGCTGAGCATTGCATGCTCCAGCTTGAGGGGGATTGTTGGAGTATAAGTTGTATGCGCCTATTGAGTTGTAGCAGGGTAAATGGATCCTGACGAAGATCCATTTACCCCATCCTGTGTTTAGTCCCATACCGCCCAATGGTGGGACTTGGAGGCTCTGGGAAGGATATATAAGGAGCCTCAGACCTCCTGTACTCATTGAGAAAGTGCAATGCATAATATGCCCCGTTGAGGGCTTCTCCCGTGGTTTCATCCCACTCCTCACGGAGTAGGGTTCCACGCTAAAATCCCGTTCTCTTTCTTGTTCTTTATCTTTTTCCATGTTCGCTTTCGCATTCTTCATATTTTATAACAGTAATCGTCCAGCATTGGATACCAGGGGAGGAGCAGGACTTGGTACTCCCCAGAATTAGTATGAAGTGATTGATTCCTTATCGATCGAGTCCCTTCTGGGATAGCTTGGCACGGGGAAAGGGCGTTAGTCTAGTCCTTCATTATAGAGATTCTGGTAACTAGAATATCCATATTTACATAACATTTACAATTAGCCTTACCCCTACGATTAGACGATGACCCCAGCACGCATGCAAGAAGGAAGTTTGAGCTTGATGCAAATGGCTCAAATCTTATACATCAGCTGCTTCCTATCGGGCTTCGCTCTTCGCCCCCCCCAAAGATGTGATCTTGGAGCTCGCTTACACAAATTATACCATCAGTGGGACCTTTGCTTTCTGGTTTGACTTATATCTATCTATGCCTTAGGCCAAGGAAAGATGCGATTGATGCCCCGTCGTCTCAGCCCTCATATATACCAGGACATCATCTTGTATGTACGTATATACCCTGGCAGTCCAAGAGCGGTGCGAAAAGGCGTTGAGAGATGGGTTGGGGCATGCCAGGCGTCGAGACCACCTTTCTCTCTGGCCCTTTGACTTCTTTTCCGTCTAACCTACTTGCAACACTAGGTTCCATCCCAGTCGCCTATTCACAGTCGGCTTCACTTCACAGCGTCGAGAGAGCTAGGGTTGCATCGGGTGAAGCTGGAAAGGCCCGACAATCTTTGACACTTGATCAACTGGGACCTAGGTGAAAGAGGGGCGAGGTGGGCTTCGCAAAATCTTCTTTCGAAGATTCGGATTTAGATATTAGTCTCCGGCAATCCGAAGCATAGGAATGATTATGCCCCCCGATTACCAGCCTAAGAAGGCTCTTTTGGGCGGGAGACAAGTCTGCAAGCATCATTGCCAGGAAAGACAGATCTAATATAAAATACCCGCCCAATAGTGCCTTTTGCGACCGGTAACCGGGGGGCGTAAAAAATCCTACGCTTCGGATTGCCGGAGACTAATATCAAAATCCAGTGAGAATCTTCAAATATATAAAAGAAGAGGGAGAGGTTTGATGAATGCGGAAGACACACAAATGAGAAATGCTAGAAAATACTAGAAAGAAAGGCTTTTTTTTACTATAGTAGAAAATATGTCCAGAAGGGCCCAATATGTCAATAGCTGCCATTAAACCCCTTCCGTGGGCAGAAAAGAGATATGAACTGGCGAAGGAAGATGTTAATGAAGCAGTGTCAGAATCAAGTTTGATAGATTATTATAGTGTTTCAGACAACAACTGTTGAGTTGAGAGTAAGGAGTAGAGCGTCAGAAAGGTCTTTGACAAGAGTGATGTCGACGAGCTTTTTGATATATTCGAAGAAGGCTCAGGAAAGAAGGGAGGGGAAATTAGTTTGACATGGGGTCTACATTACCTTAGGCTTGGCGGGCAGAGATTTTCTTCAGTTTCTTTTTCGCATGGGTCGAGAGCCGAAGAGACTAGAGAGACCATAATTGATAGCCGGCCCTGGAGGGCAGTGACTCCCGAGCTCTTTTCCAGAAAGAGTCCTACCTTGACTTTAGCGACGTAGGCAAGACTGTGGCATGCTCAACTACCATAGGGAAAGTACTAATGCTCTTCGCTAACTCCAGACATTCTTCGGGAGTAGAGTCAGCTTTCTTTCTAATAAAGCTTGGTTAGATATTCCACTAAGCAGGATGGAAGAATGAAAGGTGCGGGAAGAACCGGGAAAGAGAAAATAGAGTGGTGCGAAGCCATGGAGGCGACTATATATTTGGAAGCTGGAACTATATATGAGGGGCACTGTAGGATAGTGAAAACCGGAGGAGACGTAGTGTGTGACCCGGACTTAACGGCGAAGAAGGATAGGTGCAAAGCGGCTTATCAGAATTGGCCAAAGTCAAGCGGGTTAGGTGAGTGAAGCGAAAGTGAGACGCTAGCGTGACTACTTTCTTCCTTCCTGATTGGCAAAGGGTGAAGCCGATCACCGACCACTAGTCCAAAGGCTCATACGCTCTATCTCTAGACCCCCTACCATCCCCTCACCTTCGATGCTGATCTCTTTCGAAAGCAAGAGGCTGACTGATCAAAAAGCGGTAGGGTCGAATCAGTGCGAATGATTGGAGATTCAAGTGCATGATACTGAGGCTTGATTCTTTCTTGCTCGCAGAAAGGTCTATAGTGACGTTTCGATCGATCATAGAAGTTCTAATTCATTCAGATCGACCCTTGAATCTCTCACTTTCTACCTGACCTCTTTTGCTTGCCACTGAGAGTTCGATCTTCGATTTCACGCTCTCGAAACCTCCACCACCCTGACTTGAGGTTTAGCCGCTTTGGCTACAGGGCTTATATGACAGGTAAGCTCGGGTGCAGGCTGTCTTCAAGGTGGATTAATTAGGGCAAGGCAGGTGGGAAGGGAACATGCCCCATCTAGCCATTAATCACAAAAATGGATTGTTTACCACTTCTCATTATAAGAGAGTGATGGATCAGAAGGAAATATGGATCCCAGAATAGAAGAAAGGGAAAAGGCACCAAATCCGTATTCAAATCCCCACTGCCGCATGGGATAAAGGTCAGAGTATAGGGGCGACCTTTTCAAACTTTTGAAGTCAAAAAGAAGCCAAGATTTCTGATAGTCTATATCGTCGTTGCGCCAATCTCCGGATGGCGGCATGGTCGTGTGATTGATCGGACTGAAAAGCATCTGTGCCAGAGAGCGGCATCCTTTGTCTTAGGCTCAGAGAGACCCATGTATGTCTTTGCGCTTTGATAGTGTAGTGCCACAAGCTCCATCCTGTGGTCGCCCCGTGTCACTTCCTAGGGACTTCGGGTGGCTTCTTTTCCCGCTACCATATCTTGCAGCTCCCTCGCTCACCGCTCAACCGGCGCTCTAAGAACAGACCAAAAAGTCAGACGCTCTTCCCTTTCTCTCATGAAAGTCCGCTTGAACATACTAATTGCCATTAAGAAGCTGAGTGGCATGTACTTCCATGGTGCTCGTTTTTCTAATTATGAAGCATGGCTAAGCGATCCTACTCACATTCGACCTAGTGCTCATGGCCAATAGTGGGTCAAGAAATATTGAATGGTACTGGAAGTACTCTGACCTGAACTCTTCCAAATCTTTCTTCAACATAGGCGCCAAAGCTACTAAGTTAAGGACAAGTGGAGGCTACTTCTTCGTGCAACCCCCCTCTTGCACCCCCCGGCCAAAGCGGGCGTGCCAGATAAACCAGATAAGACAATATACCTCGTTTTCAGCCCCTACTCCTAAAGGCAGGCTGCCCCGCCGCTCCCCCACTGGACTTTGAGTCTTCCTTTGAGATATTCTCTTTTTTCGCAAAAAGCAGGGCCAAATCCAGTGCAGAGGCAGAATACTGGACTATGTTTGAAGCTACTAGGGAAGTTGTTTGGTTACGCAGGCGAAGTGATTCTATTTACTTGAGGAATTCAAGAAAGTCTGAATCAGTGCTTAACAATGCATGCATTTAACTCTGACTCTACGAGGTCACTCTTCTCCTAGGTCTTTCCATTCTGAGTCTTTCTTTCCTATGGAGTGATAGTGCTTCTGTCAAAGATGCCACTATCTTGACTATGGGGGGCATCTTCTGCTTTTCGATGTGGAGACTCTATTTCCATAAGAAAAATCAGAAGAACTCACTTCTCGTTTCGCAATAGTTCTCAGATTGGAGTTAGAAAGGCTAGAAAATTCAATAGATTATTTCTTCTTTGTTCTAACCCAGCTTTTTCTTTGCCCGGTTCACCAGGTTCTACCACTTCAGGGCCCCCGAAGAGATATATCAAAGGGCGTCAGAGTGCGAGCCTAGTTGACGAAGCGAGCATAGACGTGCGTCGAAAGGTGGTGACAGAGGTCAGGAGGGAGAGAGGTAGAAGAGCTGAAGCTCCTGTTCCAGAGTGAAGGATGATTCATAGGCAAAGAGCGAGGGTAGGATATGAGAATTTGGTTTACATCCAGCCGGGGGCTCTTAACAGCAGGTACCGGGAAGTCCGGTCCATTAGGTTGAGGACATTGGAGAAATTGGCCGGCCTCCCCTTCGGCCCCAGATTCTAATATATTGACGTTGGGGGGCAAGGGGCTTTGTTTGGAAAGGGGGGCTCATTGGTCTGTCATCCTCCTCATTATAGTCCTCCTAGAATCCAACGCATTTCGTCGGAATACATCCTGCCTTTTCACCTTTGTAGTCCTATGCATATTCAGTACTATAGCCCGAATCATGGCTACTAATAAAATCAGACTAGCAAGCAAAAACCAGACAAAATAGTAGGTATAAAGTAAATTTCCCAATGTTTCCAACTCCGTCCAACTTCGTACCTTTCCGGCATAAACTGTATATCTCAGAGAGGTTGTATTTCTTTGGGTTGGAAGTAATGGAATGGTTTCATTATCTAAAATGAAGAACATTTCCCACCAAAAGATCAGTCCAATAATACCACTCACTGGTAATAGCGCAAGACTTCTTCGTGCATGTTTAGTTATCCAACGTATCTACCGGTTAGAATGAGAATTGGATTTCTTTCCACACATCATAAGCAACGGCAAGTTCAGGGCTTCAAGTCTGCCCAAGCCATCTCGATTTCCCCTCCCTTCCCTATCCTATGTAGGTAGTATGATGATAATTCGTCCTCTTCTTACCAACCACTCCTTTCGCTTTATGCTTCAACTGATACGGGAGCTACCTACCTCCTTTTGTTTGATTGAGCAGCTTAACAACCAAGGCCTGTTAGATAGACGTGCAGCGGGATATTCAAAGTCTTAAAAAAAAGCCGCTAGTGCGGGAAGGTATGAGAGAAGAGGCAGTGTTGTCGATAGTAGACAGAGTTCTGGGTAGATGGAAGATGATGATGAGAAAACTGAAGAGTCAAAGCGGTGGATCTTGCGAGTGCTAAGGACTCAGTCCTCGATGTCCATAAGACTGCGATACAAAAAATCTATGGCCCTTCTCATCAAATCCATCCCTCTCTACTTTTGATCTTAGCGAAGAAAATGTCATCGGAAAAGACTGTTGATCAGTGTATATATCTTCAGCTCTGAGTCCCTCTGTCTATAGCTATAGATAGATAGAGTCAAAGCAAGTCACATATGACTGAAACATTCTATTTACCTTAGTCGAATTCAGACTCTTGACTTCAAGTCCTACCTTCCCAAAACGATCTCAAAGCCAAACTATTAACATCTACCTACTCGGAATAGACGAAACCCTTGCCCCCCTTCCTTGCCCATTTTCAATTCCTGCTTGTCCTTTTTTTGATTTTAAACACTGCCCATTTACTAGTGAGGGCGAGTGGGCCTTTTGCTTGCTTGACTTCATCCAAGCACTGACAATAGATGCCTTTAGAACGGTAGTCATGCTATTGCTAGAACGTTTTTATAGAATTGATTGATATTAGTAGATATTAAAATGGCTTAAAGGGGGGCGATAAGACATAGATTTGAATATGATTTGAGGGCATCGTGCTGGTAAAGAAGAGGAATAGCGAGTGAGTCTGCCAACAATCTCGACGAAGGTGGGCCACTGCGGATTCTAGTCAGTTAGCCCTCGACTCCTTAATTCAATAGAAGAGACATTTGACGAAAAGCTTGTTTTCGTGGTGGAGCACTCAATGAAGTAATGAGTTCAGAATCAAGGTAGAAAATCCTGCACGCATTTGAGATTCGATTTGAGTTCGGGGGTCAAGAAGAAGGAAATTCATTGTCGAGATGCCTTCCTTCTCTTCTTAACGAGCCCAAATATAGATATATAGTAGGATAGACTAACTATCCCTATATATTTGGGGGGGAGGAGGCATTATTAGGCCAGGGGTCGGCTTCCTTACAGCTTAGTTTGACTTTCACACTCGTCAGGTACAAAGGGTCAGAGATATCAAGTTCTCTTCTATACCTTTGACTTCGCATCGAGAGGGGCGAAGAAGCTCTCTTGTCCTTTGACGGGAGAGGGGCGAAGAAGCTCTCTTGTCCTTTGACGGGAGAGGGGCTTAGTTTAGTTCTTGCTTTCTTTTCTTGTAACCTAAATTCTCGTCTGAATCATATCTGAATAAAAAAGTAGTCAATCATTCTACTTTGGCCGTTATGAGTTTGATCAGCTGCTTTCATTAATGGAAATAGTTTGATATAGTGAGTCATAGGCTCTGGTTGTTCGCCGAGTGAGTGCTAGAGCACGTTCCCCTAGGCTTGCAAGCAAGCTCTTTGGGCAGGTGCACATAGCAGACAAAAAGAGCAGCTACGCAGACATGGGGCATGGTATTCACTTCCACATTGGCGATAGAGCATCAGAAATATCCCCATTCATAAGTCCGAGATGAACATCTATGAATTGAAAGACCCGAATGATCAACCCCGCAATCAGTTATTAGAATCAATAGGTGAGAAGGTCATATGTTTTATTCACCAACCATCTGACACACACCTTGCTCTTTACTAGGGCGTACGAGAACCAACATGGATTCTACATCTTGGAACCAAGCCAATTTTGGGGTTGCTTTGTGATAATGGAACCTTCCGGCAAAAAGCATTAACGTTGTGTGAGGTCATCAAGGTTCATGCCTAGTAGCGCCCCTCCCTCGCTAATTTGCCACTTATATATGAGTGGGTTGGTCTGGTATTCGAAGTTATGGGAAAGAACAGTGCTATAGTTAGAGTTGAGGGGAAGAGGAAAGATCTGCTTCGAGGAGTAAGGGTAGCTAATCATGCAGTCCAGATAATACTGCGCCTCCCCCCCCCCATATATTCATAAGCAACCAAGCGCATCGGGGAGGTCACCTATGAACTTTGCCGGAGGGCACTCGCATCCACCTTAGGGAGACTTTCACAAATCGTGAGGGCCCGATTTACTTCCTCTTCCTGGTCAGAGACCACTATGTTCACGCTGGTAGAATGAGTCAATACTGGCAGGTTAGCGGGTACTACTACAAACCAAGCCCCCTAATATCAATATCAAAATGCCCTTAGCTAGGAGAGTTGACCGGGTACGGGAAGATGGTTGCCCCACTATAGAGTCCGGGTCGGTACTGCAACTTCCACAGATCGATTGGAGCAGAGGCAGGAAATCCTTATGGGTTCCCGAGGGGTGTCTATTCCGCGTCGAGGATTTGTGCTTGTGGGCTAGGGTGAAGAGGGCAGACCAGCGGATCTGGTGGTCGACAATCGTTTGGACTTGGTAAAGGTTGTCGTAGCAACTGTAGTAGGACAGAGGACTGATAGCGATGCCCGCAGACCAATTTACGATGTCTCCTTCGCTGACGTTCGTCAAGCATGCCACGTGAATTGGGCAGGGTCTTCTTCGGCTAATGAGACCTCGATCCTGAAGCCTTCGGAGTATCTTTTTCACCGGTGCCTCTATCTGTATGGGGAATTCGCTGCCCCCTAACCCCCCCAAGCCCCTCCTTCCCCCGCCGCCTTCCGACCCGCGGGAGTATAGAATGCAGACTTCCGGACACTCATGCTCGATCGTGAGACTGCCTGTTTCACGTCCGATGGCACGTTGCTCCGACCTGATCCCTGCAAGAACTCGATCCCCCTTGATCCTTGCCGGATGTGCTTGACGATCCCCCAGGAGACAAAAACTTGGGGACTTCTGACTCCAGCTGTTCCAAGAGTCTCCGAAAGTGGAACGACGTCCAGTAGACTCCCTATTCCGCTCATCCCCTGCGTCAGCTCTTTGATCGGGATACCCTCACCCAGGTCCCCACACTTGGAATAGATGGTGGAGCGTAGGTGGCAAGCTGTTATATGTACCCGGTGCTTTACCCGTAGACGCTTATTACCTGGCGGGTCTCTTCTCTGTATAGCCTTGGCTTGAGGGTTGCCCCATCCATGCTTGCTTTCCTACTTCTTTCTACTTGGAAGACATAGAGGGGGTCCCTAGGGCGAGGCATCAAGGGATGCTCTGTCTTTTCCGGCTGGATACGATACCTAGTATTAGGCTTTTGAGGGGGTGCGTCAGATCTCTTGATTCTTTGATAGCTTTTCCACCTTTTGCTTTCCAGTGTCCAAAGTCAGATAGATGAGGTAGAGGCACCAGGAATTCCCTGCTTCTGTCTGCACCTCCTTCAACCTCTTAGCCCCCCTTCTTTTGTTATTTCCTCCTCGGATGCTAGGTTGTCGGTCATGACGGAGTTCGGGGGTCAAGAAGAAGGAAATTCATTGTCGAAGTGCCTTCCTTCTCTTCTTAACGAGCCCAGATATAGATATATAGTAGGATAGACGAAGGTTAGGTTGTTGCTCCCTCTATCCTTTTTTAGGAATCTTTCCTGTCCCGACTCTCCTCTGCTTAGGAGAGTAGCTTCTTTTTCTGCCTCTGTGGCGTGGTGGAAAAGCAAAAAGAAGCATTTATTTCCAGATGACTGGGATGAGAAGAAGGACTTTCCTGGCCCAGCAGGAGTCCTGTCGTCTACCGTATTGGCAATTCAACGATCTAACCTCTCCCCTGATCTTGCTCATTTTTCCAGGTTCACCATCCTCCACTTGAGCCAAGATCATGACTGCTTGTGCTTGATTCCCAGCGATTTCTACGGCCAGCGGAAATGACTCTTTAGACCTACGCGTCGACTGTCGGATGATCTGTACATCTTGATTGTCACATTGACCAGTTGACCTCCTATTTGCTCCGAGCTATATATATGGACAAGATTCCCAGCGTCAAGCTTTTCCTCTGATTCTAATCCGCAAACGCATTGTGCTTCTCCTCTGATTAAGACTATAGGATGATCCTGCGAATTATGACCTACGCCTGGAATGTGAGCAAATATATCATGTCGATTGCTCAAGCATACTTTGGCTATCTTACGTAAAGCTGAATTAGGTTTTTTCGGTGTTCTCGTCGGAACACGTGGGCATACTCCTTGCTTCTGGGGGCATTGATTCAAAGCTCGAGTACGGTCTGTTCGCCGTTTTTCTCCTCTACCATGACGAATCAATTGATTGGAGGCGGGCATTGCTCTTTCCTTTGTCCTTCTCCCCTGCACCCCCACCTTCGCCCCCACCTTTGAAAGCTCATCGAAGATGGGCACTTTTGAGCTCATACTGTTGGAAGGGTGGGAAAAGGAAGAAGGGAATAACCGAGGATGACTTTTCCCTCTTTAAATGCTTCATGTGCGATCCTGCGGAGCTGCAACTTAGTGAAATAGCTATCTCTCCCTTCCTTAGTCTAAGCAAGACCACCAGGTGCACTGATCATCTTGGGAAGGTTCTTCAGTAGTGAAAGGCTAGTCTGCACATCGAGGAGGTTCACGTTCCGGGGAGTTCTCGAACTCGACGATCGAAGGGCAAAAGACAGAGGCATGCCTAGAATTAGACCTCTGTTTGTTTATAGGCTGAGAAGATCCGTGAGGAAGGTTCGCACGAGTAGGAAAGAGAACAACAAGATATCTTTCTCGATCAATCCCCTTGCCCCTCATTCTTCGAGAATCTGAATGATCCTTTTCGAGTTTGAATTTCTTCATTTGGAATCAGGGTTCTTCTACTTAAAGATTATAGGCCCGGGGATTGATCGCTAGATATAATCCACCATAGAGCCCGCCTAAGCTAAGGACCGGTCTTTTGTTGGGGCCAAAAACTTTGACGAACTTACCGCCATTCTTTAACAAATGGATAGAGTGGAGGACCAAAAGCTTTTCTTTGGCGGACATGTCGCCTTTGGTAGTTTTGGGGGCAAGATCGTTCCCCCACTCCAGAAGAAAAAGAAAAGGGCTATAAGTGGGACGTTTGCTATTGCGAGGAGGGTTGCTCACTTGGCTTCTCCCTCGCACAATCCCTATCTCACGGAATAAGATGCTCTTCACGCCTCTGCCCCTTGTGCTTTGACTCTTGCTCTCTGCTTGTGCCCTCACTCAGACCTCTTTTTTTCTATATATATAATGCTCGCTCTTGCCCCTATTTCTTATATCAAACTAGCTTTCCCTTGCGGGTGACTTCTAAGCGGATCTGCTTCGGATTCAAATAATCTTAATAATAAGCAAATAATGTTCCCAGGTGTACCAATTGGACAAATTCGAACCAATTGTGTCCTTATTTGTAGTACTGAGGCCCCTTCGGTTAGAATAAGGGGCCGAAGGGGAGGTCACATTGACTTCGCTTATGCTCATTCTAATGAGGCGGATTCCATTCGGGAGTAGGACTTTTTCAAGAAAAGGCCCCAGCACAAAAAGCAGATTTCCTTGGTCAAGACTGTTCCACATATCTTTCTAAGGAATGGGAAATCTTTCTCCTGTCCTGATCCGTGAGTATTTCCTTCTGACTCTAGACCGAATAGTCACCCCCTCTCAGGTTCGTCACGAAATTGCCCTTTCGCCACTAGACTTCTCAGAAGCTCGAAACCTCACCTCCGCTTGACTTATGCCAAATACTCGAAAACCTAGTATACTCCAACATCATTATAGCTTCGTCTTGGGGACTATGTGTCGTATCTCGTACCACACACAGAGCTTACCAGTTTACGATCAGTCTACGATTTCTTGATAGTTGGAGATGAAGCAAGTTTTTCATACGTCATTCGTGCGAAAAGCAGACATCTGTCCGTCCATGAAAAAGTCCCCTCACGTCCCCGACCCCCACCCGCGGACTGCTAGTAGCTTTTCACTCTCCTTGCTTACTGTCGTCCCTTGCCTCCTGTCTGCTTACCCAGGCAGACACCTCCGTCAAGCTAGGCCTGACGCGCTAACAAAAGAACAAAAGAAGAAGACTAGGGAATGACGTACGAAAGATGCTAGGTTGACGAGTCCGTAGGGACTAAGGGCGGGCTCACCCTCTTTCGCACGGCACGGGAATATACTCTTTGTCTGTCCCCATCAGGTATGACCCGAAGGGATGCGGGTGAGAAGCCAAGCTCTCTTCCACTGGGAAGTGTGTAGATGTTGACTTAGATACTAGTTGGAAGGAGGGAGATGGCGGCAAGATTCTAACCGAAGTAGTAATCCAGTTCACATGCCTTTTCGCTGGAATGATGACTTCCCGAGGTGACCGATGGAAGCTCAATGGGAGAGGGTAAAGGCATACTCTACGAGAAGCTCAACATACATTTGGCTCTGTCCTACAATGCCCTATTTTCGTGACTATATGTTTTGCCCCCATATATATTAACGTTGGGAGTTCTCGAAAAAGTATGAACTTACCGGTAGAACTGTCCTGAAAGTCGACTAGGGTTAATTACAAGAGTAATAGCAGGTCAACTCTTCCAAGGGATTTCCCTCTTCTCAGTGTTGAAGTGCGTAAGTAATGTCGAACCCGTGAGTTTCATGTGCTAAATTCATTCCAACTATCAAAAAGCGAAGAGATATAACTATAGAAAATGGGGCTTTGACTGAACCAGATTCTCATATCCTACCCTCACTCTTTGCCTATGAATCATCCTTCACTCTAGAACAGGAGCTTCGACTCTTCTACCTCTCTCCCTCCTCTCTAATCCTAACCTTCCTACACGGCTCCCTATTATTATAATAAAGAAAGGTAAGTTGAGTAGGTAGGACCCGAAGTGGATGAAGGTAGGTCTGTCTAAAGAAGAGGTGAGTGGATGGGAAGGAAAGACCTTTTATAGGAAGACATAGCACGCATCTCTCCATAATCAGTCTTGGCAAATGTCCGAAGGTGAAAGATAAAGGAGATCTGACTCAGGCTAGAAAGCTCGGATGATCATGACAATGCCCCCTATTTATATATATTACAAGCATGTAACATGGTCTGCCCTATTACTAGAGGACGTAGGATTGGCTCGAGGTCCCGACCTCATTCACAGCTTCGATCTATCTCAATACCCTTTCTATAGACTTCCTCAAGAGCTTCATACGGTGGTTAGGAGAGGGACCGATGGTGATCCCAATGGACAACATACCTCTCCTATCTCAGCCACGACTTTCCTTTTCCGAATAGGAGCTTCCTGTTGGATTTCCTTTGAGTCTCATCAATTGCGTTAGGGGCTCCATAAGCGGTGGTTGCCTATCCCATTGGAAGATTATTTGCGTATGGATGAGCGATCAAGACAAGGCAGGATATGGCAGAGCCAGGTGCAGGCACATTGGCAATGCCACTCGGCCCGGGCCTATAATATTCTAGTCCAAGCTCCTCGCTCTTCTCCCCTCGGTGTCTTCCACGCGGGCTATGCTACTAACTATATCAAAGAATTTCAAAACAATGCGTAAGAAAGAGCAGTTCATGGGGTGCTTCAGGATTCCAATGTGTTGCGTCCGACGATCAGAACGAGCTTGTCGGCGGACTACTGTCGTCCCATTCGTCGAGTAAGCTGGAGAGCAGCCATCTTATCCACTTTTCATGGGTCGAAGCACTAAAAGAAAAGGACCGGGAAAGGCGGCGGCATAGGAACCACGGGACCCAGGAGGAAGAAAGCACTTAGTACGGGATACGGGATCCTCGTAGTAGGCTGGACCAACATCCAGCCGAGAGAGGGCAGCATATAGCTAGCACCTTCCCGGAAGCTTGCGGAGTCAAGCTCTTGATCTATACCATGTTCGTCGGACTGATGACTCAGGGCTGAGGAAAAATGGATTGGTAGGCCAAAGCCTATTGAGCTAAAGTGGAATCCTAGGAGGAATGTCTCTTTCCCTGCTGCTTTCCCCCCACTTTTCTTAATCACAGCCAGGGCCTTTGGATCCGGACTGTCGATAGATGGAGAGAAGTAGGAAGATGCTTCGAGTTAACGAAGATAAAGGTTGGTAAGAGGACAAGTGAGTAGTGGAATGCGGCTAGCCTACATAACCAAAACAAGCCCCTGAGATGAAGAAAATCAGCGACCAAAACAAGCCCCTGAGATCTCCTCCGGAGCGTACATTTGTCTTTCAAGAATTTAGAGTAGGCGGGAAGCGGTTCCACTTCAGCCTCTCGGCGCACCCTTCGGAGTGCTGCAGGTTGCGACCAAAAAAGAAATACGTGCTCTGATGGACCCTCGACGTGATCAAAGCCCACTTGGCTGTGGGGGGAACAAAACCCCAAAAAAAGCTACTCCTTACTCAAGTTTCCAGTGAGGGCCAACCAATATATATATATATATATATATATATATATATATATGGATTTCTTTTGACTTTGACTTGAACTTTCTGAAGAACTTCTTCAATTAGAACATCAATTCCATGTTCAATTCTTTAGTAGTCTATTCCCCTCGAATAATGAATCCTCTTAAAGGAAGACTTTGAAACTCGTAACGTAAGGGATTGACTTGTATATATGAACTTATATATATATATATATAGTCCCATTCGATCTCCACTTTACAAGATTTCTCAAACCCTTATCCACGATCACATAGGGAAGGTCTCTCAGGATGCATCGTCGAACAATAGATAAACTGAGAAAATGCTATGGATACTCTCACGGGAGAAAGAATGGCTAGACCTTTGAGGAAGTCTAAGCACTTCATGCGTGCGGCTCAGGCTTATATATCTAGTTCTCTATCCCACCAACATGGATTCTACATCTTGGAACCAAGCCAATTTTGGGGCTGCTTTGTGATAATGGAACCTTCCAGCAAAAAGCATTAACGCTGGGCGAGGGGCAACCCTGCTATAACCAGGAAATAGATGATGCCACTACCGTCAATGAAAAATCATGCCCTCCTCACGACTCTCTTCCCTTTTCTCCCCCGATTTCATATCTTTCAAGAAAGATGGTGAGTGCGAAGGTAGGCACACTGAAACTGGAAGGATGGTAGGTCCTTTTGACCTTGAGGTCATTGTCGCACAATATTCCGTGCCTGGTCGACCCAGCCCTATAGTGACGTTAGAGTTACCGAAAAAGGGGAGACTCCAGTATCGGGCTACAGGGGAGTTGACGAAGAGGTCAAAGCAGTATAGGCGCAGAGGCTAGGACTTAGTACACAGTGTAGGACGTAGTGATGCGATGACAGAGGTAGCGAAGGAAGCTGAGTAAGGTGTAGTATGGGTGGTACCGACTGGATTGTGCTACTAGGGTGCGGATAAAGTGATCATGGAAGAAACCATGAAGTGCAAAGCTGGAAACTTTTATAAGAAGCCTATAATGACGTTGCGGGAAGCAAGGTTGAGGGTACTACAGTGATAGCAGGGCAGGCGGTGCAAGAAAAGAAGAGGTCGTCTCTCCACACGGTTTTCGAAAGGTTTGCATAATCAACCTCCAACTCCTGCGAAAGTCCTCGCAGTTCTGTTTATCTCCCTAACACCTGCTATATTATAGAATGGAAGGATTAGAACCCCTTTGATTTGAGCACGCCCGACCAGACCTATGTCACCTTGCACCATATGTACTTCATGCTTGCACCTGCAGGGTTCAGTAAGTGGGATAGGAAAGCGATTGCATCATCGAGCACGCACATTTTAGATAGTCCAAGAGTCTCCTCTTCGGAAATGACATATAGAAACCTTCCAACTCCTCTTCGACTTCTGTCTACTACTTCCTTGCCTCCCCCTGCGGATGACTCACCTCAAGTCAGGGTGGTGGAGGTTTCGAGAGCGTGAAATCGAAGATCGAACTCTCAGTGGCAAGCAAAAGAGGTCAGGTAGAAAGTCTTATAAAAGCATGTCGGGGCTAGGCTGCCTATGCATCAAGCTAAATGAGATTGTCAGATCATTAGGTCAGAGTGCGTCACCTTAGGGGCTTGCTTTTCTTTGCACTACTCGCTTGCGGGACGTGATTGCTTAGTTTGAGGGAAGAGAGAAAGCTTGGCTCAACCGGCAGGGAGAGGGAAGAGAGAAAGCTTGGCTCGACCTAAGGGAGAGGGAAGAGAGAAAGCTTGGCTCGACCTAAGGGAGAGGGAAGCCCAAGTCAGATCAGGCTTCTGTTGACTCGACTTGAGACAGAGCCAGAAGTATTGAAGGAATGGCCATAGGAATGGGCGCATCATGACATCGTAAGATGTCTCGCCTGAATGAATTAGTTGGTACTAGAAATGTCCAAAAAAGTAAACGAAAAGAGTAATAAGAAGTGAAAAGGACAGAGACACTTCCCAACCTGAAAGCAAAGTTCCCACTGATGGTATAATTTGTGTAAGCGAGCTCCAAGATCACATCTTTGGAATAAGCGAGGGGGGTAGAATCCAGGCCTCAATCAGTCTACTGCTATAGCTCATGAGATCATGTCAAATTTCTCCGGACTGACACTCCCACTACTTTCTTTATCTCTATGGCCCTGATATATAATACGAATTGAATCCAATATAAGATTACAGGTCGATTCGCGTATATATAGATATCGCGTAGCGAGGCCCCGGCGCCGAGATATGATCTTAAATGAGGCCGAATATAGTCTTGGACCTGCTCGAGAGCTTTCGCTCTTCCAAGCACAAACTCAAAGGTCCTGGAAAAGCTTGAAGAGGTCTGGAGCGAGCTAAGCGAGCAGGGACGAGAACTGACTTGAAAGTGTGTACTGCTACTGACCTGACCTACCTAGGTGTGGTGGGAAGTACGTACCTGCATAGCTTATACCATATGATAAAGAAACCTGCAAGAATGATGTTAAGCTTCAACAAATGATGAAGGTTCATGAGAAGATGGAACTGAAATGAGGTAAATGGGGAAAACAATGAATTAGATAAGATAGAAAGAAAAGCATTTATGGGCCCAGTGGCGACGAAGTGGGTCTTAGCCTCTCTACGTGGCTTTTGCAACGAAACCTCTGTCACCTTCCATCCTCACCTGGAACCCCTCCTTCCTCTTCCCTTGCATTTAAGCGTACCAACACGAAAATCATCATCCGAGTCTGGTTCCCGGGTGCCTATACGATTCTGCAGGATGCTACTTGATCAGTCAGTAGTGGAGTGGTCTAATCCAGGGTGTAGCGATAGCGAGAGAAGCCCAGATTCAGGGGAGGACCGAGGGAAAGGAAAGTAGGTTCTATAGGAGAAAGGTAGTCAGACTTTGAGCGTCATTATAGGGCCTAGCCTATTTATTTCATTCCGTGAGAGGGGAGACACACAAGCTTCATGCCTTACCTGCGCCATTGAACTCTTCCAAACCTTTCTTCAACATAGGCGCCAAAGCTACTAAGTTGTCTTTCGGGTGGCAAGCCAGAAAGATGAATATATACTTGATGGTCGGAACAACGAATAGCCACCGGATTTCATTCTCTTTTTGGATCCCTGGAGGCTGGCTATTATCACATTTTTCTTCCATGAAAATTCAGATTTTTCCGCGCTTGGATGGAACTGAAAAGTTTAGCCCAGTATCAAAGGCAGTCATCAAAGCCTGACGTTTGCTTAACTCTTTGCGCAGTTTCATAATGTTCCTCGCCAACGATCCCAGGTTGGAGCATAGTTGAGGTTTCATCTAAAGGGTCCACCGCTGGAGAAATCCCTTTGGCAGCTATAAATGTAATGAGAAGCTATTTTTTTATAATCGCGAATGCGGTTGAGAGTTGATTGCTCTTTCATCAGTGGCTCTAGCCCAATGGTTCTGCCGCCCAAAGGAAGGGAGTTAATGCTCCCACATACATAGCATGAGTAGTTTGATGTTTGGGGTACTGTAAGTGATCAAGGGGTGGTAACTCATCTCACAGGAGGACACTGTGCACAGAGCAGCATAGTCTGCATCTGAGGATATACGTGAAAGGGAACCCGCTACCCCAGCAAGCACTAGAGCTCTCTCAGGGTCCAAACTTAGTGATGCGGAAAGAGATCATCAACCGACCCGCCCCCTTCCACTGTTCCCACCTACATATATGGATGCGACAATTGGCTAAAAAGTCCCCATAGGAAAGGAACTAGGCATTTTCTATATCATGATGATATTAATCAATCAAATTCAATATAAATCAAATATAGAAAATATGGATCCAATCAGGGTGAAAGGCAGGCTAGGAAGTTAGCTTTCTTTGTTCTCAAAAGGCGAAGACTCAATCCCAAAGGACCAACCGGCTGCCGCGCCTCCGGCGAGGTGAGCCAAGCATGCACCGTAGTAACAGGACTGAGGCTAGGGGGGTTCAGGGGGGTACTAGTAGAAAGAAAATGCTGTCTCGAGTGGAAGGAAGACCTCCACTTGTCTAGTCGCCGTAGAAGACCTATGCTTTGTCTAAGCTTCTCTTCCTCTAAGGAGATGTCCAGTGAGTGGACAAGGGGTGTCGGTCTTCCAAAGCAAAGAAAGCTTGAGCACTAGTATGAGACTGGTGGGAACTGTCCTTCGCTACTATATTCTAGCACTTTTTGACGTTCATCAATCCTATATAAATCAATCTTGTTGCTTAGGATTCGGCTAATAGATAATATAGTAGTCTTTCTCGCCCTTTCCCCCTAATATATAATGGGGTGCCCGTGATGCCTCAATATATACCTTTAGGTAGGGTTAAGGCGGTAATAAATACATACCTTTCATTTAAGTAAGCTTCACCACTACCGTGGAACTCGTACATTCTCCGGTACACTCCGGATTCTAGTCAGTTAGCCCTCGACTATGCTTTAGTATGATGATATTAGCAATTCTTTTATATAGTTTCGTATTAGCACCCTGGGTCTCGACCTATCCAATCCACTCTGCTTCTTGATCCCCTTTGATCCGCCTCCGCATTTGATGTGAAAGAAAGGTAATGGAAGGCCTTTAATAAGTCTCAAGCTGAGTCTGATAAAGGGATTCCTTTGATTCATAATCCGGTAAGAGGAAATTCGGTTGAGGGGCGAATAGAATGGCCAAATCCCTTTCATGAAAAAGACCAGTTTGGTAAATCCTTCCCCATGAATGCAGGTAGGTCAAAGTTGTACCCCATAACATTTGTCTGTCTGCCTTTAAGTTAGATAATCTAGTTCTGACCGCAGTGGCTATGCGACTACCTTCATGCCCCCCTCCACCAGCTCTTCCCCCCGTCCCACGGACCCTCTCCCTTCTCTTTCTCATAGCCCCGCAACAGAGAGAGAGAGAGAGTGACGGCTCCAGGGTCAGGGCCCAAGCTTGACGATTGCTGAGGTGGCTTTCTGGATTGACTTAAAGAGGAAGTGAAAGGTACTATACTCAGAATTCAGAAATGTCTATGCCGAGCGTGTGGAATGCATGCTTACTAGTCAGCTGATGCTTCATATATGGTCATTTTCCGTGCCCGCTGCTTCCCCTCATTTTAGCTTCTCACAGAAGATGCCTGTGTATACTAAAAGCTTGGAACAGAGAAAGCCTCAGTCCTATCTTCAGGACTCTGACTACCGAACTCTGGCGTTGTGGATAACACTCCCAGGGACAACTCTGAGACCTTCCTTTGCCCCCCGCTTCCTGAGCTTGGAAAAAGCAGTATTAGGTTTCGCCTTTAAGGTTGGTGGTGCGACAACGCCTGCAAGAAAGCAATTTGACTCTTTTACACCAGCCGTTACCGGAGAGTGAAGATATGCCAGTCCCGATTTCACCTTTAGACTTGTGCCAACTACAGATTGAGAACCTGGGGCCTGAGGGTTTTGATCCTCTTTCGGGTAAAGGCGTACAACCGCGTCACAATGCCTTATAGATAGAATAGTTTCCAATTTTCCCTTGTTCTTCTTTCAAGACAGAGATAGGTGGACCCTTTTTCAGCGTCTGAACTTCATCCTCACTGACATTATACTCGTCGTGGTCTCTGTCTCTGAAGGACGCTCAGGCATCAACTTCTGTGGAACTATTTATGTACCCAAATGGAGATAGAGATGCATGATTAGTAGAGGGATTTGCGGCTCATACTTAGTTTGACACAGGGGCTACATCACCTTAGGCTTGGCGGGCAAAGATTTTCTTCAGTTTCTTTTTCGCATGGGTCGAGGGACGAAGAGACTAGAGAGACCATATTCAATATATACAAATTCGATTGGTTCGTTAATATCCTCGATAATCGAATTAGAAGAGCCCGATATGAGCTCTTTCTCATTGATAACGCTTCCGCCTATGAGGGCTATGAATTCTTTTTGCCTGGGGGAAAATACATCGATCCGGTCTCTTATTATCGATTTAGCCTTGTCTTACCAAAATCTATAGTAGACCTGAGGCTTCCGCAGACCATCTATCAAGAAAAGGAAATCAAGCTGACTCTTGTCCTGAGGTTTCGACATCCATTTTCTTTCTTAGAAGTTCTAGTCGCATTATCAAGTATTAGTCTCAGTCAAAGCAGAGAAGAGATCCAAGGCCTCAAACCACATATATATATATATATATATATATTCAAAACTAGACCTCCCTCTTTTTGCGGAATTGGGAATGCCCTGGATATATGGTCAATCAAATAAGAGAAGGTAGATAAAGGCATCTGGAAAGGATTATGTTTTAGCCCTGCCCCAAATATCTAGTCTATGAATATTCTGAAGATGATGAATATATAGTAGTCGACGTGCCGGGATGAGACTTCTTTATTGATGACATCCTGAGACGTGCGAGCGTAGGCCTTAGATACTTTAAATGCGAGCGAGAAAAGCCCCTAAAGTGATCGCGCCTCATAGGGAAAAGTGGAGTGAGGGAAACTTCGAAGCTATTAGAAAACTCAAATCAAAGGGCATTTTGCATTATATTAGAAAGTCTAGTAATGGAAAACTGGACAGGTATGATTCTTATCTATCTTAGATGGGGATTTCCCTCCCCATTCATCGAGTGAGAAGAAGTTGTATAGTTGACCTCAGCAATAGAGGGGTTAGGTTTCAATAGAAAGAAGCTAGGGAGCGGGCGAGGGAAAACTATGGTTGTTGGTTGCTTTGAGTTTGCTTCAGATATGACCCTAGGGAAGAAGAGCTTATTCGAGTCTAGCTTTTGGTAGCCTTTTTCCCCTTCCATCTGATATCGGCTATGATTGTGACTCCCAACTATCTTTCTTTTCTAGCAGTCTTCGCTAAGTGACGCAGCGCTTCGAACCCTAGACTATGGGCAGGGTTTTCCTTTCCGGACTGTCTGGGAAGGGGAGGGGAGCAAGGCTGGTTAACCTAAGATGTAGCGCACACTACAATAATATTAGACCAGTAGGTCTCGTGGTCTCAAGATCGAATGCCTAAGGCATCTTCATTTGCGCAGACTAATGGAGGAAAGTTCTCCACTACTATATATTACGAGCAACAGCTGGGACATACGTGCAGGGTTCCTTAGGCCACTTAGCGCTGGACGATGGCTGAGGAATAATTGTCTCTTAGCGGGCTTGGGTAAAAGTGCACGGAGTATGAATAGCTATTGGGGACTGGACCGCCTTTTCTTGTTTTTGCTTAAGGCGGACTAACTATAGGAGACTGAAATTGGCCTCTGTACCTGTAGTGTGGTGCTCCTTCTGCTTTTCTGCTTTTATCCTTTGAGATGGGAGGCTTTTTTTATTAGTCTTTGGTTGCCGGATGACACGGGAAAGAATCAAGAACGAGGATCTTAATCAGCATCTGAGGGTTTGTCCATTTTCTCTTCTCTATAAGAAAGAAAGCATTTGATATATATATTCTTGATAATTGCGAGGAGGAAGGAGGTATCCGCGTCGAAGTAGAAGGACCCGAAATGAAAGGGATTGCCTCTAATATAATAAAGAACGTCAAAAAATGCTAATTGTTCGCGATAGTATAGTAAGTTGCTGAGTGCTACACTAGAGGGAGTAGAAGGGTGAGGCAAACTCACTGACGTACTCGATTCTAGGCTAAAGGCGGAGAAAGAAGGCTAAGAGCAAGAACCGAGAGCCAGAAAGCGTCTGCGCATGCGAATAGAGTGACGAAAGGAAAGTGGCGCAGACGAGGATGGATGGGCCCTTGATACGCGTGGAAGACATCCAAGGGTACGAAAGTCAGTTAGACTTATACGCGCCCTTCGCATTCCCAACTTCGAACATCAAGGGGCTATCACTCACTTCTTTTCCTCTACCTTCGCTTCATGCTCGAGAGTTCGGTCGTTGAGGTCATAAATGGAATACCGTAGATTTCTCATATTTCTTCTAATAGTTTCCCCCGATTCGATAGGTATAGACAAGATATAGTACCACAAAGCTAGGGGACTACAATAGAGTATGCCTAATTCCTTCAGTGAAAAGCTTCTACGCTAGTCTACTTGGTGACTCTCGGAGAGGGTTCAATATAAAATTGCGGAAGGTTTGACCTCGAAGAACTGTCGCAAGTGGAAAGTGAGATCTTCGGCCCGGATCACGGGTTGAGTACAAAGCATGTTTCAGCTATGAGGCAGTGAATGACCAGGTATTTCTCTCAATAATCTTCATAGGTATTCTCTTGATTTCACGGGGCCCTAGTTTCTTTCGTCA
The DNA here is from genome assembly GCA_037367405.1 of Ottelia alismoides. Lineage (NCBI taxonomy): Eukaryota > Viridiplantae > Streptophyta > Magnoliopsida > Alismatales > Hydrocharitaceae > Ottelia > Ottelia alismoides. The sequence continues at coordinate 383,902 of JAZKJV010000050.1, read as the reverse complement.
TATAAATTCCCTCAAATAAATACCTACTAATATCTTATTCTAAGCTAGAATTTCATTTATATATCTACTAATATATGAAAGCCATATAATAGTAATATCAACAAATATATATGCTTCTGTTCATCCATTTCCCGATCTGAAGACTCTACTATATATTAGCCTTTGACTTTCCCATACATCCCTCACTTTGATCTGAGGCAGTTGTTCACGGGGGGTGACAGGCACACTACTGAATCGGGAAGCCAACGATGGTACGTCCAACGAGCCCCACCCCCGGAGGTCGACTCCGATGATGTTGTCCAAGAGGACGTCATTATGGGGGCGAGGAATGTGGACGATGCGCACATAGGGGATTTTCCTACTAGATTTGATGCCCTTGACGTAATGAGAATTTGACTCCGCGGGAAATGGAACAAGCGGAATTGGCCTCTTTCTTGCGTGTACCAATTGATGTTTTTTGAAATGCAGAATCTCGACATGAGTGAAGGAACTCAATAACACCCCTTTCTTTTGTGCGACTGGCATAATGAATAACCACAGGTAACTTGTTTACCCTTTATCCGTCAATGGCTCCTTAGGCATAGTCGGAGGCATCATACATGATTTCGGGACCATGGTTGGATTATTGGAGCTTTGGTTATAGCCTCCCGTCTAAAGTAGTCAGATTTCAGGCATGATTCATCAAAAACAAACAAATGGCACATCGACCATTTTTGAGAATTATTTGATTCACCGCCTATCAAAACCCCAAGAAAAGATCTAAATTGGCCGACTGAGGTCGGGGTGGAAGTTTGGAGATCAATTCTACTTTGGCCTTTATTCCACGTTCGGAAACAATGTGGCCCAGTACAATCCCTTCTCGGACCATAAAATGACTTTTTTTCCCACGAGATTGACCTCAATACACCGTTTGAGGACCTGTTTTCCATTATTGAGTTTAAAATGAGTTCAAAAATATGGCCATCAAAACATCGAGAAGATTGCCAACCATATCCGAGAAAATGGCCATCAGAAACCCAAAGGTAGCTGGTGCATTACAAAGCCCAAATGGCATTCTCCGGAATTCAAATGTGAGGCTACTTACCTGAGAAATCCAAGTGAAGGTAGTTTTCTCCTGGTCTGAGGGCGTCATGGCTATTTAATTGTAACCCGAGTATCCATCAAGGAAACTTGAGATATCTCCTCTCAAAGAAAGATGCAAAACCGAGACTCATTAGGAGGGACCAGAAGCCTTCCGCAGTGACCAATAGTTCAGCGGTTCCAAGTACGTTACACTTGGAGGAAGGGGGGAGGTAGAGGTCTTGGGGCGAATTCCTCTCTACAGTAGCACCATGAAGGAGCCAGGGTCATGCCCAGGAGGGTTCAACGTCCTCAAGCAAGAAGAGGATGATAAGAAAGAGCAAGACCAAAAGAACTGAACTTCCTCCCATACCCATGGCTCCCCCCCATACCCGGGCCCGGCTCAACATTCTTGGAAAGCAATCGAACCAAAGAAGACGCATTTAATCTTGTGAACTAATCGAGACCAAAATGGGATAAGGAGATACGAACGGAGAGAAAGAACCAATCGATGAAGGAACATGAAACCATCCGGGAGCAAAGTCAGTGAGGGCGGTACCTTTCTGAAAGCAAGGGCGCGCCCCCCTCCTTCTCCAGTTCTAGAGGGGAACTGGCAGGTAGTGGGGGCTTGCAGTCTACTTCGCGAGCCTGAATTGCGGGAATTCCCTTCTTTCGTCCATCCACGAGGCAATCACTCAAACTAGCCCCCTATAATGCTATTTGGAAAGGGGCTATTAGTTCTCTGAACCAGGTTAACCTCTCTAATGACGTATGTGAGTTGTCGGGTAAGAACATGTATACTAACCCCTCGACCCAGACTTGCGAGACGAAGATTGGAATTCAACTTGAACCAGAAAAAAGAAAGATGCTACTCGGCATGAGAGGCCCTCTCTTAGACCTTTTGGAACACCAAGGGTAGATAGGAACCGAAGAATCGCCCTTTGACTATATGCTAGCTACGATATCAGGTCCTACATATCCTCTTTCAATGAGGTCCTTTACCTGGGGATTGATTGACTGGTGCCGGTTACGGGATTAGGATCCTTCTTCTTTCACCAGAAGAGGGGTTTATTAGGCGGGCTGATGGGATAGTACGTTTGGGGAGCAGGAAGCGAGAAAAAAGCTAGGATAGAAGACCAAGGGAAGGGGCTGGGTTATTGATGTCAGATGGAAGATGGAAAGGAGGAATGACTAGTCCAAAAGCCCGACCAGTTGCTTTATCTATTCACCCGGCATTGAGACGTGAAGGTTGTGCCGGAACTCGGCAGGGCCGTCCTCTGTCCGCAGGTCAGCAAGCACTAGGCTGGCGGCAGACTAGGGCATGCTTTCTGCCTTCCCAGCTCACTTCCCCGCTTAGGACCTAGTGTTCACTGCCGCACTCCTTCCTATCTTACCTGACTTAGCTGCGCCAGGAAGAGAGGCTAGGGTCTAGACAGTAATGCGTAAGGGTTCCCTCTCACAGATAGTCTAGTTATGCCTATCCGCACCCTCTTTCTCCTTACTTACCTTCTCCGTCGCGACTAGATATATAAGCGGGAAGCGGGAATGCTATTCGCACTCTTGCCCTGACCTTCCACTCGGGTCCTACTTGAAGCCAGAGGCTAAGCACCTAGCGGGTGACTTCTGAGCGGATCTGGTTCGGATTCAAATAATCTGAATAATAAGCAAATATTGTTCGCACCTTTGGAAGGCAGGGAGTGTGACAATGTACACGCTTCCCCGGTCCTTCTCATCAGTTGCAGGGTTTGGTTGCCCGAAATTGACTTGGCTTCGTCAAAAGGCCTCATCTCGAAAAGCCCGGCTCGGGGGAATCCCACTTCATCCAACTTCTCCGGATAGTCAGCGACTTCTTTTCGGAAAATTTGTCCAATCGCTAGAATGTCCTGAAGGGCAGTCTTTCTAGTTAGTAAGAAAGGCTATGAAGTTTACTTAACTCTTTGCGCAGTTTCATAATGTTCCTCGCAAACGATCCCAGGTTGGAGCATAGTTGAGGTTTCATCTAAAAGGTCCACCGCTGGAGAAATCCCTTTGGCAGCTAATCCTCTTGATAGTACGGTAGTAGCATCGAAATGTTCAAGTATGGGTTGACTAAATATGGAGTTCCGAAAAGAAAGATGATTCGTTTAGGGAAATGAACCTAGAGTACAAGGCCTAGATCTTGGGATGACCAGAAGACTGCCTATCGGCTTTGGCCAGACTTGGTCGGAGTGGTAGCCTAGTTGTTTTCTCTGTGCCGTCGATGTTGTGGTGAAGGACGATCCAGTATCCATGGATTCTCGTATTCTTAGAGTGATTGACGCAGCGAGCGATAGCGAGCTGTGAGGTAAAGCATTGTAGTTCCGGTAGACTTCAGGCAAGGGAAGACATCAGAGACACTTTCTTAAGAATTGACTAGGTAATCTCTTTGGCATTCTTTGCGGGAGGAGACCCTACTTGAATATGCCTCTTCTTCTCCCCAGATTGTTGTTGACTCTGATGCCGAAGGTCGCAACCTGAAAGACCTAGTTGACTCTCCCTTTCTCGTCAGATACTATAGTCCCATCAAAAACCCGGGGGTGGAGGCGAGACGTCTCTTTCTCTTGGAAGGATGAGAAAGACCACTTCCCTCGGTGGGATCAGGAGATGATACTAGAACCTTCAGGTCAGCATAGAGGATGATCTTTTCTCAGTCCCAGGTAAACTATTGAGAAGGTGGTGAGGGACCTATCTTCAACCGAGTTCAAGGAGTCGAGAGAGGGACTTTCTTAGCTCGCTCGCCTCATCACAGTGAAAAAGCTTGCTCGGTATCTTTCACTCACCCTCCTACCATCTCTCCCTTCTTGCTCTACCTCTCGCTTTCTCATTCGCTGGTCTAGTACTGACTGCTTTCCCGGGTGCTTTGCTGTTGGGCAGGTGAGGCATTCTTGTCTTTATATAAGCCAAATTCGCAATTTCCCCTCTATCTCCAGCTGCAGTTACGAGGGGTATAGGGACCTAGGAAGTAGCTTGCTTAAGCACAGGAGAACAGGTAGACTATTGAGAAGGGGTCAAAATATGGGTAACTAATAGTCCCGCTTGATTGAGGACTCTTGCTTATCTGAAAGGGGGATTCTACCAGAGGGAACTGCCATATACTCCTAAATACCCGGATCTTTCTTCAAGTATAGAGTCAGTGTCCCTATTCATCACTGCATGAAGGGAGGAATGAACTTTTCCTATTCCTCACAGCAGCCCTTAGACAGACCTAGGGCTCATTCTGGTTATACAGGACGACGACTCCCCGGAACTAGACTCCGCAGAAAAGAACAATGGTCTACTACTACTTCCTTCCCATGTATGAGGTCGGGATAGGAAGATACTGAGTACCACTCGATAGAGGTGAGATCGGACTATAGTAGGCTAGAAAGTTTTCCTTTCTTTTTAGCTCAGAGGCTGAGTATCGAGCCATGGCCCTGCCTCTGATGATGTATATGGGGCAAATCTTTAGTGGGTCCTGCTTAACAATATATTCTTTGCTGTCATTTTGATTCTTTTTGAGTCAATTTGCTTGAGTTAACATTGATTTGATTAAACTAAAGCAAAATCCAATAGCAAGTTTTCCTTTCCTCTCTCTCTCCCTCTCTCTCCTCTTCTCTTCTCCCCCTTCTTCCTCTTCCTCTCTCTTTTAGGCAACTCAATGCTGGCGGCTTGGTGCCCCTGCCACCAGTAGCACCACTAAGCAGAGCCACTGTCGTCCTACATCATCTCACATGTGGTGCCATTGTCACGAGCGATGCCGCCAACTCTTCCACCTCCCATGAGCGAGCACCACCAAGCAGAACCACTGCCACGAGCATTGCCCCTCCTCCCATGAGCATCATCCCTCTCACGAGCCACCGCCATGAGCATGCCCGTCCCCCCACTAGCATCGCCCCTCGTTCTCCCATTACCGATGCCACCAAGTGGAGCCACCGCTACAAGCACTGCATCTCCTCCTCCCATGAACAATGCCACCAAACCGAGCAACCATCACAAGCATCACCCCTCCTCCCACGAGCAGCACTATCACCGCAAGCCGTGTCACCAATCACCGCCTTGCCTTCTCCAATAAGCATCACCACCAAGAGGATCCACTACCACAAGCAAGATCGCTAAGCACTGCCGCTTTTCCTCCCACTAGCAGTGCCACTACCACGATGAACTCCACCAAGTGGAGCAACCGTCATTTGAATGAGGAAAATGTTGAACCACATCGAGAGATTAGTAGAGAGGAAACTAATGTGGGAGAAGGCATCTCCATTATCCTTTCCTTCACCAAGAATCGCAAGATGGTGCCCCTGAAGAAGCAACATTAACAAAGCGAAGGAGAGGTGGCGCACATGCTAACTAATGGAGGAGGGGAGGGAAGGAGGAGGAAGAGAAATGACATGAGGTTTGTAATTTTTATAAGGAAGAAGGGCATATATACCGTATTTTTATCATAATCTATTCAAACTTTAATAGTCAAATGGATGTGAATTAATCACAACGGTTGTGATGTAAGAGTTAGTAAGTTTACAGGTTCTGAAAAATTTATGATGAACACTTGGGTGAGCATGTAACTAGGAAAGTTAATAGGGTTCACTGTGTAAAAATCATATAGTTTTATGCAGGGAAAAATAGATTTCGAGTACGTTTTCAAAAATCTAGCTTTGCAGCTTGGGATGCACACGGAGTGGAAAAATCCATTATTTGATTCAATTGTTATTGGATTTGATTGATTTGGTTAAATGATTTGAAACGCTATGACTAAATTGAGATTCAGTGAAAGTACAAATTGAATGTGACCATAATCAAAATCCAATGTGACTCATTAATACTCACATACATATCATCCATGAATTCCTCTTAAGCATGATGTGTCATTTGATTTATTCATATACATTGTTACATATTAGCTTTGAAATTTGATAATAAGGTAAAATACTAAAATTGGCAACTCTCTTGCTTATTCTATTTATGATCTTCTTAGTCAAATATCATTTTAGTCTCTATTTAACATGCAACATTCCATTTGAAAAAAAGGATGATGTGAACCCCTAATTAGACAAGGACTATGTGTTATTTAACATGCAAATTAGGTCAGGATTAAGTTCGATCAGACATGGGCATAATAACAAAGTACAAGTATTAGTAGCATATAAAAATGCATTCTTAGTATTTGTGAATATATTTACACGAGGCAATTATGGCATGTCGGGAAAATTGATGAGCGCATTTTTGATGCACTACTAGTACAAAATATCTAATAAATCTTAATAGATTAAATGTAAATAGCCATATGTGATAAGAAGGAATAAAATGCAATAGAAACAAAGCTAATGAATGAAATACATGCTTCTAACTCCTAATAACTAGAGTGAACCCTTTAATTGAGAATCAATTAAATCTCCTCAAGTAGGATTAGAGCTACCTAGTAAACATTCGATCGCACGCTCTTCCACCAAGCTACCAAGAAAAAAAATGAAAGAGTTGATCTCATAGAATTTAAGTCCCATTTTTAAACATAAATAATATGAGTTTGCATCTTCATTCTAAACTCTTAGAACTTCTTCATAAGGCTCCATTTTGAGGCTCGTTTCATAGTGAATCCTAAAAGTGGCTCTATCCATTATCTATATCCAATTATATTCATTTGATGTCATTAATGTAAGACATGAGATTTATAGTCCATCTCTTTATATCCAAGGACATTTACGAAATCCTCATATAATTATTGAGAAAGTAATAAATTCAATCATTGTGGTCAAGTTTTGTTACATATTTTTGATCATATTCTCAATAGGATCCTCTTATATGTACCTTCTCCAAGCTAAGTTTATGAAAGAAGAAACCAATAAGAAGATATTATGGATACCTATAGAATCCAACTATTACGAGAGGGTGCAAAAGTAACCATAACAAATTATGGATAAATAAAAATTTCAACATACACAATCAAATCAGAGAAACAACCAATTGCACTATGATTTTTATGTGGAATCTTAAGTAAGTGAAAACCACAACCTAGGTTCTCGCCTCGGGATCCTGATCGGACATGTTGATCAACTTTTCGCTATTGTAATTATTTACTCACGAAGTAACTTAATCATTTACAAGTTTTTGAATAAGCATCAAACTTCTTGCATCCTTGGATCATAAATATCAAAGTTCCTGTTATTAAACAAATACCAAAGACTTCTCCTTCAGATCGTGAACAATGAAGTAACGTCGAGGTTGGACCTCAAGCTGATTCCTCTGATCTGATATCGCATGCCATAAAAACCATCAAACATGGATCAAATACCACGGAAACATGCAAACTTGGATCAGACACCTAATCTTCCTGCAAAGGTGGTTATAGAAATAGGTACAAAATATCTATCTTATGAATATTTGATCACGCGGAATATTTGTTATGCACATACACAAACGCTAGCACTATCACGATACATCTCAAATATCGAACTAGCGAATATCAGAAAGAATAACAAAAGGAATCACAAGTAGAATGTGGATGACTGAGAGCTTTAGATGTTACATCAGAAATTTTGGCTTGCTCTCAATGTGTAAGAAAGCTCAATAATATTTTAAAAAAATAATTATAGCAATAGAGAACAATGAGAAAGAAGAGTATGCAATGTACATCAATGTGTATTATTTCAAAGGGGTATATTAGTGCTTATATAGTGCTCATAAATGTTGAAAATATCTCAGGGCAATTGAAGGTCTATATGGAAACATTCTACCTTTCTAAAATAAACAGTGAACAAAAAAAGACCGATCATCAACTTCGTGTCGATCGATCAAATGTGATCGATCAGAAAAGCTTTAACTGATCACTATTTTGAAGTCTTTTATGTCCACTACTTATTTAAATTTGAAAAGCAATCCATCAGAATCACAAGTTGATCAATCACCGATCATCTAGAGAATTCCAGTACTTGAAATGATAAGTGATCACCCGAAACATCATATTAATCGACTGGTAAAAAATAATCAATTAGGTTTTATCCAGTAATCGAATGTAATCGATCATGACTACGGAGTTGATCGATTAGATCTGAATTTTGCAAGTCAAGCTTGAACTAATATTCGGGATCCTGTAAATGCTTACACAACTATATAGGCATGTAGATAACTTTATGGGTTGATAGCCATTACAAATACTACATTGAAATGACTACATAAAGCAAATAGATTGTTCTTCATCGTGATGTAGTATGCTTTCCTTCTTCAAATTCCTGCAATAAGTGATAAGACAATATCGTGGGTGCCTTTCAATAAAAGTGTGCATTATACTTAAAACAAGGTTCCGAATACAAAGTTGGCAACAAATACCAATAAAAGTGTGCATTATTATTAAAACAAGGTTTCGAATACAAGTTGCCAACAAATATTAACGATAATTGATTTTGATGATCCTGTTGATATTCTCCATCTAGCTCTTGACAAATCTCATGTGATAATTACCTAGTCTAACGGATCTTTTATTTAATGTATTGTTTTACACAAAAACAAAAGCTATTATCTAATTGAAAGGAACAAAGAATATAATAATGATGCGATTTGATGGAAAGAAAAAGATTATGTAAAAAGACGGATGAATGTTTGGGATTCAACCTCTTGCTATATTGGGTCTGTGGAGCATAAGCACGTTGTCCTTCCACAATTAAGAACAAGAGGTAATTGTTGCTCTGTGAAACCAGCTCACGCATAGCCCTCCGCTTTAGGAGCAACGGGATTCGTGAGTCGTATGAGAGCCCAACAAACCCGCCGGAGAAGTCGAGATTCAACATCCAACCGCCTCATTGCCCCCGCATGGGTTACAAGCTCTCGCTACCAAACTTAGCATAACATGCACCAGAGACGAACACTATACCACCATGTTGCATCTTAGTATTGTACAGTGTGGAACTTTAGTGACATGTATGGAACATGTAATCGTTAACCTTGATCAAATTTATGAAAGGAAACAAAGAAAGATAAATAGTTACATAAATTTCAGCAATTCCAACCAACATCGAACTTTCAAACAATTTGGCAACAACATTTACAGGTTATATGGAAGCCGAAATCGGAAGTAAATTTCAGAAAAACCAGGTGCCCAATTTTCCTGCCAAGTTGTCCTGAAAGAATATTTTACTAGAGGGAGATGGTATATCTAGCTGAATACCATCTACACCATGCCTATTAACAATAGCTTTACCATTCTAAACCACATGAAGACATTGTAACAGACATTATTCTGAATGAGGGACCGGAGTACCATCTGTTCCCTTTTGAATCGTCGTCAGCAGGAGCGTTTCTAGATGATAAAACCTGCAGGTAAATTGTGGAATCTCCCTATCACTGCGAGAATATATTCCAATGATGGTCTCCTGGTTGTGTCTCCTTGATCTTTTCAAGCTTCTTCAGTATGTCGATAAAATGAGGTCTCTTGTTCATGTCAGCTGCCCAACAAAGTTCCGTCAACCTGCAGGAAGTATCTAATCAGCTTACATTCATAACTACCAATAAAACCTACAAGGCATGTTCTCACGGAAAATCAGGGAATTTTCATTTATACGTTGCTTTTAGCAATGTGTGCTATAAGGCGTACTAAAGAACAACAAATTTTACAAAACATAAAAAATTGGTTAAGCCTTCTCCCACTCTAAGTAGGGTCGGCTGCATTATTCTTTCTCAAATCCATGTTGAAAGATCCGACTATTTTTTTATGCCAGTTGTCAGCTATCTAACGCAAACACATAAGCTCAAAAATACGGCAAGTGATGTATGTTAAAAAAAATAAGAAATTGGAAAGGAGGTCTATGCCCAAGCTTACTCTCTGAGGTCAGCAAGGTAGTTTTTGGAACGGAAAGAAGGCCTATGGCCATCAGCAACACATCTGGCCGCCTCATAAGGTTCATAGTTCACAAAAGGTGGATCTCCTTCGAGCATCTGTTAAAGGATGAAAATATAGTTGGTATAGAATACCTCCATCCAAAAGTGAGAAGAAGTTGGCATATCATAAAAAATTACCTCGTACAGTATCATTGCAAAGGAGAAAACATCAACTTTCTTATCATACTTGCGGTGCTTGAAAACTTCAGGAGCCATATATCTGTCTGGAAACATCACATGTTAAAGTAATGTATGCCCATATCATGCATTGAAGTGCTGCAAGGAATCTCCACAAGTTTAAACTTACAACTTCCTGTCTCTCCTGTCATTTTGTAAACATCGTGAGAGTTTTGAACTTTTATCAGCTTGCTCAGACCAAAATCCCCCACCTTCAGATGGTCAGCACTTGAATTAACCAATAAAACGTTCCTGAAAAAGTTCAATCCTTCAGCATCTAAATCTTTAAATATTTTATGTTGCAAGAATTACCCAAAAAACTAACCTTGGCTTTAGGTCCCTGTGAATTATAACATTTGGTTCATTGTGGAGATAAGCCATACCCCTGCAATGCGTGTAGCGAACCCATGTAGCTCAACATGTGAAATGAGTTGGAGTATTTTGAAGGTTAAACTGATACTAAATTATAAAAATAGAATCTGCACAAAGAAGTGTCAGGACCTAAACCTTAGCTCTTCCTACCATATAACTAAAATTCGGTCACTTAAGTCGCAACCCAACCCCAACACACACATACATGGTTACTCATAACCGTTCAAAGTGAATAAATACTTAGAAAAACTCAATTTCTAAGCTAACTTTGCTGAATATTTTAGTTTTTTTAGAAGGTACAAAATCTAGGTACTTGACTTTAAGAAGTTCGTTTTCAGTTAACAGCGTCATGAACAGCTTTATTCTAGGGTAAGTGATAAAGAATTTATGCCATGACCACTGATGTCAAAATCACTCTCCATCTTGCCTTGTCTCAAACAAGGTATTTGCCTCGAGGAGCCTGAGAAAGTGCCTTGCCTGAGGTAGTAGGCATTAGAGGAGACCGCCTAAAACAAAATTGTGATTTTTTCCTCACAAATTTTGCAATTTAATCTATTTTAAGGTTATTGGGTTATAATACATTAGTTGTAAATACTATACACATATATGTATACATATATATTTAAAATTGAATAGAGGCATATACTCACATATACGCATATTCATACATTACACTTGCATACATTATGCAGATACATATAATATATTACACACAAGTGCATACAGTTGATTCTAAATATCGCATACATTTACTTATTTACATGATTGGTTTTCCACGTAAAAATACCATGCATTTCTGGTTTATATTTTCTTCTCTTAAGTTTTAAATTTGTGCTTACTCTATTTGGAATTTGATTTGCACAATTCAACTGTCCCTTCTTATGCCAAATTCACATGCTCCCGTGGAAGAGAGGTGGAAAGCAATGGAGCTAAGAAACACGGGTAGTATTCGTTAGGTAATTAATACCATGAAAAATTATTGTCATCATAATCCATCGCAAATTCTCTGCCTCACACTATACAACCAAAATGTGCAATAAATTCCTTCTTGGATTCTGGGCAATTGTTATCAGTCATTGTCAATTAACCAGGTTTTCCATGCAGAGAGGAAAGAAGAGGCCCTCATGCATTGGCAGTAAGACATGCCATTCAACAAGGAGATGGCATGGCTAAGCAGAAATTGCAAGAAACGAGAAAAGAGGGAGGAGACGGTGCTTTAGTTGTTGAAGGTATAAAGAACACTAGACAGATACTAAAAAAGCTAGATATTGACTGAAAATGAAATCTCCCACATATAATTTAGAAATTAAAAAAATGGTGTTGACTGGTCTCTATCTTAGATCCCAGCCTGTTTATTATAGTAATCAACTCACTAGTATAATTAGAATATAACAGTAATATGATACGTCACAAATCTTTTTGTTTAATGAATGACTCTTACCACGTTTATTGTTCATGAGTTAGCAGTGCTCAACCTAGATGGATATTCGAAAAGGAAAACCATTTTTTGGTGCTAGATCATATTTGCGGCTCCAACCACAGGACCAACAGCTACTCGGACTATGCAATGATGGCAGGGCCGTTAGCCCACCCTCTAGCGTTGAGGTGTGAGAAACTAAAAGGAATACATTACGATTTTCATTTTGAACCTTCGGATTAAAGGGATACCTATGGTGCTTTGACCCTTAAGTTATTTTAACCCACTAACTTAATCACTTCATTGAGTTAATCTAACTGGATTGAATCCATTAAACCGATGATTGGTATTTACCCCCGAAATCCCATCCTCCCCACACCATATCCCCCCTCCTCAATGCTCCTCCAGCCTTTGTCACCATCTTCACCGCAGTAACCTCCTTCCTTGCTCTAGCACCTCCTCCCTCGACCTCCATCGTTGCAACCGTCTGTCACCGCCTCCATCCCTCCTCCAACACCTCCTCCTACCTCGACCTCCACCGACGCCATCACCTCCAGCACCTCCTCCCCCAATCACCAATGTTGCCTCACAGCACACTTATTACCCACAACCAAAAAGGAAAAAGAGACGAAGAAAAGCCACAGCCATCATCGATATGCTTTCCCCTCACCGATGATGTGCACAATGGTATTCTCCTCCATATGTAGAAGGAGGTCCCTTCTCAGGGCATGCGGCAATTACTCGCACATGTTAACATGACTGGTCTACATATTATTCATGCACTTGCCTCCCTCGCCTTCGATATCGATTCTGTTTACCCCTCCCTTCATTTCCAGCAAAGCAACTTGTGGTGCCTCACCCACTGTGCTCGGACCTTCCTGTGTTCATCTCTTAGAGACTCCCCATCCATGTCCTCTATGTATCCCCTCCTCTTTCTCTTTCCCCCTCCATTACCCTTCGCCTCGAGGAGCTGAGACCTGCGTCCTCCTATACACTCCAAAAACATCATCAGCTACTGCTGGCAGTCCGACTGCCTCTGGCACTACCTCCACAACACCAAGATCTCCATCCACTTTAACGACCTCACCTTCAATCTATGAACCCTCATGGATGTCATCCCCTTCACAACATCGACCTTGCACCCGACGTCCACGAGCAGATTGAGCTCCTCGATATCCAAGTGTGCCTCTCCAAGATCTTGAGGCTTACAATCCACCAGAGGCACTTAGTGCATTCGATGATAACATCGCGGTTATGGTCGCCAACAAGGTTGCTCTCAAGGCCAACAAAGCGAATGCAGATCTTCTAGTGAAACATTTGGCGATTGAGAGAGGGAGGAAACGGTTGGAGTGAGGGGAACTTTGGTCGCTTGCAAGGATGACAAAGGAGAACCGTGCATGCATCACGGAGGTCAGGGAAATACCACTTCTCGAGCTATTGCTTTTGTCGAATGATGAAGTTACTCTGGAGAGTTCTCGTGGATAGGTGATGAATAGCATACCAATTATGTGAGTGGTGAATTTGATGAAGGGGTTGGTGGAGTGGCGATAATCGCAAGAATGATAGGAACTAGCAAGTTGCTCTAAAGCACAAGTGTAATGTCGACATGATGGCCAACAAATGGTGGCAGATGAGATGGAGGATGACCGCAAGATCAGTGGAATTGACGAAGTGGAAGAGAATTCGGGCGACGAGAGGAGGAGAAAGGAAAGGCAACATTTGCAAATTTCATGAACTTGGAATGAGTCGAATGACAACAATGTCAAAATTTTAAAAGATTCCGTTAACTTAACCGATAGGGTTAACAGAAGTTAATACGGGTTATGACATGTAATGGTTAACAAATATGCATGATTTTATTTCCTAAAAAATGTATCCAGAGTTCTATGTGTAATTCAGAATCTCAGATGTAGGGAGGGATCATGGTGTAATTATGAAAATATAAAGGTCTAACGGTGTAAAAAATACCAATTAATGGTCCATATAAAACATTTAAAAATAATAAATATCATCCATACAGCTTAAAAATAGTCTAGTGTCGTGCGCCTACCACTCAAAAGACTAAGGTTCAAATCTCCCTTTGTGGGGGTTGTGTTAGGTAGTCGACAACCGACGTAAAAAATAGACGAATCTTTCAACATGGATTTGAGCAAGAATTCATGTAATCGACCCTACTTATATTGGGAGGAGGCTTTGCCATTTTATCATTCATACATATTAACCAAATCAATATATATGTCATACAGTGTCCAAGGAAGAATATAAATGCAAAATAATTTTCATAATTTTCAGTCTCGAACATCAAAAAAATGACACCATATAATAATGTTGAAGTTAAATATATATAATATAAGTTATCATATTAAAATACAATTTATAACGAAAAGAGTAACAAATAAATTACAATATGCATTAATTTATTAGTTATTGTTAAGATATTCATGTTATTTTGTCATTTTCCTATATTGTTTATTTCTGTTGCTATGTTTATGTAATTTACCCTTAGAGCTTTTCTCCTATATAAGAGAGCTCTAAGGTTGGATGGAAAACAACTTTCTTTTCTCCTTCAACATGGTATCAGAGCGACGGTCCTAGACCGGAGCCCATGCCCTAGAATCCTGCCCCCACCAAAAACCCTAACTCTCTCGAGCTCGCTGTCTCCTATCCCCTAGGGTTTCACGTGTTCTCGTGTTCACGCGTCATCGTCGCCCAGCCCCCCTAGGGCTTCACGCGTGTTTACGTATAGTCGCCCGCCTCAGCGGTTGCCTCTCCCACCATTTCTAGTCGTCGCCGCGCGGCCTTGCTCGTGTTCACGCGGGTTGCCGTCCTGCGGATTTGTTTTGGGTACCTAGGGTGTAACGTGAAGCCCTAGAAACATCCTAGCTACCCAAAGGACTCTTCAAAGAATGGAAGAGGTTGTGGTATGAGTTTACACCCACAACCATCTTCTTGTATGTCAGTATAGATGCCGGTATCTCTTGTTTCTAGCCAAGTCTTGAAGATAGTTGTCATCATGACCGACAACAAAGTGGAAGTTCCATCCCTGGGTACCTTCAAAAGTCCAAGACCCATTGTCAAAATGGATGGAACCAACTATGAACTGTGGGCCATGCAGCTCATGAGTTTGATGCAGTGTAATGGCAAGAAGCACATCCTCACGGCAGATGAGTCACGTGACAAGACTGGGACGAATGCCACATGGGAGGCGGATGATGTGTATGCTCATATATCTATCTGGGACTGTATCCATAGAGATAGTTGATGATATTTTGAGCCAGCCTACTGCAAGGCTATGTGGGACATTCTTGTCACGACATACTCTCCAGCGAAGAATGAGTCGAAGATACTACAACTCCAGCATGATATCTTCACGAAGCAGAATGGTCGCCCTTTTCACAACCTTTATACTTCTTTGAGGAGTATGTATGAGAAGTTACATGGCTACATACCCTTGACTGCTACACCAGAGCAGCTCAAGCCATATAGAGACTCTATGATGACTGGAGTGTTTCTAGCAGTCCTGGATCCAGAGTATGATGCAGGTCGAGCCCAGATCCTCACTGATGCTACTATACCTCCAATGGAGGAGGCGTATCGTAGACTAAGTAGACTATCTATATCTTCTGGTAGTTCTCCTCAGTCCCAGACTTCTTCAGCTATGGCAGCGTCACGTGGTAGAGGCAGTCATATACCGTATCATGGTAGGGGGAGTTCCAACCGCGACAGAGGAGGGGGAGGTCGACCTCGTCAGTCGTGCACCTACTGCCACAGGACAGGCCATTCTGATGAAACATGCTATTCTAAGCACGGGTTTCCTCCATTAGCTAGAGTTGCAGAGCAGACACAACAGGATGGGAGTCCATCACCTGTATATGATCAGAGATTTGACGAGCTTGTAGCATGACTGAGAGAGATCATGCCTGAAACGTCTAGATCTACCAGTTCTCCTTCGGGATCCTCAGAGGTTGTTGCCTCAGCATCTACGTCTATATCAGGAATAGACTATGCTTCTACTAGTTTCTACAGGGCAGACTTATCAGAGTGGATCATGCATTCCAGTGCATCACATCATCTTTGTGGTGACAGAGGTCAGTTTAGTATTTTTCGTCTTGTTCAGCCTGGATGATCAGTTGTGATAAAAGATGGTACACATTCCCCCATCACTGGTCAGAGGGAGGTGCAGTTGACTTCTACATTGAGGCTTCCTAATGTTATCTATGCTCCTGAATTTTCTATGAATTTATTGTCAATTAGTCAAATCACCAGAGATTTACATTGTCATGCAATATTTGATCCATCTGCTCTTGTGTTTCAGGACATACTTACGGGCAGAGTGATTGGAACTGGCCGTGAGCATGGGGTCTTTACAGACTTGTGCAGTCTCCGTATGTTGGTGCCTCTTCTTCTCTACGTACTGGATCTGTTTCTCCGTACATATGGCATCTGTAATTTGGTCATCTTCCTCTGCAAAAGTTGGTCCATGTTTTTCCACAGATTTCTTCTTGCTCCACTTTTCAGTGTGAGGCCTGCCAGGTTGGGAAGCATCATCGGTCCCCTTTCCAAAGTCGTCATGGTCCAAGTAGTCAGTCTGTTTGAGTTGCTCCATTTTGATATTTGGGATCTTAGTCGTGACCCAAATCATCAGGGACACAGATTTTATCTTGTTGCAGTTGATGAGTTTTCTAGATTCTCTTGGGATTTCCTTCTTAAGAACAAGTTCTGATAATGCTCTAAAATTTTGCAGTACTCAGCTCTCTCAATTTCTTAAGTCTCATGGTATTGTGCATCAGACATCTTGTGCATATACCTCCTAACAGAATGGGGTCACGGAAAGGAAACACCGCCATCTTTTGGATGTTACCAGAACCCTTTTGATTCAGAGTTGTGCTCCTCATTCCTATTGGGGAGATGCGGTTCTATCTGCTTGTTATCTGGTAAGTCGTATGCCTTCTTCGGTGTTAGGGGAGAAGATCCCGTTCTCGATTGTGTTTCCCGAGACAGATCTTTTCTCGCTTATGCCTCGTGTCTTTGATTCGGTTGCGTTTGTTCATCAACTCTCTCCTGGTCTTGGCAAGCTCTCTTCCAGAGCTGTTAAATGTGTGTTTGTTGGGTAGTCCAAAACCTAAAAGGGATATCGTTGTTTTGACCCTGTTCGACGAAGGTATTGCGTCAGTGCTGATGTCACCTTCTTTAAGTCTATTATGTATTTTTCTCCCACAAGTGGCAGGCTTACTCCTTCGGAGGATGGAGAAGAGATCTACATGCCTCTCCTCCGCCATTACCATGTAATATTCCATTACCGCCACTTACACCACCACCACAGCCACCTCCTAGTTTCTTTCCGCAGGTCTACCAACGAAGACCTCGTGCTCATGTGCCTCCTCCATCATCCAGCACACCCAAGGTATGTACTGAGCATTCGAGTTCCTCTAATGGAACGGGTGATTTGCATGTACAGACTGAAGTACAGGGTGCAGATACTGTCACTACTACTCCTACTGAGGATCTAGATATGCCTATTGCACTTCAACAGTAGAAGCGAGCATGTACTATGCATCCTTTAGGTTCTCATGTTTCCTTGGAGCGTCTTTTCAAGGATTTTCAACACTTTGTTGTGGGGTTGTTTGCTATAGAGATACCATGGACATATCAGAAGGCATTGCAGAGTAGTCAGTGGCGTTTGGCTATGGAGGAGGAGATGGCGGCTTTACAGTCACGAGGTACGTAGAGTGTGGTCCATGCACCACCAGGTGCATCTGTTGTTGGAAGCAAGTGGGTATTTATTGTGAAGCATCGGGCCGATGGTACAGTAGATGGATACAAGGCCAGGTTGGTTGCTCGTGGGTTCACCCAGACTTATGGGGTGGACTATCATGAAACTTTTTCTCATGTAGCACGTCATTTTACCTTGCGGATTCTAATTGTTGTTGTTGTGGTACGTGATTGGCCACTTTCCGATTGGATGTAAGGAATACTTTCTTGTATGATGATTTGCAGGAAGAGGTTTACAAGCAGCAGCCACCTAGGTTTGTTGTTGAGTCGGAGTGCAGTATGGTGTGCCATCTTCATAAGGCTATATATGTACTTAAGCAGAGTCCGAGAGCTTGGTTTCAGAAGCTCTCATAATTGATTGAACAGAATGGATTTGTCAGATCTACTGCAGATCATACTCTCTTTGTGAAGAGACTAAAAAGATATTGTAGTCATCTTGGTTTATGTTGATGACATTGTTATCACTGACAGCGATGAACAATGCATTCAAGCAGCTAAGGATTTCCTCGGACAGCAGTTTGTTACCAAGGACCTCGGCACGCTTCGTTACTTCCTTGGACTGGAGTTTGCACAAAATCAACAAGGTATGGTTATGACACAAAGGAAGTACATTATTGATCTCCTATCTGAGACAAGCATGACAGGATGTAATCCAGCTACTACCCCGATGGATCCTAATGCAAAGCTTCATGATGACGGATCTGAGGAGGTGGACAAGAGACAGTACAGAGAGCTGACAGGGAAATTATTGTATTTTACTATTACCAGGCCTGATATATCTTTTGTTGTGAGTAGAGTAAGTCAGTTCATGGAGCAACCCAAGCAGGCGCACATGGATACAATATTCATGATCCTGAAATATCTGAAGTCATCTCCAAGTGCAGGTCTTCTGTTTAGAAGAGATATGTCTCTCTCAATTACAGGGTGTGCAGATGCATATTATGCTGGGTGTCCTAGTGACAGAAAGTCTACTTCAGGCTTCATTGTTTTTGTTGGCAGCTTATTAGTCTCATGGAAGAATAAGAAACAAACTATTCTTGCTCGATTCAGTGCAGAATCAGAATATAGGACAATGGCCAAAGGTAGTACTAAGATGATGTGGGTCAAATCTGTTTTGACCGATTTAACGATTGAAGTACATCTTCCTATGCATCTTAAATGCGATAATCAGGTGGCTTTGTTTATATCTAATAATCCAACATTCAATGAAAGGACAAAGCACATTGAGGTGGACTGTCACTATACTCGTGATTTGATCCAAAAGGGGTTTATTTCAACATTTTATGTAGCGTCAGGAGATCATATTGCAGACATGTTCACTAAGGCTCTGGCTAGAGGTCCTTTTCATCGTTGTTGTTCCAAGCTGAGCATGATAGATATATATGCTCCAGCTTGAGGGGGAGTGTTAAGATATTCATGTTATTTTGTCATTTTCCTATATTGTTTATTTCTATTGTCATGTTTATGTAATTTAACCTTAGAGCTTTTCTCCTATATAAGAGAGCTCTAAGGTTGAATGGAAAACAATTTTCTTTTCCTCTTCAACAATTATGTCATACATGCATGCATGTATCTAAATCAAATTATACTAAGGTATGTGTTACAATATATTATGATTATAATACATTATTATTTATATGTTATTTATAAAAAAAATATATTTCCCGTGTTCCTAAATTTTAAATTTGATAAGGGCATCATGCAATGATGCAGGGGGCAATGAAGTAAAAGGAAAGGTGATCAGACACCCCAGCCTACTAAACTCTCAACTCGGATATGTAAAGGCTAGTTTTCAAGATCTCGACTGGCTAGATATTCAGAGGCAACAACCTTGATAAGTCTAATCATAATGCATGTAATGTATACATGAAAGATAAATGGCATGTACTCAACCATATCTATCTTCCATCATGACCCATGATATTAAAGGCAAAAGGAACATGGACAATAAAAAAACAAATTTCAATCAATATGACCAGTTCAGATTCAAGCAAATTTTTTTGAACTCATAAAGTAGTGTTGAGGTACTATTTATCTTATGTTTCTTTTATGTATCTTCTATTATTCCAATTCTCTTTATGTAATTTTTGCCCAATGGGTCTCACCTCTATATAAGAGAACCCTAAAGCCTCATGAATAAGAAAGTCATTGTTTTCTCCCAACATGGACTGCCACCCAGTACCTTGGCTCGGCTTTTGCCACGTATGTTTACTCGCAAGTCTCACATTGTCTCTGTTGTTCATGAGCCTTCCCCATCATCCAGCATGCCCCAGGTATGTAATGAGCACATTGTTTCTACTGATGGCACTACTGAGTTGTCTATGCAGCATGATTCTGTACAGGATGAGCATGTGCCCTCTCAAGAAGGTAGTTTACAGGTTCATGAAGTGGGAAATGATCTAAATGTGTATATTGCTCTGCGAAAGCATAGACGTACTTGTGTTACATATCCTCTAGTAGCTCATGTCTCCGTGAGCAGACTCTCAGAGGCCTTCAGGAGATTTACCGTAGCACTATCTTCCATGGACGAACATATCATAAGGCCATCGATGAAGTCTTTCCATGGAGGAGGAGATGGTCGCTCTACAGTCGTGTGGCACTTGGAGCATTGTTATAGCTCCTATAGGAACATCTGTTGTTGGATGCAAGTGGGTGTTTACGGTGAAGCATTGAACATAAGGCAACGTCGATAGCTACAAAGCGAGACTTGTGGCACGTAGGTTCACCTGGACATATGGGGTGGACTATCAGGATATATTCTCTTCGGTGGCTAGACAATCTATACATGTTACATGTATTCTTCATTATGTTGCAGTAATAGGGGATTGACCCCTATGTCAGCTAGATGTGAAGAATGCATTTCTCTATGGTGATCTACAGGAGGAGGTCTACATGCAGCAACTACCTGGGTTTGTTGATGAGGGGGAGTGTCAGAAGGTTTGTAGGCTTCATAAGGTGATCCATAGCCTTAAGCAGAGTCCAAGAGCATGGTTTCAGGAGCTTTCAGACTTGATAAAGCAGCAAGGGTTCGTGAGATCGACTGTCGATCATTCACTATTTGTTCAGAGGACTCAGAGAGGTATTGTTACCATACTTGTTTATGTTGGTGGTATTATTGTTATTGGGGATGATGAGCAGGTCATACATGCTGCTAAGGATTTCCTAGGTCACAGTTTGTAACCAAGAACCTTGACACTCTACGCTACTTCCTTGGACTGGAGTTTGCCAGGAACCAACGAGGTTTGGTGATGACTCAGAGGAAGTATGTTACAGATCTTCTCTCTGAGACAAGCATGGCAGATTGCAGACCTATCACTACTCTCATAGACACGAACATGCAGCTATATGATGATGACACTGAGGAGGTACATGAAGCTTGTTGGGAAGCTTCTATATGTGACCATCACCATGCTAGATATATCCTTCGCAATAAGCAAAGTGAGTCATTTCATGGAGTAGCCTAGACAGGCACATATGGATGCAATCCATATGATTCTGAGATATCTGAAGGCCTTACCTGGCACTGGTATTCTATTCAGCGAAGTTACATCCCTTGCCATTATAGCTTGTGCATATGCAGATTATGCAGGGTGTCCCAAGAACAAGACATCTACCTCTGGATTTGCAGTGTTCGTAGGAAGGTTCTTGGTATCATGGAAGAGCAAGAAGCAGACAGTGGTTGCTAGATCCAATACATAATCAGAATACATGGGCATGGCACATGCTAGTAAAGAGATGATGTGGGTTAGATCTGTTCTTACTGTCTAACAATTGATATGATGTAGGTCGGACCTTATTCACCCAAGTAACACCAAGCTAAGTCTATGTTGAATTTACTATATGGACTTTAAATCGAGATAAGAATACTAAAATGGCCTGATTTTAATTTGTCAAATCAAAATTCAACCAACTCCGGTCGTTGCATGCATTAGCACACTCATTACAAGTAATCACGTCCAACCCATAGACAATTCATTGGGAGTACCTTGCAATTGCAAGGAAGGTCGCCAACTTAGGCAATGGACATTATTTCGCATCCACAGATCATGTGCTTTTTAGCAGGCTAAATGAGAGTTGATCTCCTCGGAAAATCAAACCTAATGGACCTTCCCATGAGATCCTCTTTCCATGACTATCATTTTGTGAAATGTCTGTTTAGATGCAGTAATTTCTTATATTTTAGGGGGATATGCCTCAAGATGCCATTGAATCTTGAATATAATTACGTGAAGGAGATATAGGCACCATTTATTATATAAACTGTTATTTGACCTATCACAATAAACCATACAACTATGTTAGTGTCGCTCATATCTTTGCATAAATCTTAATACACAAAAAGCTTGTCAAAAGCTTCACTAATCACAAACTTATTTGGCTTATACAATTCCGTTTTTCCGAAATTCAAACAAGGCTAATATGAAAAACTACTAATTGTATTGAAACCAGGAATTTTGGTTACCTCGCAATGTCTAAGGCAAAGTTAATAGCAGTTGATACACTGAGGGATCCTTTGTCCTTAAGATACTGATGGAGATCTCCCTGAATGAAAAGGTAACTACATTTGTATTCTACTAAAATTACTAGAGAGGTTTCATGATAATTAAATAATCATTACCCCTCGTAGGAATTCAGTGATTAACATAAGTGGTTTTCTTTCCGTAACTGCACCAAGAAACTGAACAATGTTGGGATGCCGCAACTTAACAAGCAAATTCACCTCATGCCGAAAGTCTTGGCTGAAATAACAGCAAAGGTGTACTGAATTACTACAGATGAAGATCCCAGAATTGCCAAGTAAAAAGATAGATCTCAAGCTATCAACAGGAGAATCATAAAAATGGAAAAATCTGCAACTTTAACAGTCTCAAAAATAACGTTGTGGCCTCAGCAGGAAACAAAATCATGCTAGTCATCCAATCATCAGATAATGAGCAAGATGTATACATATAAACTGAATTTAGCAATTTCAATAAAAAAACAGCCAACCAGAAAAAGGAGAGAAATTATGAATATAAGAAAAACAAAAATCTAAAGGCAACAACAACAAAACCTCTTCCCACATTGAGTAAAGTAGGCTACATGGATTCTTTGCCTCCATTCAGATCTATCTTGGGTTATTCTCGAACTTAGATTTAAATAACTAAGATTCCTTCGGATGGTCTCAGTTCAACACTTTTTGGGTCTTCCTTACCCCCTCTCTTATCCGGCTCAACATCCCAAATCTCGCATCTTCTAACCGATGCATCAACCGACCTTTGCAAATGATTAAACCATCTTAAGCAGTTTTCTCTCATATTATCCTCTATTGGAGCTACACTAACTTTCCTTGTTTATCGCATCATTTCGAATCCGATCTTTTCGTGTATGACCACACATCCACCTTAGTATTTTCATTTATGCTACAGTCATTCTTTGCACATGTCTATGATTCTCAGGCCAACATTCAGATCCATAGAAATGGAAAATTTTAATAATCTAAAGAAATGGACATTTTTAAGAGGCATGGAAATTTTTAATGAATTATAGTTGAGATGCATGGAAGAAATAGTAATTCTAAGGAAGGACAGACGAGAGAGAAATGATTGCATCTACGTGAGGTTAGTTAGAAAATCTAGAAGAATTATTTTAACAACTTCAGGAGGGACGATGGTAAGAGCAAGAGAGGATGGAAGAGGCAACAGTGGTTAGATAGAGGACAACGAGAAGGGTTAGAAATTTTTTGAGTAAAGAATAATTGGTGATTTTTATCCCGGAGTCCTTTGGGTGGAAGGCATATTGCTCAACAATCAAACCACCATTCTACCCCCGTCGGAAGGGGAGATCTGAATCCTCCGGGTTGGTTTCATATGGGGATGTTTGTTTAGATGCACGCTGAGGGTACATCAAGCTTGGTATTTCAGTGGTCATATTACTTGCTTCCAATGCAAGAGTATTGAACACAAGCAAAGGTCATGAACTGGTCTAACTTTGTGGCAAATTAAAAAGGATTCATTTAAGGAGGAAGTGATGCGGATCGGATTTTCGCGCGGCGATAAAAATTGTTTTGAACGGTGGAGTTTCGGTGGAAGAATAAATTGGAGGGATTGAGAAGAGAATGGAGGGGTAGAGAGAAGAAGCTCGTCGGGAACACGAGGGGTTTGGAGGAAAGAAACGTGAAGACCACGTGGGGAGAGAGAGACGAGAGGAGAGAGATAAAATCTCAATTTTTCATATCAACTAAACTAAATAAAAACACTGGACCCTCATCCCTTTATATAGGAGGGATGGTATTACAAAAATAGAAAACTAATTTAATTTGACCACTAATTTATCCTAATTGGACTCTTACTAATTAACCGACCAAATTTAAAATCAAATCTACGAATAAATGTTGGAGATCACAGGCGATCTCAATTATTTAATTATAGATACGATAATTTAAATAAAAGTAAATAAAATTGACCATTAAAATTTAACTAAAATTCGGCCCTATAATTTGATATCACGCTGCATCAGGAAGGTTGTGCCACATATGGAGGACATCAGGGTTGAGGGAATATTGGTGGGTGACACTGATTGTGGTTTCCTTACATATGAAGATATGGAAGACATTGTCGTGGCAATTAAGAGACGCGTTGAGGGGGATTTCTTGGCAATGTGACTTGTCTATCAAATTCTTTGATCATGGTTTGTGGTGTATGGGCATAAGAAGTTCCCTTGATCTCGGTAGATCAATGAGATTGAAGAGAATGATATCCATCATGAATGATTGTCTTTAATCAAGGATAACTGACAGGCACCTATAAGGTTTACGACGTTGGTGTTTTGACAGCGTCTTGATATGGTATTATGATATGTGCCAAATTAAACCATTCCGCATCCTGTGTGAATATGGTTTTGGTGCACTTTTCAGGCTTTGAATCAAGTGCCTCACCCCATGTGGTGGTGAACATTGCGACCGTGATTGATCCATAGCATCCAATATAAACGAATTCTAACTAAATTTCTATCGAATTTGATTTCATTAACCTGCCAATATTGAATCTTGTATGCTTTCAATTTCCTAGATTTTGACCAATATGCTGCTCCAGTTGGCAATTGTTTGACGAAATCTTGAGAAAATGTGAAATATTCTTGGTAACTTCCACGGATTTTACCCATGGTTGTTAAAATATCTCGTAATTTTGCCTTGTCTTTGTTGCATTGACTTCCTTCCTGTAGAAAAGTGAAGCAACTCCATAGTGGTCAACAAAACTAGCCTCACACCCAGATCAAGATGAACTTGTATACCACACAAGAGTGAAAGCCATGCCATGTATCGCTAGCTGACAAAGGAGAGAGCAGCTCTGATCAGAAGCATGAAAATGTAATATTCAACTCCTTTCCATCCTAGATTCAAATCAAGGTCCCCTGCTTATCCTTTCTGAGAACTAGCGATAATTGTCTCCTCGAATTGGACAAAGCCAAAAATACAGCTATAAAGATCTTTGGGATCAAGAGAGGTGCTCCATCAAGTCCTGTGAACCTGCCCTTGACCCCTAGCCTTCCAAGGAAAGGTTGTCGGTGATTATTGTCGACATAACTGCCAGTTATTCTTAGGCCCACTATGACACTTGAAATATAGACATGACCACTATGAGGACTAGAAAGCCTACATCCACCGAGCACTCTTCAACTATCAAAGTCGATAGAAAAATGCTCAGCTTGATACAATTGAAAAATAGATAAATTTACAGCATCAAATTTTAAATTTAAATTCCATTTTGCCCACTATGTTGAATGATAATTTTTGGAGAATTTTGTAATTCATTGATATCGTTAGAAATCGTGGAAATGGCTTTAAAAGTCATTTTCTTTTTCAAAAGCAAACGTAACAATATTCTTTAATTAATCAATAAGATAAAAATCCACATTTGTTAGCTGAAGAAAATGTGTAATTTGGATGTTTGACATGTACCGCATCATATACGGCATGTTGAAATACATATCTTAGAATGAAAATATCTAACACTTAAATAGCAGTTAATGGTAATATAGTTAATTGCAACTACATATATATATGATTTTTCATGTGTGTTTATGGGGGGTGCAAGGGTTGATGGGATGATAAGTACACTCACCACATATTGATGAATATTAAAAAATACTAGTTACGTAAGTTTGATACAATTATAGATGAGTTTATATTCACGACCTCCCATGTTAATGGCAAGCGAAGTCGAGGAGGGGGGGTCTGATGGGGTGGCTTGGCAGTAGAGTCTGCAAAACATTATCAACGATATTTATGTTATTTGAGTTGGATTTAAATAAGATTTATACGTCATGATCTATTTGTTTTAGGATAGGTCATATAAGCTTTAGATTATCAAAAACAGTCTCGTGTAATCTAATGATATATAAGGCCATATAAAAAATATGGATTTCATACTTTTTATAAGAGAAAGAGGACCCATCAAAGAAATGATATAAAAAAATCTCTTCTGAAAATTAGCCACTATTGTGTCATCTTGCGACATATCATCGTGGTGATGTTGAGGTGTGGAAGGACCACATTGAGGTAACCAACGACTAGAAAAGACAACGAAGCACCGACTAGAAGAGACAAAGGAGCGAGATCCTGGAGTTTGGCAAGGAAGCTATAGATATAGAGATGAGGACTAATGCTACTTCAACGCCAAGGGCTAACATCAACTTCAGGTTATTGGGAACTAAAAAGCAGGGATAGATAAGGCATAAATCATTTTTTCTAAATGCTTCTTCGAAGTAGGCTTTATTTTGCCTAACACCTAACAATGTAGATTAATGAAGGTTCCCTCGTAGAATATCATAGAGCTAGAAAATGATGAAAAGTGCATACAAAAGATAGATATGTACATAAATGGGTGGTTGATATCATATTGTTGGAGAGACGAGGATGAGTTGTTGCATGAACAACAAAATGAGTCGAGTGGGTGGTGGACCGTGGATCTACATTTTCATTCCAGAAACTGAGGATTGCCAGTAAAACAGATGGCCAACTAATTATGAGTGGTGTTTAATTATTATTTTCTGACGGACTCATAAGACGGCATGAGAATTATCGTGGTTGTCTAGAAGCACTTGCTGGATGATTTCATCCTTAGTTGTATTTTTGAATATGTCCTAGTGAAGTATGATATCAGGAGAGGTGGGAAGATTGTAGTAATGATCTTGAAATCCTTCGCTTGAGACTTCGTCAACTTTTAAGCATGATTATGCTTTGTGAGCTTGAGCTCTATCCTTGAGCTTGAGCTTCATCTTCTTCCTTAAGCTTAATTATTATCACTTAGTCATTGGCCTCCGTGACCAAGATACAAGCTGATGAACTAGGTTTTTTTATTATCTAAACATGCATGCTTATGCAAGACTCAACAAGATGCAATAATTATTTTGTAACATAATAAATGATTACAATTTCTCTGAAGACGAGACGGAGGTTAGAAAAAGTTGCAGAGAAATGTGGGAGATAAGGACCCAAAATTCATATAGATTTGAGAAAAGGGTCAAGTAAATGTAAGTTTTTTCATACGTAGCAGAAATGAAAATGCTAAGGTGGACGTGTAGACACACGTAAAGATCACATTCGAAATGATGCAATCAGTAGGAAAGTTGGTGCAACTCCGATCGAGGATAAGACACGAGAAAACTGCTTAATGTGGTTTGGCCATTTGCAAAGTAGGTCAGCTAATGTACCAGTTAGGAGATGCGTGTTTTGGGATGTTGAGCCGGCTAAGAGAGGGTGGGGAGGCCCAAGAAGTGTTAGAATGAGACTATACAAAGGGATCTTAGATTTTTGTATCTAAGTACGAGATTGACCCAAGATAGATCAAAATGGAGGCAAAGATCCATGTAGCCAACCCTACTTAATGTGGGAAAAGGCTTTGTTGTTGGTGTGTGCTAATGAAAAGAGGCACAGAAAAACCAATTGATCACTTATTGATGGGTACATACGAGGTGGAGGCGGAAGAAGATTGGGGTATTAGGTTCACGACCACAAATTGTGAAGGCCAAGAGGTTGTGGAGCCTATATGCTACCATATAAGGTACCTGACAGTCTGATGATCACTTGTTGGTAGGTGTGAATGAAGTGGAGGGGAGGGATATTGGGGTGCCAAGCAGTTTACAACCAAAAATAATGGTCAACTTTGGAGGTCTAGAGGCCATGGATCCCATAAGCTATCATCTAAGGTAGCTAACAACTATGTGAGAGAAGTTCATGAAGAAGTGTTGGTGGTTATCAAGTCCTTAAAGTAGGAGATATCTCTAGATTTTAATGGTTTGCTCGTATCTTTCTACATAGAGTTTTGAGACATCTTCAACAGAGTTTTTTATCACCGTATAAGGTGATTACATCATAGAGAGGCATTAAATATAGAAAAGTCTCTAGAAAATTGATTTTTGTAAGCATAAAAATATGTTAAGATAGCCCTTAATCTATCTGCAGCTCAAACGTGTTTTCCCGGACATATGGCTGATCTGGATGAAGTATTTTGCCACACAGTTCCCTTCTATGCTTCTTGTGAATAGGTGCCTTGAAGGGGAATGGATTTAGCTGAAGCGGCCCAAAAAAATATTAAATAAGCATATAGAGTAACAAACCCAGAACATGAATCCTTAAAATTAAAATGCAAGATCTTAATAAATATGTCGTAGATTTGCTTGATTTAATTTTTATCACGATTTGACAACCAGTATGAAGGTTTTCACTGAGAAAGGCATACAGATTCTTCGCAGCGGTCGGGGAAGTTGTGGAGGAGGTTGCTGCGGACATGAGCATGATTTGGAAGAGCAAGGTGCCGATCAGAATCAAGATTTTCTTTTGGTTGTTCAGACTCGAGAGGACCCTCACCAAGGGACGAAGGAGACGTGTTAGGGACAGAGGATGTCACATGTGACAGTATGGGCTGGCGACGGAAGAGGTGGAGCAACTTTTTTTCTCTTGCATGTACTCGGCTCGGGTGTGGAGTAGGGTGAATACTACTTGGCTTTCTGGGCAGGACTACTACAACATCTAGAGAGATATTAGAATGGTGTGTGGTTATGGTCATGAGGACATCGGTTTTCCCATCGGGCAGGTTTGGGCCATTTGGTGCGCCAAGAACGATGTTATTATTAGGGGACGTACCTTTTACACTGAGAATGTAATTGAACACTGCAGGGCGCTTTGTATAGCATGGAACCAAGGTTCAGAAATGCGGTATGCGGTATTCGTTCGGTCATGTGGTCTAAAACGAGGAAGCGGATATGCGGAGGAGCATACAGAAGTATATACGGATTATGCGGTTTATAATATTTTAATTTAAAATATTATAAAATAAATAATAAAATGTGGTTATATAAAAAAATTGACGATTTAACAAGATCAAACATCAAAAATTTCAAATAAAATAATATAATCAAGTAGATGTATAAGCAGGATATTATAAATTGTTTATTTTTTAGTATGTATTTTGAATAATGCATATATACATATACAAATTTAGATTCAACAGGGAACACGCAAATTCTAAGAAAACCTTTAATGTATATATAGATCCTATAGACAACAAAAGCTAAAGAATAATCATAGTATGCAAATCATACACCCAAAATTATACGTATATATGCATCTCCAAGGGACAAAATATGTTGACACAAAATATATGGAAAAATTGTATTTGCATATAAAACTTATTAGAAGCACATAAATGTAAAGTGTCAGACTATTAGTTAATTATTTCATGTGTTTATTTGACGAATTAGAATAAATTTCATTAGATAGAAAATTCAACAAGCAGTAAACAATTCATTATAAGTGTTAGGAACAATGAGAAAAAATGGATATGAGAAAAAAATACCCTAGATTATATGCCCAAATGCAACATATACGAGAATAATGAAAAGATGCATCGATGTAAATGATAGTATAAGAGTTGCTCGAGAAAAGATCGAGTTAATGTGTCATTAACATGTCATGGAAAATGAATCCTATCGAGAAAAGATCGAGTTAATGTGTCATCAACATGTCATGGAAAATGAATCCTATCAGATATGCGGTCACATATGCGGACCGCATATGCGTTTTGACCGCATATTGCCGCATATGGCACATGCGCTTCACTTAAGTGACCGAATACGCATATGCGGCCGCATGGACCACATTTCCGAACACTGCGTGGAACTGCAACAATATGTAATTTTTAATTATTATAAAAATGTATATACATCGGTGGTGGATCCCAAGATGGGATGCCACCCGTTTACGTTCTCAAAAAAATTTATCACGATTCATGATTTAGTATCTAATTACTTTTCATAACGAAAAGATAAGCATAGATATAACAAGTATTTTATTAAAAGATAAACATGTTACATAAAAGAAAGAGTTTTCTTTCTTTGTTTGAAATAAAAAAAGAAAAATATTTTTCTTTATTTATTTAACAATAAAAAAAGGATTAGATCAAGTCAGTAGCAAGTTTTATTTGGCATCCTAACAAACAAAAATCAACCCATTTAATTTGGGATCTTTTTTTAAGTCAAAAAAGGGGGAAACACGTGATGGTGTCTGCCCCAATTCATTTAAAAAAAAGAAACAGAAAATGCTACATTAGAGCATTACAATATCCATGATTCTAAAACAAGCCTAGAATGGATACAGACATTTTCATGATAGAACCTTTGACCCGAAAAAAGAAGAGCGTTCAGTGCAAGCCAGATAGACCAAATGACTGCCAGGGGCTTAAGCGAAGTCTTTATCGGGCGTTGTCGCCCCGTCAACAAAGAAGCCCAAAAAGATTCAAGGTTCTGAATACAAATCCAGTCCAGATCGGAGTCTCTTCACAAAGGCGACGAACAAGGACAACGGAAGAAAAGATGCTCAATGGATTCAATTCCATTTCCACAAAGAATGCAATTGTCCGAAATCATCCCAAAAAATCTAGAACACCGATCTCTCATCATTAATCTCTTTCGCCTGAGAAGCCAAAGGAAAAAGTTGATCCTCTTCGGGAGCCTAAACGTCTAAATAAAGCTGCAATCTCTAATCAGGTCACCTGACCTCGAAGGAGGAGGTCTACAAATTGTCCCATAGGCCTTCTTCACGGAGATGAAGCTTCCTTTTCACACCCAGTGGTCATGCCCCTCAGAGGGCCTGCCAAAATGCTTCAGAGAGTCAAACAAAAGCAGGAACTCCTCCAGACATTGATCGGAAAAATTCGTACAAAACATGGGCATCCAATTACCATTGTTAGAGATTATCGTGTATGGTTGTTACTTTATATACATCTATTTCCTTATGCATTGTTTCCCTATGTATCACTGTTTCCTTAAGTATTGTTTCCCTATGTAATCCCACGGGGGTATTTGTGTAAGTTCTCCTCTGAGCACCCTAGGGTTTACTCCTATATAAGGACCCCTAGACCTCACAGAATAAATACACAATATTCTTCTCTTCTTATCTCCACATGGTATCAGAGCAGCGGTCCTAGATCGGTGTTCTGACCTAGCATCCCTCCGCCACCGCCCGCCTCTTCCTCCTCTACTGTTTCCTGCGCCCCTACGCACCCCGCGCTAGGGCTCCGCGTCCACCCCAGCGCCTCTGCGCACCGCGCTAGGTCACCTGCCACCTCCGCACCCCTCCATCTGCGCCCCTGCGTGAGGGCCCCCTGCGCCTGCACCCTTGCGCCTACGTGAGGGCCCATGCGTCTGCGTCTGCTAAGGCTCCAGCGCACTTGCGCCTGCACCCTTGCGTCCTGCGCGAGGGCCCCTGCGCATCTGCGCTCCTGCAATCCTCGTGCTACCGCGCTCCTGCCGCCCGAGGCAACTGCCGCTGCCGCCCTAGACCTCTTGTTCGACTTTGGTTTAGGCCATAGAGCCTCCACTACTCTCCAAAGATGTGCAACTAAGGAGGTTCTACATATCAACTACAACTGCATCTAGGTCACTTTTTCTTGACCTAGAGACGCTATCATGACGTCCATCGAGACCAAG
Organism: Ottelia alismoides; assembly: GCA_037367405.1. Taxonomy (NCBI): domain Eukaryota; kingdom Viridiplantae; phylum Streptophyta; class Magnoliopsida; order Alismatales; family Hydrocharitaceae; genus Ottelia; species Ottelia alismoides. Next base: position 352,275 of record JAZKJV010000050.1, on the reverse strand, counting down.
CCTATGTATCCTCCTCCTTCTATGATGGTACAAGGCACATCTATCAAATTGAAAGGCTCCGAAAACTATGTTCTATGGCCTCGATCCTTCAAGATATTTATTGGTGGCCAAAGAAAGAGTGCCATCCTCACGAAGACTCCTCCTTCTATCACTGATGCAGATTATGAAGCCTGGTTTGTCGACAATTGCCAGATAATTCCTTGGATGACAAATAGTGTAGATCTAAATATTGCTGCCAATCTTTTATATAAAGATACTGCTAAAGCCATGTGGAAAATCTTGAGCACACATATTCCCAGAAAACAATCAAGCCTCGTCTTTCTGATATATAAACAAGAATTTGGTCTACTAATCAAGAAGAGACCAGTCTAACTGAATACTACCGGCCACTTACAAGCATGTTTGAAGAACTTCTTATCTTTCAACATGCATGTTGTGATAAACAAATAGGCGAACGTGTTGAGTGGCAGGTTTACAGGTTCCTCTCAGGGCTTCATCCGAAGTACAAAATTGCAAAAGATCAATTTCTTATGGCAGATAAATTGCCTACGATCGAAACCATATTCGGTCGACTACAGGAACTGGAAACTCCGGTTCAAAATTCTCTAGCTCATTCTTCTACAGAGACAACAACCCACTATTCATCTGGGCACAGAGGACGTCAGTCTTATCCCGGAGGCCGAGGTCGTGGCCGCGGACGTGACTCTAGTCGTGGACGTGACCCTGGACGAGGTCATGGTCGTGATTTCTTTAGTGGTCGTTATCCTGCATGCGTAAATTGTGGTCGCATGAATCATCCTTCTGAGCGTTGCTGGGCAACATTTGGCAAGCAACGAAGTGCTCATAACACTTATGACGACGAGCCACATGATACAAACAATGATACAACTACTCAGAGTACAGATGGACAACATACTCCATTCACTGCTTCTGAATATACTCGTCAACGACAACTTCTAAATGATTATGCTCCATCAACCAAAGACACGACTGCATCTGCTGTTACTACTAGCCTTGCCACTACCTTAGGTACAGTAGCCAACTCAGTCTCTGTTACCAAACACGCATGGATTATTGATTCTTATGCCTCCACTCATCTAACGAGAGATGCAAGTCTACTCACCACATCTCAACCCTCTACCATTGTAAAGAGCGTTCATGTTGCCAATGGGGATCATTCTCCCGTTACTACTGTTGGATCTATTGACTTCTCCAACAAACTTCGACTGACAGATGTGCATTGTGCTCCTGCTTTCCCGCTCAGTCTTTTATCGGTTCAGAAGCTATGTCGAGAGCTACATTGTCGTCTTATTTTCGATGAATTCTGTTGTTATTTTCAGGACATCCAGACGAGGCAGATTTTTGATGGGGGACATGAGAGGAATGACCTATATTACCTCAACAGCCCGTCTACTTCCAACTTTGCTGGCGCTACCTCCATCTCTGAAGACCCCCTTCTATGGCATCTCCGTATGGGACATCCTTCTGCCAAGGCTCTCTCTATGATGTTCCCTGAACTGAACTATCTAACCTAAAACCCTTTGAGTGTGAAGCATGTCAGTTCGGAAAACATCATAGAGTTTCCTTTCCCGGTAGAACTGAGTCCCGTCGCACTACTCCTTTCTTCTTAATTCATTGTGATATTTGGGGACCCTATCCGATCAAAACTATTAGTGGTCATAAGTACTTTGTTGTTTTTCTGGATGACTACAGTCGTTTATCTTGGGTTTTCTTGTTAAAAGAACGTTCAGAAATTAATATCATTGTCAAGAACTTCTTTCATTATGTCAAAAAAATTTTCTCCACTACTATTAAAATCTTCCGTTCTGATAATGCTCTGGAATTTACTCAGAATGACTTGATAACCTTTTTTGCCTCCCAGGGTACCATACATCAAACTTCTTGCCCATATACATCCCAACAAAATGGGGTTGCTGAAAGAAAACTGAGACACCTTCTTGATATTGCTCGATCCTTACACATATGAATGTTCCCAAGATATATTGGGGCAATGATGTCCTCACTGTTTTTCATCTTATAAACAGGGTCCCCTCTGCTTCTCTACATGGCGCCACTCCTTTCAACTTACTATATCCCAAGGAGAAACCTTTCCCTTTACCCTTACGGATTTTTGGATGCACAGCCTTTGTCCATAATTTTCATACCCCTAATAAATTATCTGCTCGTGCTATCAAATGTGTTTTCCTAGGGTATTCTCAAACTCAAAAAGGGTACATATGTTATGATCCTACAGGACATCGTTATTATGTTTCTCTTGATGTCACCTTCTTTGAACAAAATAGCTTCTTTACTCAGGCAGTATCCGATATTCCCCTACAGTTTCCTCCTTCACCAATTGTGTACAAAAGAAGAACTGTGTCCAATCCTGTTCATGTTCCTTTACCTATTCCACTGTTGCAGGAAACTATGCCATCCTCAAGTGATCCCACCAATGTTTCCCCGGATAGTCCTCAGGAGCTTCCGATCGCACTATGAGAACAAAGAGGCAATAAACACTTCATTCAATGTCTCATTTCACCTCTACTGATGGGTTATCTTGCTCTGACAAAAGATATGCAGATGCCATAATGACCATTTCTGTTCCCAAAGATCATCATAGTGCACTACAAGATGAGGGATGGAGAATGGCAATGAATGACGAAATGGAAGCATTACAGTCCCGAAAAACATGGGACCTTGTCAAACGCCCTCCTGGATGTAAACCAGTTGCATGTCGCTGGATCTTCACTACAAAGCAGTCCCCTGATGGCTCTTTTGATCGTTTAAAGGCACGACTTATAGCAAAAGGCTTTACTCAAACATATGGGGTAGACTACTTCGAAACATTCTCTCCTGTGGCTAGAATGGGATCCATACGAACTATCATCTCTGTGGCTGTTAACAAAGGGTGGCCTATGTTTCAGTTAGATGTCAAGAATGCATTTCTATATGGAGAGCTTGACGAAGAAGTCTACATGATACAACCCCCAGGTTACGAAGTCGAGGGGGAGTATGTATGCCGACTTTATAAAGCCATCTACGGACTAAAGCAGAGTCCAAGAGCTTGGTTTGATAGACTGAGTACAGAGATTGGCACCATGGGCTTCCAGAGGACTACGTCTGACTATTCGGTCTTTGTCAGGAAACGGCAGACTGGTATTGTAACTCTTATTGCATATGTAGAAGATATGATTATTACTAGAGATGATGACCAAGGGATACTAGAAACCGATGCTTTCTTGCAAAAAGTATTCGTCACCAAGGATCTTGGACAACTTCGTTATTTTCTAGGCATAGAAGCCCTACGTACTAAGAAAGGCTTACATATGTCGCAAAGGAAATACTGCCTTGACATACTAACTGAGGCAGGACTACTTGGGTGCAAACCCTCAGGAATTCCAGCAGAGCCTAGAAAACATTCTACATCCAATGATCCTCTCTTTGAAGACACTATACGATATAGGAGCCCAGTTGGCAAACTTCTATATCTTACAGTCACTAGACCTGATATATCTTATGTTGTAAACAGAGTCAGCCAATATATGGAGAAACCATGCTACAACCATTGGCAAGATGTACTTCAAATCCTTCGCTACCTAAAAGACTCGCCAGGACGAGGAATCTTCTATGGGGCAAATGGTCACACAAATCTTACTGCATATGCTGACGCCGTTTATGCAAGCCCTCCTGAAGACCGTCGATCTACAACTGGATATGACATGATGGTAGGAAGAAACCTGGTTAGTTGGAGAAGCAAGAAACAAGCAGTTGTTTCAAGATCTAGTACTGAAGCTGAATATAGAGCAATGGCTCAGGCTACATGTGAGATCACATGGTTGCTCACTTTTCTACAAGAACTAAATGTTGTTACATCAACTCCTATTCCCTTGTACGGTGACAACAAATCAGCTACCTACATTGCTACGAATCTGTGTTCCATGAGAGAACAAGACATATTGAGATTGATTGTCACTTTATCAGAGATGTTGTACGAGGAGGGAAGATAACCACGCCGCACATTCCAACAGATCTTCAACTTGCTGATATCTTTACCAAGGCAGTAACTAAGAAGCGGCTTTCCGGGATAACTTCCAAGTTGGGAATGATTGATGAATATGCTCCAACTTGAGGGGGAGTGTTAGAGATTACCGTATATGGTTGTTACTTTATATACCTCTATTTCCTTATGCATTGTTTCCCTATGTATCACTGTTTCCTTATGTATTGTTTCCCTACGTAACCTCACAGGGATATCTGTGTAAGTTCTCCTTTGAGCACCCTAAGGTTTAGTCCTATATAATTAACCCTAGACCTCACAGAATAAATACACAATATTCTTCTCTTCTTATCTCCACAACCATCAATCCAGCAGTCAGCAACCCGAACCTCACAATCTGTTATCAGCGTAACGAGCCATGGAAACCGAGTGCAAATGAGACCATCTCCAGACCAATCGTCCAACCAGAACGCAAGCAACTCACCAATCTCTGGTATGGGGCAGAAATGCTCAGGGAAAAGCAGCAAGACCTTCAGCAACCCTTTCCAGATAGCAGAAGGCTTCAGGTCAAGAAAATTAGCAAGCCCGGAAAATGGAATAAATAGATTACTCTTTTCCACCAACAGTTTATAGGGTGGTTTGAGAAGCTTATAAATATATACTTGTTTAGGATAATGATTATACAAGTTAAATGCCAAAATCTAATGTTTCTTTCGTGCCCATAACTTCATATTTACTATTAATTATGTCTAACTAGTGCAGCAAAATGCTTCATATTTACTATTATTTATGACTAAATATTAATTATACCTAAATCTGATGTTTCTTTTGTGCTCAAAACAGAAGAATCCATATACCGAATACAAATAGAACCTCTCTTGAAAATTTGCACCGGCAACGAGACCCCCGTCTTGTTGGGGTATGGTACGACAGGAGGGGTGCATATATAATTCTTCAACAATGGTCAATTGGTTAGGATTCAAGGCATATCAATAATTCGATATATATTTAATGGATTTTTTTAATACGATAATATTTCAAAGATTTGTTCGAAATGGATAGGATTCACGGTTTCACTCACCATCATATATTATTGTTAGTCACATAACATAAATTTTTTCAACGTATACTTAATTGTACTTCTAATTACAATAATATTTCAAATAGATATGTATTGTTTAACTCTTCACATTGACGACAGATTCCTTTATTGATTGGATGAAAATGTGTAGAAAGGGATATGATAATGTTCTATCTTATATTTTGTGGTTCTTATCTCTATTATTTCATCATATCTTATAGAGTTAAGTATTATATGTTGGGTAGAGAATATATAATTACATTGACATATATATAATTATAGTTGTATACATAGTTTTCTCTATAAACTAAGGCTTACGCCTCGACCGCCTTGCGGCTACGTCTCGCCTCGATTCTGAGGAAAATGCCCCATTCCGCCTTTAGTTTTTTCAAACCTTGCCTGTGAGGCTTACGCCTCAAATTTCCAGATTGAGACTATAGCCTCAAGGCATTTTTCATGGAAAACCGCCTCGAGGCTTATGCATCAGCATCTCGAGGCGCATTTTTTAAAGCCATTGTGGTGATTTGATCATCCCAAGCATCCAAGAATTGTAACAAATCTAATCGCATTGCAAAGCATAATGGGTAAGAAGATGGGCTTGAAGAGCTTGTTTGGATCGGCAGAATATTGTAACACCAAGAAGAGCCATACAATTACTAAGAAGAAGATGGAGGGTTTGGTTGTGCAAGTGATTTTTGGGTATGGTCATAGTAGAGCCATGAGGATAATGGAGCCTTTTGTAGTTGTTTAGAGGTTGGTGGGCAAGGATACGAGGCCTATGATGGGTGTTATTTATGATTCAATTGCAAAGATGAGAGATATCGTTAAAAAAAGCAGGTGTGAAATCTTATTGACAATTTGTGAAGATAATCAATGAGTTGGACTAACATACTGATACTTTCACTTCACAAGGCTGGTGAGATTACATTTTAACTTATTGATACTTTCACTTCACAAGGCTGGTGAGATTACACTTTCAAATACAAGATAATATTTGTTACATTATGTTAGAGCTTATAAATTACAATATTACTATTTTTCCAGCTACTTAAATCCAAAATATCAATACAAGCACCAACTTGATACACGAACTTTTGTCGGTGGTATAAGAAGTGGTTGAAAGGCTCGAGATGGATGTTGAGTCTTAGAGGAAGTGCATGAATGAGGTCTACGATGTACCAGCATTTTAATTGTAATTTTATATACAACCATATTAAAATTAATCACTTGATGTACTTAAGCTAATTAAGTTCTTTAAGGAATTTTGCTATCATTTAGAAGACTAAGCGTATATCATAGTTGTACACATTATTTAGTTAATTAATATAGACTTGTAATTATATGATGATATTTCTTTTTCAACTGAATGGCATTATTATACAGTATGGATGCCTCGTATTTGAGAAAAGTTGTGTTAAAGTTCTATCAGAAACACTATCTGCAGAAGGTTGCTAGAGAAACTAGATCAACTTAATCCAACCAAAAAACGAAAATAAATTGGGACAAGAAAAGATGAATGATTTGGTTTATATCCACTACAATACTACATTAAAGATGAAGCATGCCATGAAAAGAACACTTCTGGAATGACCCAATGCCTAGAGCCTTGGTGAATATGGTTGCAGTATATTAACCTAAGCTAAAGTTCTTTTGTATCATGTCTCTAGTGTAGTGGCAATCCACCTCGATGTGTTTGGTCCTCTCATAGAAAACTAGATTGTTGGCAATGAATGGTACAACTCAATTGTCACATAGTAGCTGCATTGGAAGAGGTGTGTCAATAGCTAGGTCAACCAGAACTGACCAAACCCACATCATCTTAGTGCTTCCTTGCACCGTGGTTCTATATTCAGATTCAGCAATTAACCTAGAAACAATCATTTGCTTCTTGCTTTTCCATGTGACCAATGACCTCCTAAAAAATATTACAAATCAAGAGGTTGATTTCCTAGCTTTTGGACATCTTGCATAGCCAATATCTGCACATAAAGTGATGGCAAGAGATGTCTCATTTGCTGAATACCTTTGTTGGATAGAAACCATGTACTTAGAGAAGATTTCTGATACCTTAGGATCATGTAGACCGCATCAAGGTAAGCTTGACGTGGTTGCTCCATAAACAGGCATACTTTACTCACTGCAAAGGAGATATGTCCTAGTGATAGTCACATGGAGGAGCTTCCCAATGGGCTTCATGTAGCTCTTCTTGTCTACTTCATCTATATCATCATCATAGAGCTTTATGTTGGGATCCATAGGAGTAGGGGCAGATTTGCAATCTACAATCAAAGACTCTAGAAGGAAATCCGTAACATACTTCCTCTGAGTCCTCACAAGACCTCTTCAAGTCCACGCAAATCCAAGCCCAATGAAGTATCATAACCGTAAAGTCCTTGGTGACATACTTTTGTCCAAGGAACGCCTTAGCCTCATTGATCCAATATAAATCATCTCTCGTAATAATAATGTCATCAACATAGACCAAAATAACGACTATAACAAAGAGCAGATGATCTGCATTCAAACCCAAGTGATTGTTGAATATATACTTCCTCCTGCAAGTCTCAATATAGAAAGGCATTCTTGACATCAAATTAGAAGAGCGTCCAGTCTCTCACCACAGCAACATAAAGAAGGATTCATGGAGTGGAATGGTGTAGAACAAGAAAGAAAGTGACCTAATAGTCCACCACATAAGTCTGAGTAGATCCACGCACCACAACTCTGGCCTTGCGGTGGTAAAAAATATCACATGCTCTATGCTTCATTATAAAGACCTACTTGCAGCCAACCACAGACGTGCATGTTAGGGCAACAACCAAGCTCCATATGCATCATGATTGGACTGCAGTCATTTCTTCCTCAACAGCAAGATGCCGCTGATTGTCCTACATAACCTCTTAATATATGACAAGATTATAACGGTTGATAATCCTACCATAAACTTCCTGAAGGCCTCTGATAGCTCCAATAAAACATGGTTTGAGAGAGGGTGCATAACACATGTACGCCTCCTCTTCCATAATGTAATGAGCTAGTCAAGATCCTCTCAATAATCCACCTCATGTATGGCAATCTCCTGAGGAGTTGCACTCTCACCTTGTCAAGCCTTATGTTGTACAAGAAACATCAGCAAGCTATCAGTGGAAACCAAGCGTTCAGAATTTACATGCGGATGTCGGATGATGGGGAAGGCAGAGGAGCAAGAGGCCTGATACTGATGGGTCTACGAACATAGAACCTATGCAAAGTCTGTACCAAAGGAGGTTTGGTAGGAGAAGGAGGCGAATGAGGAGGTTGAATGTAAACCTCCTCACTAAACTCAGAAGGTGACATCATGTCACATGTGGGAGAAAAATACATAACAAACTCAAATAAAGTGACAACAACACATATATGGTACTTTTGCCTGACATGATTAAAGCATGGATACTCTTTTGGATCCGAGAGTATGTAACAAAGGAGCATTTGGCAGATCTAAGGGAGAGCGTGCCATGGCAAGGAGCTAGGTGAAGGATAAAGGCCACACAACCAGAGAGGCGATGAGTTATACAGAGAAATGGTCCTCTCAGGAAACGTAATCGAAAAAGGAATCTTTTCTTCTAATTCAAAGAACAACATACAGTTGATGGGGTAGCAAGTAGCGAGAACAACATCTCCTTAGTAAGAGTGAGGGGCACACCTCTCTATCAAAAGAGTCCTGATAAACATCTAAGATATGATGGTGTTTACATTCAACAACATCATTCTGATAAAAGGTGTAGGAAAATAAAATATAATGTAGAATCCCAAAAGACTTTTTTTTTAATCGTAAAACGGGTGAACCCCCTTACGGGGGTCACTGCTGGAGTATTTCATTAAAAAAATGTTTTAAGAGTACATTACCGTAAGCTCCAAAAAGCGTAGAGCGCGTTACAGTGAGAAACTACATTTTCAAAATAAAACCTCTGATTGTTGAAAATCAAATCATTCCTTAGTAATTCAAAGAACAACATACAGTTGATGGGGTAGCAAGTAGCGAGAACATCTCCTTAGTAAGAGTGAGGGGCACACCTCTCTATCAAAAGAGTCCTGATAAACATCTAAGATATGATGGTGTTTACATTCAGCAACATCGTTCTGATAAAAGGTGTAGGAAAATAAAATATAATGTACAATCCCAAAAGACTTTTTTTTAATCGTAAAACGGGTGAACCCCCCTACGGGGGTCACCGCTGGAGTATTTCATTAAAAAAATGTTTTAAGAGTACATTACCGTAAGCTCCAGAAACCGTAGAGCGTGTTACAGTGAGAAACTACATTTTCAAAATAAAACCTCTGATTGTTGAAAATCAAATCATTCATTGTCGTCCAAATGGCCCACAGAACTAACCATAGAATCCTAAAAGACTTGAACTAAGATAACTAACCAATACAAAATTCGAAAGCAATATCAAAGTGCATATACTTGATAGTAGCAAAAAAGATATTCTTTCTTTTAACAATAAAATTTCACATAATAAAATCAGCCACAACTTATTTTTCAAAAAAATACCAAAAAAATTGGAAAAATCATCGACTTTGACAAGATAGAGCATATACCCATGTTAATCAGGAACACGATTGGGCCCCCAAATATCAAAATGCAGCAACTGAAGTAAAGAATTACTGATGTGACTCTAATGACTGAGAAAAGCGAAACACTGATGCTTCCCGAGCTGGCAAGCCTCGATTAAAAAGTGGACTGAGATGTGATCTTAGAAAGAACTCTACACAACTTCCGTAACGGAGGATAATCAAACCGAAGGTATCACAAGTACCAAGACTGATCCAATGGGAATGGAAGAGATGCCATTATATGGAGATTGAATTCATATGTAGAGACTCATTTCTCACGACCATATCCAATCACCATGCTCGTGAGTATATCCTGAAACAAAAGAGAAGAGTGATCAAAAATGGCACGACATTTCAAATCCTTGGCAATCCGCATGTTAGACAATAAGTTCATAGAAAATTCAAGCGCATGTGGCACATTCCATAGACGCATGGAAGGCATTAACTAAATCTTTCATGTCCTGTAATTGAAGAATGCCTTCGATTGACAACGACTACATACTGACTAGGATGAAAGGTATTATATGATGCGATTGTTCTCTATCACCACAAATATGATGAGATGCTCTAGAGTCCATGATCCATTCTAATATATCTACATTGCGACATGTTGTAAGAGCATAATTTGTACATGATACACTGGCGAAGGCAGCAATATCTGATGAGGCCGGTGGAGTACTTGTAGAATCGATTGAGGGACCTACGATCTACCTCAGTTGAGAGACAAGATCATCATATTTTTGCAGGAGTTGTAGTAGGCTCGAACTTCTCAGCAGCACAAGCAGATGCTAGGTGACCAGCGGCTTTGGTAGCATGTATCCTCTGAGTGCCACATACGGTTGCAATATATGCATTGCAGGTATTGCCAACCACTTCTTCTACCATAGACAATGTCCTCTAAATTGTGTCGAGCCTTCCTTGCTGCGAGATGCAGTCATAGCAAAGAAAATCTGTATAGTAGCAACAGGGGGCACTAAGATCATACTTAGTCTATTGTAAGCCTCCTCCATGGGAGATATTTAAGCATCAGTAGGAGCTAGCTACGGCAGCATCATGTTGTGAATCAAGAACCGTAAGAAACACGTCCACTATTGTGGGTTCTTTTTGAAACAAGAGAGGGAAACTCGCATAGGTGTCCACCCCAAGATTTGAACAATGGTCTTTTAGATGGTAGTTACACTACATTACCATCAGACCGTTAAGTTGGTTCATTATTGTGGTGTTCTTTTATGCCATCAGTTGCTCGGTACTCGCATTCAGAAGCACGAAGTTATATAGATTCTCGAATATGCCCCTCAACCAGAAGTAGAATGCATGGAGGGGGCAACCATTCTGCTTTGTCGCACATATGGCATATCGAAGCTCGAGGATCTTCGTCTCATTCTCCGCTTGGGAATACGTGATGGTAGGAATGTCCCATATTAACTTGGTTATGGGTTGATGTAGAATATCATTGAATACCTCTGTTGCAAAAAGAGCCAAACACGTGCCATATATTGTCTTACTTCCACGAAATATTCGCCCTAGTCTTGTAACCAACTCAAGTTGCATCAAGATATATTCTTTGTTATTTCTCTCCATGATACTCATGAACTGCATTGCCCATTGTTCATAGTTGGTTCCATCCATCTTGATGATGGGCGTGGAAACTTTGAAAGCTCCAAAGTAGGACATATCAATATTGTTCTCTGTCATGACAAACGAAGTAGACCGGGAAGACGTGATTAGGAGAGAAATAGTTTGATTTTTTGTCTACGTGATCATGTAATGAATAGATTGTGCGAGCAAGACTCAAAGCACAACCTTTCCCATCAGCACGACGGTATGCTAGGGCAAGTGCATTGGAATTCCATGCATGAAATTACCTTGAGATGCACTAAAATCAACTTGCACGACGGTATGCTAGGGCAAGTGCATTGGAATTCCATGCATGAAATTACCTTGAGATGCACTAAAATCAACTTGCAAATGACAGACATATTCGCATGTTTGTTGCACACGAATACGGGCCTAAGTGGAGGTACAGAGATACATTGTCGCATGTCTAGATCACGCATGGAAGCACCGAGCGGTGTCGCAGCAGGTTTGGATCCCGCGTGGTGGTGCTGGGTGGCACCATAGTGGGGTTAGGTTCTGCATGGTGGTGGAGGAGGCACGGATTTGTGGTGGCACGTTGTGACAGTAGCGTGTCGCATGGTAGAATCGAGGCAACAGAGGACGACTGATGGGTAAGGTTTAGGCGTCAAGAAGGTATCAGGAATTCGGTCTGCGACCGTTGCTCTGATACCATGCGAAAAGAAATGAATGACTAGTTTATTCAAAGGCCATAGGGCTCCTTCATATAAAGGAGAACCTTTATAGGGAAAATAACAAATGGGAAAATTATAACGAAAGGAAATAACAAAAACATACAAACTTTTTATTATAACATGACGATTATACAGATCCAATAAATGTCACACACTTATTCAATATTCTGTGATAATGCATATGAGGGAGCGTAGGATGTCCTTAAACAATGGATGGAAAGTAAGGGACGTCCTGTTCTTGATGAAGGATGAAGACCGAATCCAATACGCATTCAACATATGGGTGTTGATGTGGATGACTTCGTGGCCAGATCGGTCGTGGAAGCAATAGTTCTCTTGGCATTTGAGAGCAATCCCGACAACCCTTCAGATTCTAAGTCGAAGGCAATCGCAGCGGTGATGGTGGTGGTGGAGATGCAAGTGAAGCCATTAAAGAGGCAAGCAATGGCAATGTGCACTTCTAACAGTGTTGGTAGAAGGCCAGCATCAATAGGCAGTTAAATGCATGAGGTTGGACAAGAATAAATTAATCTAACATAAAAAGCACATGGAGAGTACATGTCAAGTCCATATCCCGTTGACTATGATTCTGGATCCTAGTGGAATTATGGGTTCAATTATGGTTATTGGATGATTTGGATTATGTCCACTATTACATTGCATGGAAGATGAAGCATGCCATGAAAGGATGAGACAATGATGATTATATAGATCAAATAAATGTCGTCTACTTATTCAAGATCCATGATGATGCAGAGAAGGAGAGGAAGGTGTCCTTGAACAAAGGATGGAATGTTACTAGTGAAGGACGAAAATCAAATCCAACGACCATTCAATAGAAGGATGTTGATGTTGACTTCTTCATAGCCAGATCGGGTCGTGGAAGCATCAGTTCTCTTGGCAAAGAAGAGTAATCCCGACAGTCCTTTACATTCCAGGGACGAAGGGCATGGCAATGGTGATGGTGGTGGAGATGCTGGTGAAACCACTAAAGAGGTGAGCAATAGCAGTGTGCACTTCTATTAGCGGTGGCAGTATGCGTTGCTAATAATGGTGGTAGAGGGGCCACCACCAAGTGGCGGTTAAATACTAGAGGTTGGACAAGAATATATAGAACAGTATAAAAATGCACATGGAGAATACAAGCCAAGTGCAGGGCCAATGGACTATGAGTGTGGTTCCTATTAGAACTATGGGTTGGTTAGTCCTTATAGATCGTATCTATATGGTCATCAGGGGAGTGATTTTTATGAGAATGCAAGGTTACAGAAGTCGGCAGTCGGTACTCGGTCGACAAGGTCACTGACTAAGGATTAATCGGCAGTCGGGACATACACAAGATCATTCAGCTTCTTCATCTCCAATCTGTTCCTCTTCTTGGTATGGATCTAAACATCAAAATACAAATTTTAAATTTATATCTATTACTGTGTTATAGTTTACTATTAGTAATAAAATTTGGTGGGTGGAATGAAGTCATTACCGAGTCAAATATACTCCAGTTATGCTCACATCCGGAGGATGAAGACATAAAACTCAAGATCTTGATGGCCATAGCTTTCAAATGAGGCGTGTCATCTCCATGGTTATACCACCAATTAGCTATTTAAATAGAGAATTCGTCAATATAATTATACTATAATATTTCTGAAGAAAGAATTGTCCAGTAGCTAAAAATACCTGGGTCATAATTGTTGTCATTTGTCATCCTCTGTCTCACAGCTAAAGGCTTGCCAAAATCACCACGACCAAGTCTGTATGTTGGAAGCTCGTCCCTGGTAATTGCATCTTGTCCATCCAAATCTGGATAAAATCTTTCCATGCACTCCTTAAAACCCTCTCCTCACCACAACATCCGGATCACCATGACACTCGGTGTCGAAGAAAAATGGGTTCAAGTAATAAGCCGCTAGATGCAATGGAGTATCGAGCCTCCCTTTGGTCTTGGAGGTAACAGCATCCACAAAAAATTGTAAGATGACTCAACGCCATTGAATGATGCAATTATCTGTCGTTTGGCATCTTCAAGCCCTCCGTACACAAAGCCCATGGATGGACGTCGATCTGCGTCAACAACACGCAATAAACAAACCAATGGAGTGAAAACTCGGACGGCGTGTGCAATGTGGTTCCAAAATGTAAGGTTGAATACAATAGAACTCGTTGCTTCTCCCTTCTTGGTCTTGTACCATTTGCAGTTCCGCCACTCTTCTGAGGAAAACATCAATCTAAGCTTGTCTTTCTTCTCATTCAGGCTCTCAAGAGTAAGAAAAGTTGTTGCAAATATTGTTTACCCAGGCCTTGCAACGTCTCTCTTGTTGGTGAACTTGCGCATCAAGCTTAGAGTTTTGGTGTGAGAGTATATAAACACCGTAAGCTTCTTAGCCTTTGTGATTGCACTCCTCACCTTCGTCTCTTTGCTTATCTCCTCCAAAGCAAGATCAAGGGAGTGTGCGGCGCATGGAGTCCACCAAATCCGTGGATATTTGGTGAGCAGCAATCTTCTCGCTGCTACATTGGCAGATGCATTATCTGCCACAATCTGAACCACATTATCTATATTCCGCAGTGTGTGCCACATTTGAGGCATCTATGGACTTCAAAAATGAAGTCCCCAAGGTGCAATTAACACAAAAATTGATGATACTTCTTCCACGCATGTCCGTCCATGCATCAGTCATCAAAGAGCATCCTGTCGACTTCTACTTATCATGATGACATTGCAAGTCATCGTGCATTTTCTTCACCGCATCCTTCAGAAGTGGACCACTAAGCTCATACCTCGTCGGAGTCTTTAGTCCAGGCCCATACTTCCCAATCGCCTCCACCATCTGCATTGGCTTCGTCGTCGGTGCATTAAAAGGAATTGCCGATGTATATGCCCAGTTGGCTATATACGGGGTGACCCTATCACGATGTTCTTTGGAGAATGCATCTTTTATGGTCATCTGACGTGATGGTCCTTCCAATGAGACATCCTGCTCCAACGAGTCGGATACTCGTGATCTCTTCGCCGAACCCGCATCTCCAGTGATATCAACATCCTCTCTCAGCTCCTGAACATCAGCGGCTTTCTGGCTCTTCTTCCTTGCAACGTCATCAAGATATGCGGTAATCTTCTTCTTCGTATCTTCATCCACCTTGGAACATGCGGCCACGTTGCCTCTACGGTGTGCTAGACGTTGCTTGAACCGATACACACCTCCCTTGACAACCTTCTTGCACAATCTGCAAGTAACTGTATTCGTATATGTACGGTTCGAAAGATAGCCATATTGCCATGCAGGATCAGTTGATCCCGGTGGCACGTAAAAAGCCGAGTCGCTACCAGAAGCGACGTTCGCGGGAGGTGTATCCATCTACATAGTCACAAACTCACAAATTACTAATTATCAAACACAAAGCTAACCAAACTTAGAAGAGAAAATATATCCTAACAATAAAATCTAAGATCATCTTAAGCAAATCTAAGCAATAACATGTTATTAACATCTAAGATCAACCTAAGAAAAAACAAAAAATTTGAAGAAAACCTTGACATAAAAACATCTAAGTACAACAATAACATTGATCTTATTTGCTAACAATAACATTGACATAAATACATCTAAGTACAACATCAACCTATGAAAATCTAAGCAATAACATATTAACATCTAAGATCAACCTAAGCAAAAACAAAAAAATTTGAAGAAAACCTAACATTGTTATTTGCTAACAATAACATTAACATATTAACATCTAAGTTCAACATCATTAACCTAAGCAAATCAAAGCTATAAGCCTATAACATCTAAGATCAACCTAAGCAAAAACAAAAAAATTTGAAGAAAACATACATAACCTAACATTGTTGTTTGCTAACAATAACATATTAACATATCAACCTAAAAACAAGAGGAAATAAAAGCCAAAAAAACCTAACCTTTACCTGTTGGAGCCGAGAACGAGGGAGCGGCACCGGAGGCGGCGAGGCACTGGGGGCGGCATCGGCGAGGCGGCGAGGCTGGGGTATTGCGCACAGGAGCCGCGGGGGGGGGGAGTGGGGGTCGAAAGGTTCTGTCTTGCGTGAAGGGTTACTGTCTAACAGTAACCCTATATTTCAAAACTCGGATCCCAGCTCGGATCGTCTATGTAGAAATCGTCCGCCTAAGCGGCCGACTATACCGACTAAGCGCCCGACTAATCGGGTTCAACCGACTATAGCCCGATTTACTCTATTCGAATTGGCCACCCCCCCCCCAAATTGCATAGTCGGGCCGACTAGTCGGCCTAGTCGGCCGACTTTTGCAACAATGTGAGAATGTTCTGAATCCAAGTGATGATTATATGGAGGAGTTGATCGATCCTTCAGCGGGATCTCCTAGTGTTGGCATGAGTGATTCTCAATTCAAGAGTGCTAATGCATCCTCCTCCACCTCCTTTCGATATGGATCAAGGACTTATCATCAAGAGTCAATCAGATCTCCAAGAATCATCGTAGCATGGCGATAGCATTTTTTCGCGGTATTTTCCAACAAGATCAGTCGCTCCTCCACATGTTGCTTATGGATGTGGATGTAATGCTTGCAAAATGGAAGATTCTTCTTCTAACTACATCGAGCAAAGAGCTAGACATCAATTTCCATCAACATCATCATCAAAGATTCAAGAGCAGACACTACCACATCATCAGGAGGTTGTGCCCCTCATCGAGACATAGATGTTGATGAGAACATAAATCCCTGCATTGAGATGCTTCTTGCGGTTTCTGATCAAAATATAGAAAAATGTCATGGATTGCAAGACATCAACTCATACATGACATGGGAAAATTATTGTGAATGTGTTGAAGAATGTCGTCAGTGTGACAAAGAAAGAAGGTGATCGGGTCTGGAACCGACAAGATAATCATTCTGGTGACAAATCATGAATCTTTATTCCATGCATGGTTTCTTACTTTGCCTTTGCTCCTTGAATTATTTTATACATTTTCTTGTATTTCAAACAATATGTACTATTTTTTACACTTTTTGGCATGCTACAGGTATATTATGTTATGTTGTATTTTTAGTTTATTCATGTCCCTAAAATGTAGGAAAATAGCATATTTATCTTGTGCATTTCAGATATATTGGAGACTCGTTATCTTTAAAATTCCCCAATTTGCATCCTTTTTAAGCCATTTCGATATGAGTCCAGCAAATAATCAGTGTGCCCCTATAGCAAGCCCATTTCCAGACTTTAGCTAAACAACATCAGCACATAAAACTACAGTTTAGACATGCAAACAAGGTTTAGGCACACCTGCTCTATCCACAGTCCAATTTATTTAGCATTCACCCCTTAAGTGGGTGCAGAGAGTGGCAGTTGCAGAAATAAAAATGCTGAGGTGGATATGTGGCCATACACGTAAAGATCAGGTTCGGAATGATGCAAACAGAAGGAAAGTGGGTGGAGCTCCAATCGAGGACAAGATGCGAGAAAACAATTTAAGGTGATTTAGCCATTTGCAAGGGAGGCCGGGTGATGCACTAATTAGGAGATGCGAGTGTTGGGATGTTAAGTTGGCTAAGAGAGGACGAGGAAGGCCCGAGAAGTGTTGGAATTATACTATATGAAGGGATCTTATTTTTTAGATCTAAGCCCGAGAATGACCCAAGATAGATATGAATGGAGGCAACGAATCTTTTTTTTTTAGGCTCAAAAAAAGGGGGAGACACTCGTTGGTGTTCGCCCTAGTATTATATACTACGAATGGTATAGAAAGAGATACTTACAGGGTTAAGGGGGATGAAGGAGGGAAGAGGGAAAACCAAAGTTACAAAATACAAACGCGACAACCGGACCCCGTAGCCCAACTAAATATACCAATCTGAAATTAAACTGATGGCCGCGGATGTGACATTCTCCTTGTAGAAACGCGTCTCTGAGAAGATAGTCTCATTGCGAGCCCTCCAGATAGACCAAAGGCGCGCAATGGGACCCAGCAGATCAGAACGGGACCTCTTTCTGTTGACCCAAAGGATATCGCAGAAGTCCTCAGTATTGGCCGCACGAGCCCAAGCAACATCGTCCCAAATCCGAGTCACCGACAAACAATGAAAGAAGAGGTGGTCGGCCGATTCATCCGACACCCCACAGAGCTGGCATTGGACGTTGGGGGTGGGAAGGAAAGAGGCGCAACGGTCGCGAGTCATCAGCCGCCGATGGCGAAAGACCCAAAAGAAGAAGGTGATTCGAGCGGGCAAGCGCAGCCCCCATAAAAAGGCGCAGTCACGAACCAAGGAAGCAGCCAAGGGAGGAGGAGGAGGAAGCAGAGCACAGAAGGCCTTGCGAGAGGAGAAGGGTCCGTCCTTCCAAGCCCAGTGGTCCCTCCCACTAGTAGGGGAAACGGAAGAGGAAAGAGCCTCCAGAAGGGAGGCAAGGTCGTTGGCGCGTTGGTCCGAAAGAATGCCCGAGAAAGAAGGGCACCAGCCGTCGTTGATCCAGTAGTCAGCAACAGAGGCCAACCAATTAGCCGCCAGAGCGAAAAGCCGTGGGAAGCGATTCTGGAAGGCGCCACCCCCCGACCAGTCGTCCTGCCAGAACTTGAAGACGGAACCCGACCCCAGCACCGGAGTGAACAAAGAGCAGTTCCTTTGATAAGCATCAAAGACGTACCGCCAAAATTGAGAGGAGTGCACAGGGCAACTCCCGCGCATGAAGGTATTCCAAGCCTCGCCCAAGATCGCACGCAGCACGTTGCCAAAAAAGGAATCATCCTTGCCCCAAATCTTATGCACCCATTTCAGGAGAAGAGCCTCATTGACTCGAGCCAAGTGACGAACGCCAAGTCCGTCTAACCTCTTAGGCAGTGTCACCACATCCCAAGCAATCAAGTGAATCCCTCGGCCACTGTCGTCCGCACGTCCCCACAAAAATCTTCGCATGCATTTTTCCAATCGAACGCGAACACCCACCGGCATTTTCCGAACCGAAAGGAAGTAGATCGGAATAGCAGAGAGAATCGATTTAAGAAGGACAAGACGTCCGCCCCGGGATAACAAAGAAGCCTTCCAGCCCGCCAAACGCGACTCCATCCGTTCCAGAATAGTCCTCCAGTCATTAGAACGGTTCCGGCCAATCGAAAGAGGGACACCAAGGTATGGGAGAGGAAGCTCCCCAATCTGAGAGCTGAGAATACGGCTGCACTCAACTTCCTCCGCCGCCGACAATCCAAAGGGCACCATACTGCATTTATCAACATTAGTCGTCATTCCCGAAAGCTCACAGAATATAGAGAGTGTATGTGCCATCCCAGCCACCGCGTCGGAGCCCCCCTCTATGAAGCAAATTATGTCGTCCGCGAACTGAATAATAGGCACGCATAAACCTCCCTTCTGAAAACCCGAAGTGAGGCCAGCATCAATGACGTCGTGCACCATCCGCGACAAGACATCCGAGGCAAGAACGAAGAGCAGAGGAGCCAAAGGGCAGCCTTGACGAACCCCCCAGCGCGGCTAAAAGGACCCGCCAACCGGGATGTTATTTGACGTACAAGAATCTCTATATGTCTATTATGGATCTGTACCCCCTGGGATCGGGCCGTTGATAAGCACAGAAAGAGAGACCGTGGAGATACATCTGCGCATCCAAGAAATCCAAACATTCGGGAATCCCCGCCGATGTAGAGCAGACCATAGGAAGCGCCAATCAATCGAATCGTTAGCTTTAGCAAAGTCGATCTTCCATAAGATTCCTTTCTTTTTCTCCCTCTTCCAATCAGCCACAATTTCCGACGCCACAAGGATACAATCCGCAATGTGTCTACCTTTAATAAACGCACCTTGGACCGGCGAGATGAGGCCGTCTAAGATCTGCGAAAAACGGTTGGCCAAGGTTTTAGCCACAATGAGATAAATAGCGTTGGAGACGGCAATAGGACGAAAGTCGTCGAAGCGAAGAGCGGGGGATTTCTTCGGAATAAGCACGATGTGAGCCATGTTGATACGATCAAAGCCATGGTTATCTGAACAAAACTCGGAGACCACCGCGAGCACGTCCCCC
Organism: Ottelia alismoides; assembly: GCA_037367405.1. NCBI lineage: Eukaryota > Viridiplantae > Streptophyta > Magnoliopsida > Alismatales > Hydrocharitaceae > Ottelia > Ottelia alismoides. The sequence continues at coordinate 332,264 of JAZKJV010000050.1, read as the reverse complement.
GCGATCACGTCCCAGAAATCCCTGTAAAAGGAGATGGGAAAACCGTCCGGACCCGGGGAGAAGTCACTATTCAGGCCCCACACAGCAGTCTTAAGCTCCGCCATGGAAATAGGGCGAGTGAGAAGCAAGGAGTCCGCGTCCGAGACCCGTGGGGCCCCCTCCCCGAGCCAACGCCACCGCCGAGGAGGGAGAGCAGTAGAAGAACGTCTGAATTGGTCAGTGATGGCAATACCCATCGCACGATCACCCGAGAACACTTCATCATTGATGGAGATAGACCGGATATAATTAATGCGCCTCCGGTTGCTAGCCGCCCGATGGAAGAAGGACGTGTTGGCGTCGCCTTCTTTGATCCATTTTTCCTTAGACCTTTGACGCCATTCAATACAACGCTTTTTATCCTCGGCCTGAACCCGCGCAATAGCATTAGAGCGCTCATGAAGCTCGTCCATAGAAAGGTCACGTTCGTTTTCCGTGGAGTCAAGGAGCACAATAAGATTCTCCGCATCGGTACGAATAGCCTTACGCGTATGTCTAATGGTAGCTTTGAAATCAGCAAGAACCCGACGCAGAGAGGAGAGCTTCTGAGAGAATTTAGCCGCCGCCGAGCCCGAGGCCGGGTAATGATTCCAGTGGTTCATGACAATATCTTTAAAGGAGGGTTCCAATAGCCAGCTTTTTTCATATCGAAAGAGCCCACGAGGAGTAAGGCCGGCGCCATCGACCCAAATGATAGGCGAATGATCCGAGAAAGCACGGGGACGCGAGCCAACAGAGCAAAGAGGGAACGAGTCCAAAGCCAAACCATTAGCAAGGAATCGGTCGATCCTGGATCGTGAAGAGTTGTTCCGCCACGTGTAGGAGATATCATTCGGTACCAAATTAATAAGCGCCAATTCATGAATTAAGTCCCGAAAATCTTGCGAGTCCGGATCGCGACCTCCCCGACCGCGAGGACGATCGGAGGAGTGGATGGTAATGTTGAAGTCCCCGCCAATAATCCACGGGATCCCGGAGAAAGAGTTATCCGCAGCACGTAATTCATCCCATAACTCCCGACGAAGAATGTGGCAAGAAGGAGCGTAAACACAGGAGATAGCGAGGAGGGAGCCCGAACGGACATTTTCCAGTACAATCGAGAGAACGTGGCTGCCAGGCAGCATAGATCTAAAGGAGAACGAGCGGGGTTGCCACGTAATCAACATTCCGCCCGCAGCGCCCACCGCGTTAATCGCACGGAATTCAGAGAAAGAGCCGGCACCAAAAGAACGCCACGAGTAGTCATCAAGAGCTGCGAGTTTAGTTTCTTGAATACAAGCTACATCACACTCCCAATCCAAGAGCCGGGAGCCCAGAGACCGTCGTTTTACCAAGTCACCCAGACCACGAATATTCCATGACAGAAGCTTCATTAAAATAACAAAGAGAACGGCCCGATAAAGGAATAGCCTCGCGCACACCCCAGACATCAATCGGAAGCCTCCGACCCTTGCGGAAGCACCCCCTGCGCATCTTCATCCTTAGAATCCGTGCCTGCGTCAATGACACACACGCCCGCTGCCTCGGCAACAGCCTGTCGAAAGGTCGCGCAAGATAGAACAACAGAGGGCGTACGGAAGGAGGTGATACACCTGCTGTAAGTGGACCCGTACCGTCTGAAGGAGGAGGCCGCCCCTGCACCTGTAAGAAGAGCTCCCGAGACCTGGGGAGAGAAAGCCATAGGGGGGATAGGGGGGTCACGTAGCGGAGTCGAAGTTACCAAAGTGGAACAAACATCCAACCGAAGGGGCTCTATTTGAATCACCACAGAGTCGGGGCGGGGCATCCGATACCCCCTAACCGACGCCCGCGGCCCCGATCCGCCTAAGAAAGAGAAGGCGCTCCGAGTATGAGACAGATCCGCCAACGGGTCCGAACAACCGACCCGCACAACCGGGGCCGAACCGAATCTAATAGGAAAGGAAGTCAAATCGTTCTCGATACCCCCCAAGCCAGCGACATCCGAAGATTCGCGTGTCAGACGCGAGACCTGAAGGGGCGTCTCGGAAAAGCCCCCAACATCATATGAGTACGGCGCCTCCAAAGAAATAACCGGTGACACCTCCACGTGGCAAGAGGGGGATGAAACGTCACGTGCCACGTGGGGCGGCGAAGACGAAGCGTCTACGAACTGCGGCAGGTCGTCGGCCGCCGTGGCTGGAGGAAGATGGTCGTCAGTCAGCGACGAAGCATCAGAGTCCGTCGAAGGAGGCGGGAGAACAGTAAGAATCGGTCGAAAACTCCAGGAGCCTATCTTGAGAGACCCAAAGACGGAGCGCCCATTCGACTCGCGGAGGAAGGCCGGGCTGCACTCGAATAACACCTTCACGGTCTGCCAATCGGCCAAAGGGGAGAGGCCGTCGTCGAAGATGGAGAGAATCGATCCCCACCGGTGGAATACCTTGTTGAGCACAGGAATAGATCTTGAGAGGAAAGGAACCCCCGAAATGGAAGTCATGCAAACCTCAGTCGAGAGCGAGACTCCATCAGTCACCCGGGGTGGATGCCAGTAAACAACATCGTTAGAGCCATGTGAAAGCATGGAGTCCCGAAGCTGTGGAGAGAGACCACGTAGGCAACAATGGGAGGCGTCCAAAATGCAGAAGTCCCCAAGGAACGAGGGGCCTAACGCGCCAAGAACCAGCTCCTTCATCGCCTCCCAGCCGATGACGGGGTGACGAGCGACCCCAATAAGCACCATAGCAAATGACCCACTGCCCACAGCCGACGTCGAACTTTTACCGCCAACACCAGAAGCATCACCCAAGTGGCCACCGGACTCCGCCGCCACCCCAACAGGATACTGAGGTGGACGAGGAGCCACAACCTGCGCGTACGAACGCCCCTGGATGGAGGGGCGGGAAGGAGGAGGATCAAGCACCGCAAGCACCGAGAAGGAAGGTCGCCCGGACCTTAGCTCGCCGCGCTGACGAAGCCACCCGCATGAGGCACGACGATGACCAGTATCCCCGCATGCAAAGCAACGAGGAGTCTATGTAAACATTTACAGACAATGAAGTAAATTTTGCCCATTCAAGTTTGTCATATCGTTTTGTCTTTCTCTGCTTCGATCATAATGTACCCTGATGCTACACCATCTTTCCTTTTAGGCAAACAAATATGATTCTATTACTAGGAACAAATAACATCGTATCAACCCCTTTACCCTACCATTATCCCTTTCCCGCATCATCTCCCCTTCTCTGAATCCGAAAACCATCCTATCACGCACCTTGATAATCACCGGAGCTATGGGCACTCCCCTCCGCTCATTCATTCACATCCCCACCTTTGGTTGTTCCACCTCACTTCATCCACCATCTCATCCATCCACCTGTCCTTGCCTCCAACTGGCCAACTACACTCATCAATCGCACCTTTTATCATTCATCTGCTTCTGTTCTGCCTTCGACATGCCAAACGTGTACATCCTCTAATTTTTCCCTACCTTGTGTTTGCCATATACATCCACTACCATACCTCCACCCATCCGCATTCGTATTTATGAGAGATTCCATGGAACCCATTGACAACCTCTGACATCATTTGCAGCTTCTCTGCAGTGTTCAGAGTTTGTGATGATATTACGATCATCTGAAGGTTTTTAGTTTACAAACCTACTTGCCTTAGTGTCCACCATCTAACCATGTGATATTCTCACTGAAAATTATGTATAAGAAATACATTCAGGTTCTTTCTTTGTGTTCAACCCCTGGCAAGGTTGTTTGCTCTCCCCTTTAAAGGATTGCTCCTTTTGCCCCTTGTTGGCTGTCTTCCCCCCTCATGTCCCAACATGATGTATTATAGTTCATGTATCTTTCCCTTTCAAAACGTTCAACTAATCCACACTTATAGATGCTCTGCAAATAACTATTCTTGCAGAAGATTAGAGCCAAAATAATGTTCACCTTCTTCAATCTTGTAATATCATAACTCAAAAGATAGAAATGATGATATATTACGAGTTATATGCACAGTAAGTTCCATTAAATACAGATCCTCAGAATTGCATCCAGCATAGACAAATAAACTTGTAAAAGAGAATTCTTGTATCCATCTCTGTTAAAAATAATGTCTTACACAACCAGTCGATCATCAGAGAGAGATGGGAGGATACGTTTAACAGCCACAGGTGTTCCTCGCCAACATGCCCTTATAATCTCACCAAACGAACCCTGTGGAAATGAAACCAGACAGGAAGCAATATCTTCACCTCATTGTTAAGCGTGGAAAGAAATTTGTCGGCTTTATTAAGACATTCGTACTTGCATCTGCAAAGGTAAAGATAAAGAATAGTGCACCTTTCCAATAACTACTGCTGAAGAGAAATCAAGCTCGGAAGGGTCAATTTCCCAATCACACTTGTTTGGAAGAGGCGGAGGAACTGGCTTCTGATCAAAGTGGCTGCCACTTTGCCCCTGCAGGTCACAAGAACCAGATGACAATTGGCACTACATTAGGACAAATGCCACCAACTAATCAAGAGATGGAAAAACAACCACAGAAGCAGCATAATATAATGGCCAAGAGCAATAAATGTCATCTAATATGACGCACGTCAAGCTGATTTTAAACAAAAGTTTAACCAGGGAATTCAAAATAGAGCAAAATAAACAATATTTTATTATGAAAACACAATAAATTATGACAGGAAAGTAACCCAAATTCAATTAAAACATTTCTAAAAAAGAAAGACATCCATCCCACATAACATCGTCCAACACGCAAAGCAGGGGGGAACTCCATCTTTCTTCTTTCGGGAAGAAAATTATGCCATTATCAGTGTTAGATATTATTTCTCTCTCTCTCTCTCTCTCTCTTTGTTGTAATCCCCTCAGGGGTACTTATTTATGTAATTCCTTCATTTCGGCTCCTAGGGTTAGGGTTCTCTTTTATGAGAGAAACCCTAGAGACTTGGAATAAAACAAGCTCTTCTCTATAATCTTTCTCTCCACATGGTATCAGAGCAACCATCCTAGATAGAGGCTCGTACCCTCACTCCCACAACCACCGCCAGCCACCGGTGTTGCTGGATCCTCTCCAACAACGTCAGCCGACTCTCCAGTGCCGTCAACGCTACCAACCAACAGCTCAGGGCACTGCCAGTGACTTATGGCACCAACCCATTTGCCTCACTAGTGATTTTCGGGTTGTGCTGGGCACCGCCAGCCACGTTTGGGCTGCCTTGGCCAACCTAAGGTGACCCTATCAGAACAAATCCAAGCCTGGAACAGTCATTTCCAAGGCTGTCTCAATCCTCTCGGTTGCTCCCTAAGGCTCGGCCACCTCCTCGTGCTACTGTTCGGCGCTTATCATCTTTGTGGGCTGCTGTCCAGGACCTTGCCATCCCCTCCGCACTTCCAGCACATCAACACCAGTGCTTATCCCTCATGTTGATGTCACGAGAGGCATAGATCCTCATGTTTAGTAGTTATTGAAGGTGTCTATCCCTCCTAAAACACGACTTGCGGTGTCTATCTCGTTGTGATATCTGACAATTATGGGTTCCAATCTAGACAAGATCAAGCCCCTCTTTTCTTCATCTAACGTCATGGCGCAAGGAACAACCATCAAACTCAAGGGGGCTTATAATTGCATCCTTTGGTATCGGACCTTCAAAGTTTTTGTAGAACAACGGAAAATCTATGTTCTCACGAATGATCCGCCGAAGGAGACAGACAAGGAATATGACACTTGGCCCGGGGACAACTACTAGGTCATGGCGTGGATGACCAATAGGGTTGATTCTCATATCGCTGCAAATCGCTTGTTCAAGGAAACTGCAAAGGAGATATAGGAGCTGCTAGCCTAGACCTATTGGCAGAAGATTATCAAGTCCAAGCTTGCTAACATCTACATGTGGATCCGGTCTATGTCCCAAGGAGAGTCCACTCTGGTGGAGTACCGGACTCTCACGGGGCTCTGTGAAGAGCTTGATATCTTTCAACCAGCTTGTTGTAATAAACAAGTTTAGATAGGTTTGAATGGCAGGTTTACATGCTTTTGTCAGGATTGCATCCTCGCTATCAGCATGTAAAGGATCAGTTCCTCACATCTGATACATTACCAACTCTTCAAATGATTTTTGGACACCTCTAGGAGATCGAGAGTTCAGCTAACCATGCTTCTATTTTGCCTCTTGCGGAGAATTCGATCTTCTCATATTATTCTAGGCGAGGAGGTCGATACAGAAGTCAAGGTGGCTGAGGCCGTGATGGTGGACGTGGACGTGGTCGTGACTCTAGTTATGGACGAGGACGAGAATCCATTATGGGATGTGGTCATGGTATTATGTATCCTTCTTGCATCCATTAATAACGAACGAATCACCACACGGATCGTTGCTGAGACAAATATGGTCTTCCTCGAGCACATAAAACTTCTACAAATTATGATGCTGCAGAAACAGAGTCTGCCATAGATCAGCATCAGCCTCAACAGACAGTACAGCTCTCTGCCATTGATTTCTCTCGTATGATGCAGTTGTTACAGACTTCCAAATCTTCCTCCAGTGATAGTGCACCTACAGCACATTTGGCTACCACATCACGTACTATAGCCAATTCAGTCACATACATAACTCATGCCTGGATTATTGATTCCAGCGCCTCAACTCATCTGACGGGTGAAGGTAGCTTGTTGTCTTCATCTCACCTTCCACCATGAAGTTGGTGCGGATGACCAATGGAACTCATTCTCCCATCACCTCATTAGAGACTCTAGAGTACTCACCCAAAGTCTATCTCATTGAAGTTCATTGTGCTCATGCCTTTCCTTTGAGCTTGATATATATTCACAAATTATGTCATGAGATGAATTGTCGTGTGATTTTTGATGAGCTTCATTGTTACTTTGAAGACATCCGAACGATGTAGATTTTTGGCGGGGGCATGAGAAGAATGGTCTCTACTATCTAGATAATTCTATTGAATCTACTTTTGTTGGAGTATCGCCTATTACCTCTTATCCTTTTCCTTGGCATCTACGACTTGGACACCCTTCTACCAAGGTATTATCCATGATGTTCCATTCAGGTTTTACGGACTAATAATGCCCTTGAATTTACTCAACATGATGTGATGCCTTTCTTCGCGTCTCAAGGTACCACTCACCAAACATCCTACCCATACACCTCTCGGTAGAATGAGGTAGCTGGGAGGAAACTTCATCATTTCCTAGATATTGCCAAATCACTGCTTACCCATATGAGAGTTCACAAAACCTACTGAGGGGATGTGTTGTTCTTACCGATATACATCTTATAAACAGGGTACCGTCATTTCCCCCTTTTCTAAAAGAAAAAAAGGACCTCTATTGTCTAGGTGTGTGCCCAAAAACTTCACCATTTATCACCTTGAAAGCATGTTTACAAGCCGATTTTAGGCAGCTACAGGAAATAAAGACAAATTACATCACCCAACCCTCAACGAGCGCCTTAGCATGCACCAGTACATTCTCACTGTGCATTCTGTCCCCATGGAACACCACACCATTCCAGTCAATCCAAATTTCCCAGAGGATTGCCAAGCACCCAGATCGCTCACTTTCCATGCCCCTCCAATTTTTCCCAATGGAATCCCGAAAGCCGCCCATATTGTCAGAATGCGCCACCTGATTCCCTAAGAGGGACCAAGTCTCCACTGAGCACCTGCACCTAAAGAATAAGTAATTCATATCCTCCACCCCCATAAGACATCACGAGCACGAGGAGTCGACGTTTGCGAAGAAAAGTGCAGCCCAGTCCCCTATCAAGATCCGACCTCTTCTATATAGCAATAGCAATCTCTTCACTCGTATCGAAACATGCCAGACCCAAAGCTTTCTGCAGTCCACATCCGAGACTCCCGGAACATAAGCATGGGGCCCTTCGAGAACCTTGTAAGCTTTCCCAACCGAGGAACTCACATCCTACCAACACCAGTGGTCTCTGCCCTCGGAGGGCCCTACCACGTTCTCCAGAGTCTCCAACAGCCACCCCAACTCCTCCATCCTTTGATCCGAGAGGTCAAAGAAGAAAGATGGGAAGAAATCGTGACCATTCCACACCTCAACCACATGCGCACCCGAATTTGTAGCAAGGGCCATCAGACTCAGAAAACACTCATCCAGAACACCACCTTCCAACCAACGTCAAGTCAAAAGCGAAAGCACGACTCGTCCCCTACAACCGGCCTCAAAGATGGATGAATCTCATGCGCCAGCCCACATATTCCTCTCTAGAAGGACGGAGCAAGACCCAGATAATTAGGGTTGGGCAAGATGACCCCCACCCTGTAGATCCACCGGAGAAAGGTGCAAACCAAACTCCAACAATCACTCCAAATATGGGCGATCCATATGCACAGAAGATCCATGTTCATCTATGCTAGGCTTCGGACACCAAGTCCCCCATCTTCCTTGGCACAGGCGACCATCATCCAGTCGACAAGGGCCACACCACCAGTCTTCCCAAAGGAAGTCCAGAAGAACCTTCTCATTAGGCCTTCAAGCCTCTTCCTCACCCTCACCGATAGCAACTTCGACGATAGAAAGAAAATCGGAATGGTAGAAAGGATTGATTTCAACAATACCAACCTTCCACTTCTAGATAGATACGCGGCTTTCCATCTGGCTAGTCCCTGCTCCACCATCTCAATCACAGGACCCCAGCCCTCCAACCTCATCTTACCAGTCACCAACGGAACGCCAAGGTACCTAATAGGCAAATGGTCGTGCGATGAGTGTAGCTAGCCCCCGCACGTCACAGTATTTGCCTTTGACATCTCAAAGGTGATGAACTCTGATTCTCCCTGTTAATCCTCAATCCTAACACCATCCTAAACAAGTCAAGGACCGCAAATACACCTTGACAACTCGATGGATCTCCCTCTTCCTCCACAAAAAAGGATAGTATCGTCAGCGTACTAGAGGATGGGGATAGAAATCTCCTCCTTCAAATAGCCCCAGAAGAAACCCCCTATTACAGCTCATTCCACCATGATCGCCAAGGCGTCCGACGCGAGCACGAAGAGCAACGGTGCAAGAGGGCACCCCTGACCATGTCGAACCCCACATTATGGCTGAAAAAAATCACCCCTCGACTGGTTGTTCGTCAACACCCCATAAGATGAAGTAGTGATGCAACTCTTCATCCAGGCGATCCATCTATCGGGAAAGTCGCGCATGTGTAGGGATGCCTAAATGAAGCGTCATTCCACATAATCGTCGGCCTTAGAGAAATCCACCTTCCAAAGGACGCCTTTAGCCTTGCACATGCGCCAGTCAGCCACGATCTCTAAGGCCAGCACCACACTGCCCAACAGTTGTCTACCCGGAAGGAAGGCACTCTGCGCCTGGGAAATGATCTTGTTCAGAACAATCTTCAACGGTCAACCAATTAGCAAAGCAATTGACCTGGACAGGATCAAGTAGATCGCATTTGATAGAGCAATGGGTCGAAAATCCTCTACTCTGGAGACATTATCCTTCTTAGACACAAATAAGATGAAGGAGCGGTTGAGCCTCTCAAAAAACTTGTTATCATCAAGAAACTCTGCCACCACCACCATGAGCTCCTCCGAAATGAGCTCCTAAAACTCTCTGTAAAAGAAAATTGGGAAGCCATCCGGACCAAGGCATCCATACGGATTGAGAGAAAGAGCATGCCACAGACCTGCCCTATACTTAACAATATCGTCAAAGCATTTGCATCGTCCACCAGGACTGGGGTCACCCTAAGGCCCAGCCACCTTGAGCCACAATGAGGTACCCACCTGCTCATAGACTTGAAATATCTCATGACAGCCCTCGCAATCTCTACCTCACCTTGAACTTCCTTCCCCTAGACCTCAATCGAGTGAATGAGATTGCGTCTTCGTTTCTCATTTGCCACCACATGAAAGAATCGAGTATTTGCATCATGGCCTCAAATTTCAGCGAAATTCGGTCGAATTTCTGTCGAATATCGATATCCAGTCGAAATCGAAATTCGACCGAAATGATCGAAATGACCGAAATATGGGGGTCCTAGTACAAAAAATGATCGAAATGACCGAAATTTCGGTCGAAATTCCACCGAAATTCCATCGAAATTCTGTTTTGGTCGGTACCGAAATGGTGACCGAAACCGACATTTAAGGCCTTGATTTGCATCACTTTCCTTCAACCATTTCATTCACGACCTTTGTCTCCATTCGACCTCCCTCGTCATGTCCTCAGCCTCCAAAACCTTATGCACCACACCTTAATTGAAGATCTCCTCATCCAGGTCTCCGACATCCTCCAGCGAGTCAAGTCTTGATAACTCCTCCTGAGCATGTGTACTTCTGAAACCCTGCTCGGCTCTAGAAACCTTCCTAAACTCCAACAGCTTGCGACGCAGAGCCAACAATTTGGCCGCAAAGATAACCGTTGTCAATCCCTCAAACACCAGGCTTCCGCCCTAATGGGAGATATTCCTTTCTCCTTGCTTTATCCTTCTGAGTCATCTTTTCTGTTGCCTTTATGAGTTTTCGGTTGCATTGCTTTTGTACATAATTTTCATACTGCTGACAAATTGTCACCATCTGCAATCAAATATGTCTTCCTTGGATATTCTCTACCGATGTAACCTTTTTTGAAAAGACCGGATATTTCACCCAATCTGTTCATAAAATACCAATGGAGTTACCACCACCACCCATTTCTATAAATGGAAGCATATCCCTCTTTTAGAATGTCTCTTTTCTCATTTCTTATATATATAGAGAGAGAGAGGTCGTCTTCAAATGCCCCATTAATGTTTCTCTGGATGCCTCCATAGAGCTCCCAATAGCACTCAGAAGGACTAAAATGCGGTATACAATGCATACGATTTCATCCTTTACTTCTACTAACAACCTATCTAGTTGTGATTGACGCTTTGCAGATGCTCTGATGACCGTCACTATACCTCGTGATCATTAACAGTGCTTTACAAGACCACGATTGGAAAAGGGGCATGGATGAGGAAATGAATGCTCTCATATCCAGAGGGACTTGGGATCTTGTGCCATGCCCACTAGGTGTGAAACCAGTTGCTTGTTGATGGGTCTTCATGACCAAACAGTCTTCTGATGATACATTGGATAGATTAAAGGCAAGACTTGTAGCCAAGGGATTTACTCAAACATATAATGTAGATTATTTTGAAACATTCTCCCCTGTGACTCGATTAGGATCTGTTCGCACCATTTTATACATTGCAGTGAATAAGTAATGCCCCATATTCCAACTTGATGTGAAGAATGCCTTCCTCTATGGTGATCTCTAGGAAGAAGTTTACATGTTGCATCCTCCCGAGTACGTCGTCGAGGGGGAGTGTATATGTCGATTACGTAAGGCCATCTATGGTCTGATGCAGAGCCAATGAACTTAGTTAGATAGGCTTACTACAAAGATTGGGTCTCCTGGTTTTAAAAGAATGGCATATGACTACTCAGTTTTGTCAGACGATGATCTACGGGTATTGTTGTTTTGGCAGTTTATGTTGATGATATGGTGGTAATTGGTGATGACAAAGATCGCACTGAAGAGACCAAGGCAGTCCTACAAAAGGTGTTTGTTACCGAAAACCTTGGTTACATCCTATATTTCCTGGCTATAAAAGTGATCCGTAATATAGATGGGCTACAATTGTCACAATGAAAATACTGTTTGGATACCGTATAAAAGCAGGCCTCCTTGGATGAAAGCTATCTAACATACCAACAGAGGCACGGAATCATATTTCATCTACTGATCCTGAGTTTGAGGATCCTACTCGTTACATGAGCCTAGTATGTAAGTTGATTTGCCTCAATGTCACTAGGCATGATATCTCATATGTAGTTAGCAAGTCTAGCCAGCACATGGAGAGATTGTGTTATAGTCATTGGAAGGAGATGCTCATGATACTTCGATACCTGAAGAGATCTCCCAGGTGTGGTCTCTTCTACAAGGCAAATCATCACACCAACATCATTGCTTATGTTGATGTTGATTATGCCAATTCTCCTGAAGACCGTCGATCTATTACTGAGTATGCAATGTTTGTTGGGGGAAACCTTGTTATCTGACGTGGCAAGAAACATACAGTTGTGTCAAGTCAAGCGCAAAAACTAAATATAGAGCTATGGCTCAAGCCACATGTGAGATCACATGGTTAGTTTCCTTTCTGGCAGAGATTGGGCTTCTAGTTAATACATCTATTTCATTGTGTTGTGAGAACAAATCTGCTACTCATATTGCCACCAACCCAGTCTTACACGAGCGAACCAAACATATTGAGGTAGATTATCATTTTATTCGAGATGTAAGAGAAGGGAACAATACCACTCCACATATATCTACAGAGCTTTAGTTAGCATATATATTCACAAAAGCATTGCCCAAAAGACGTATTTCCTGTCTTATCTCCAAGTTGAGCATGATTGATAAATATGCTCGAACTTGATGGGGAGTGTTAGATATTATTTGTTTTCTATCTCTCTGTTGTAACCCCATCAGGAGTACTTATGTAATTCCTTCATTTCAACTCTCTAGGGTTAGGATTCTCCTCTATATAAGAAACCCTAGAGACTCGGAATAAGACAAGCTTTTCTCTCTAATTTTTCTCTCCACAATTAGTATTCCATGGAACTCAGCCTGCGGTTTGTTTTTAACTTACCTTTATCGGTACCAAGTCCAGGTAAACGAGGATGGTTGCATTGGGTAGACGACAGCTAACTTAAAATAGTATAATCTTTCAAAATAGATTTAAGCAATCGTTTAGATTCGTAGGAGTATTCCCTACTAGCAATGCGTTGCATTGCCTGAATGTAATGAGAAGTTGGCAAGGTCTGCTACATCATCTCCCGAATGTAGTGAAAATTTTGCAAGGGTTCTCAAATAAGGAAGGTATGCGAGTAAATAAGCTAGTTTCACTCCATCATCACCCAAATGCAGTCCAAAATTTTCAAAGGTTCCCGCATCATAGACGCATACAAATGAAGAATTAATCCAAAAAAGGTTGCAAAAGAAGTTTTAGATAAGTAGTTAGAATATTGGTACTTCAACCGGCAAATCAATGGAGATGGTAGATACGATGCAAAGAATGAAAGACTTGACATTATATCTCCAACAAACAAAATGAGTTGGAGAGAAAGCAATGAAATCGAGAAGACATGCTATGCTTTAGTTCATGTTATTCGGGTAAATAGAAAAGTAGAAATTGTGTTAGAGTAGTTGTTCACACGGATTTGAATAATAGGTGCAAAGATTTGGGATCGGAATATTTTGCTGAAATTGATGCTTGAATAAGAAATATCTTGCATATCATCGCATTTAGTGTACCACCAATTAGTTTAGAAGAAAGATAAACAAGATTTCTGGGAGGAATTGGATAAGATCATGCAAGGAATCCTACAAGAGAGATGATTTTCGCAAGTGTTGACTTCAATGGATATGTGGGAAAGGATGATTCATGGTATACTACTGTTCATTAGGGGCATGGTGTTGGAGTTAAAAATGAAGAGGGAAAAACTATTCTTGATTTTGTAACGGCTTATGACCTTTTCATAGCAAACACTCTCTTTAGGAAGAGTGAGCATTTAATCACTTATAAGAGTGACCCATCTAAAATACAGATAGATTACTTCGTGATGAGGTGTAAGGAACGATTGTGTTGCAAAGATTGTAAAATAATCTAATGAGAGATTTCGACATCTCGATACTACTTGCTCGTCACGGATGTGCAAATAAAAGGGTTGGAAAAGAAAAAGAAGGTTCTCAAGACTGATAGAACTAGATGGTGGAATCTACAATTGAAGCAAGCAAGATTCAAGGAGAAAGTTTTAAAAGAGTTATCATAGGAATGTAATAGAAATGTAAATCAATTGTGGGAGGTGGTAACATCTTGTATCCGAAAGGTAGCCAAGGAAATGCTAGGTGAGTACAAAGGAGGAGTTTTAGGGCCAAAAAGACGTTTGGTAGAGGAGCAACGGTGTGCAAAAGAAGCATAAAATTAAAAGTGCTTACGTTAAAGCTATGCATGATGAGTGGACAAAAGAAGCGATAACAAAATACAAAATAGTGAAGGACGCAAAAAAAGTTATCAGTGAAGCTAAAACAGAAGCCTATGAAGTTCTGCAGAAAAAGCTTGACTTGAAGGAGGGCCAGAAAGATATATTCAAATTGGCCGAAGCAAGAGAAAGGACAAAAAAAATTACTCAGAGATGCATTAAGGATAAGGAAGAATATGTGCTTGTTGCTCAGAAGGGTATAGAGATTATATGGAAGCGGTACTTCCATAAGATTTTCATTAGGCAGGGGAATAAAGAGATCACTTTGGAAGAACTAGCTAGTATTGAAATTTTACCAAAATCGTGCAAGCTATAGATGAATACAAAGTGAGGAAGTAGAAGAGACTCTGAAGGTTATGAAACCTGAGAAAAGTGTAGGACGTGATGACATTCCTATAAAAGTATAGAGAGTTCTAGGTGAATGTGACTTGACTTAGCTCACAAATTTATTCAAGGTTATTTGGTGAAGCAAGAAAATATCTAAAGAATGAAGGAAAAGTATCATGGGACCTCTTTGCAAAAATAATTGAACAATTAAAATTGTTCAAATTAGAAAGGTGTCAAACTGATGAGTTATGTTACGAAAATTTGGAAACATATGATTGAATAAGGTTTAGTCAAGCTTCCAAAGTAACAAAAAATCAATTCAGATTTATGTCAAGTCACTCAACTAGTGACAGTATCCGAGAACATTGGAGATTTATAGAGCTAAAAGGAAGAACATCCATATGATTTTTATTTATTTGGAGAATGCCTATTCAGTTCCAAGAGAGATATGTTGAAGAATTTTGGAGAAGAGACAAGTGTTTGTCTTGTACATTAACCTTATAAAGGATATATACGATTGAGCTTCATCTTGTGTAAGGATCTAATCTGGGAAAATCAACTATTTTGACATCAGCATTGGCTTATATCAAGGTTCAGCTTTGAGTCCTTTCCTTTTTACTTTGATTATGGACGAGTTCACTAGTAACATTCAGGATGAGTTACATTAGTGCATGTTTTGTGTCGATGATATTGTGGTTGTTGATGAGACTAGAGATGGAGTAAAGGAAAAGTTTGAAGTTTCGTAGCATGCCTTAGAGACTAAAGATATCATATAAGTAGGACTAAGATTGAATATATGTAGTGTACATTTGATGGAAACAAGAGTAAAGGAATCGAGGTGAAGATTGATGAAGATAAAATTCAGAAGAACATTTCTTTTGATACTTGGAATCTATTTTGTAACGTGATGAGGAAACTGATAAAGATGTTACTCGAATAAATGTTGGTTGGCTAAAGTGAAAATGAGCCTCTATTGTTCTAAGTGATAAGAAAATTCCTTTGAAATCAAATAAATAATTAGAAAGTAAACGTGAGACCTACTATACTTTATGGATCTGAATGTTGGCCAATGAACCATAGACATGTA
The DNA here is from genome assembly GCA_037367405.1 of Ottelia alismoides. NCBI lineage: Eukaryota > Viridiplantae > Streptophyta > Magnoliopsida > Alismatales > Hydrocharitaceae > Ottelia > Ottelia alismoides. The sequence continues at coordinate 316,775 of JAZKJV010000050.1, read as the reverse complement.
CAAGGAATGACAGTAGTAGACATGAAAATGTTAATATGGACGGGTGGTCATACATAAAAAGATCGAATTCAAAACGACATGATCAGAAGAAAAGTTAGTATAGCTCCAATTGAGGATAAAATGCGATGGAATCACTTAAAATGGTTTGGCCATTTGCAAAGAATGTTTGCTAATACACTAGATAGAAGATGCGAGATCTGAGATGTTGAACCAACTAAAAGAGGGCGGGGAAAGCCCAACTGCCCAAGAAGTGTTGGACGGAGACTATCCGAAGAGATCTTAACTATTTGGATCTAAGTCCTAGAATGGCCCAAAATAGATCCGAATGGAGGCAAAGGATCCACATAGCCAACCCTACTTAATGAGGAAAAAGGCTTTGGTGTTGTTGAATATCAGCATACTATGGAAGAGTTGCAGGATCCTGGAAGAATGCATATACCGAAACCCCAATATTGGATCCTATTTACAACTACTTGTGATATTCGTCTTCCTTGTAAAGGTAGCTTCTTAGCCACTCTTTGTTTCAACCAGCTAGCATTGAATATATGCATTATATATTTATCCATACCTCTGTCTGCTAGATTGATAATCAAGACCTTATGTTCCAATAGCCTCATGGTTCATAATTCTCTATGATGGATTGACGAAGATCAATGCTGATATTAATTTCTCGCATTATGGTTTGAATACAAACACAAACTATTTCTAAGTCATATGCCTACTATAAAGTTGACAGAAAACTTGGTACATTTCCCATCATCAAAATTATCTGCATGATAAATCTCCAAACATTTTATAATCTTTCCCCACAATGAGAAATTATACTCCATGTATTTTCTTCTTTTTTCAGAACTATGTATTTCTTCTTTTGACTTTGCAAATATCTGTCAAACGAAGGATTTAAGATTAAGTTACCCAACTGCACACCTACGATGTATAAAACCAAATCAATTCACTTGTCTCCATCTCCCTATAATTATTTTTTCCCACAACCTCACAAGTGAATCCAGTGGATACACCTGCAGTTTGCACAATTTCATTTCTTCCATATTCGTGTATAAGGATATTGAATACGTGTTCTCCATTCCTTTATTGCTCCTCAAGATGGTAAAGGGGAAATCAACTATATTTCTTATTGAGAGAATGAGCCATTTTACACAAACAGGCAAAATACATGAGTACTCCTGAAGGTGGGCTTTGCACATTGATGCTCATAAACACTAGCACTCCCCTTCATATTAGAGCATATATATCAAACTTTCTCAGCTTTTTCTTCAAAAAAAACTAAGCTTTTTTTTTGAAAGAGAGTGGGTGTGCAACCATAGTGTCGCAAGCCCAAAAATAAATAAAATATGCTTAGCTTGCTATAATATCTCTCAAGCTGAGTACATGCAAGCGGCTTGGTGAATATGTCAGCAATCAGATCTTTTAAAGTCACATTGGAAGTGTGTGACAACCCCCTCTGTATCATCTCATGGAATATACTGACAATCAACCTCCACAAGCATGGTACGCTCATGAAACATGGAGATTTTTTTGTGTGGTTGCTCGGTTGTCACATCTGAGCTCCATAATACCAACAAGAGCAACCTGCAAGTCTGCAAGAACTGATTAAATCCATACTAATTATGTGGTTGCATGAGCTATCGCTCTATACCAACTCAGCATACTAGAATGGGAAATGAGAGCTTTCTTCTTATTCCTCCAAAAAATTGGATTCCATGTAAAGTAGATATAGAAGCAAGTGGTGGGCTTCCTATCTAGTAAGCATTTTCCATAACCAGCATAAGCTACAGTATCTAAAGTGGCTCCCAAGGTGAATGTCAATCCCCTTACCAGCGAGGACTTAATGTATCTCATAATCATCATGCATGTATTAAAGCGAGCATCAGTAGGCCAGTCCATATACTGAATGAACTTACCAACTACAACTCTATAAGCAAGTTATGTAATATTGTATTGGTCAGATATAGTAACTTTCCAACCACCCGCATGTGACGACTTGTGTCTCCAATCTCTCTAGGCCCATAGATGTGTGCCTTGAGTGTGTCTCCAATCTCTCTAGGCCCATAGATGTGTGCCTTGAGATCTATGGGTATTTGAGCTGCTTGGATCCTAGTATAACATCCCCATTACACTTAGCATCCCAATATCTTGTAGTAAAACATGCATACTTCCTTTGAGACATGACCAGACCTCGTCTGCAACAGGCAATCTCGATTCCAAGGAAGTACCTCAAGGTCCAATATAGCATGACAGCTACTTCTACACCTCTACGAGATCCTTTAGCAAGAGGAGGCGACAACAACATGTGAGGTAAGGGGTATGGCAATGGTATATAGAGATATAGGTTAGAGTTAGTGTTTTACAGAAACAAATAAAAACACATAAGTACACCCAAAGGGGTAGGACTCATATCATAATACTCACAAACTCCAATTGTTATATACTTATAGCGTATAACTATAATATATATTTAGTATATAGTTATACTTTAATCATACTTCATAGTATATAACACATAAGAGAATGCAAGTTATAATCATATATCAGTACTATCAACTTAAATTTCACAAAATACATGTATTATGGCACATAAGATATCATTAAATCTAATAAAAATTGCATGGATATTTTACACTAAGGATCTTGTAGTATTTCCTTAGTTATATGAAAACCCATATGATATTTGTAAACTATTTTACACAATATGCTCATACTACTAACATTTGATGGTCAGATTAAGTTTGGCCATTAGACTAAATACCAAATAAACTCTAGAAGAAAGTTGAAATTTTTTATTCCTTTACAATATGGCATTCTTGAGACCCAAACCCCCACCCCAAAAAAAACACCAACCCCCACCCATCCACAGACCACCTCCCCAGCATCGTTCGGTTGGATTCAAGTCCCCGTCAACCATCACACCTAGCATGGCACCACATCTACAAATCAGGCAATTACCCCAAGCACCCACCATTGTCTCTTCACCTAAAGCATGTTACACTATCCCACTCCTCGCCAAGAATCCCCACCAACCCCAGCATTGTGTTTCCATGTAGACTAAAGGTGGATCAAACCTGAAATCGAAGCAAGCTAGAAGAAGGCGCCGGTGACCTACATAAGGATCCAACAATGGTAGTTAATTATAGCAAGACCTGAAACTGGAAGTGGGGGTGGTAGTGTACAACTACATGCCATGAGCTTCATCAAACAACTTATGTACATGAACCTACATCTATCACGTGGTGGAAGTGAAAACTGGAGTAGGATCGAGTCAACGATCATGAAGCTTAGGCAATGAATGGTGAGGGTAATATGTGTGAATGGAGATGCGTGAAGCTACAAACGCCAATAATGATGAAGAGCGTAGAGGTATTTTTGGGGTTGGAGACAGATTTGTCAAGGATTAGGATGTGGGAGTTATGGAGGAGGGTAAATTCAGGAAGACATGGTGAATCTCATCACCAAAGAGAAGGCCAAACATGGGAACATAGGAGAGCTAGGAAAAGTCAAAATAGAGGGGATGAGTAGAGTTTTTTTAGCTTGAGGGGGTTGGGCGAAGAAGCAATCGTAAAAAGAATGGGTGAAGGGGGAGAGAGCTTAGTAGAAGGACGTGGGAAATTTGGGTGTAGATTGGGTTGCGGGGGATATACTGGTTAAATACCGAAGAAGCCATCGATGGGAAGGAGCTATGAGGGGAGAGCGGTAAGGCAGATAATTTGGAGATGAGGATGGTATTGATGGTGCATTAAGAGCAAGAGATGTTAAGGGTGATCAAGTAGAAGGAAGCAATAAAAATGTTAATATCAATTTTTAAGAAGAGTATCTTATAAATTTATATTTATTTTATAGTCTTTACAGTTAAACCTAAATATGGATTTGTGCAAGAATCCATGTATCCTACCTACTTAAAGTGGGAGAAGGCTTCAACATTTACAATTAGACCTAAACGATTCGATAGACAGACTTTAATGGTAGGGTCATATAATGTAAAACAAAGCGATGTTGTGGGCGTTATAGTATAACTACAAAGATTACAAGGGTTGTCTTATACTATGAATGATTATCGTGCTATGGGTGTAAAAAGTTCTGGTGTGATAATATAAGTTGTATAACACAAATATTAATCATAGCAATTGTATTGAAAGGAAACAACATAACGTAGAGCTGCAAACCTCAGAAGCAACATATGCAAAAGATTACAATGTGAGGAACACAACACAAGCAAAATATAATTCAGGGAGGAGACGACTTTGATATATCAAGAAAGGATCACCATTACGGAGGTCGAAAGCCACCTTCAAGAGATCGAGAGTGCCGAAAAAGAAAAGGGGACATAAGGACAAAAGGAAGAAAGCAAAAGCAACGGAGAAGGATAATTGAAACATTTGTCATCGAGAAAGGATCACCGAAATAGGACATCAAGAGAGGACCCACTAGTGATAACCACGGAGAGAGGACCCCCCTCCCCATTGAGGTGATCAAGAACCACCATGGAAAGATTGACAGTGCAATAAAGAAAGAGAAATTATGAAGAAAAGAGAAAGTGCTTGCAAATAAAGAATAACTTCAACAATTTCATGCTGCTTTTTGAAAAAATATATCAAATAAAAGATCATGTTGTTTTTCCAAAAAAAATACCAAATCAGCTCCTAAAGATTCAGATGCATTTCTACTCGCCTAACTAACACCCTTTATCTTAAAACACACACATGGACATGGTACAGAATCAAAACAAGTATTAATCGAATCAATGTTCGAGTTCAAGTTTGTTAAGAAAGTTTGGTGTTCAGATTAAGTTCAATTCGACGTTAATTTGTTAGTTTAGTTCGTGTTTGTTTAGAGAAAGAATATTCATGTTCCATTATATAGAAATTTATAAATATATAATATATTACTTTGCTTATAATTCGAAGCATATTCGTTTTTATCATATATCCGAACTTTTCTTTCCAATGTAATTTCAAAATCAAAAGTGTAGTAATTTTATAAATGAAAATCAAGTATTTAACCATGATATACAATCATTCTACATATATGAATGATCCATTTTCACTTGACCTTGAAACTATACACACACACACACGGCTTTTCCAATGAACCCTAAGCATATTAGGATTGTAATAAGCATACTCATATTTTACTAATGTTTTCTATCATTTGAGTGCAATGCTTACCGGTTTACAAATGTTACGCATGTTCTTATTACTAGTAATCATTTTCACAAAAAGAAAATAAAAGATTAATATGAAATGATTGTATCTTTATTTGTATTACTGAAGTCTTTTCTACTTTTACTAATGACTAATTTGTATTAATTAAGCTTCATTTTTTTGTGAAAATGATTACTAATAGTAAGAATATGATATAACAGTTATAAACCAATAAGCATTGTACTCAAAATGATAGGAAACATTAGCAAAAATAAGTGTGCTCATTACAATTCTAATGGGCTAAGGGTTCATTGAAAATTTTCCCTATAAATAAATATAGAAATAATTAAGTGTGTATTATAAAGTGTTGGTGAACATAAATTGTATAGATGTGGGTATATGCCTATGAAAGCATTTGTGTCACTATGTCTTATCAAACTCAAACATTTATCAAGAACATATGTTGCATTTATGTTTAGTTCATTAAGATATTAAACTTTGATTTGCAGTTTATTAAAGAAAAAATAATCTCAAACTACTACAGAACGAACTCAATTCAAACACAAGCACACTCGATTCAATTAGCAACCCTGCCCAGAGAAGGTCCAATAAATTCATGCTTGCTTGGAAAGGCTAAAGACTTGCTTGATTGCAAAAAGGTTCACCCAAACTTAGAGTATACTGCTCTCAGACCTTCCCATTGGCACAACTTCATTCCACTAGTATTACCCTTTCCATGGCAGTGAACAAAGATTGCCCACCATATTGGCCTAATATTAAAAATGCCTTCTTATAAGATGATTTAGGAATGAGATTTACATTCCCAACCTCATATATAAGACGTTGGGAGGGGTGTGTGGAAAATAAAGAGTATTGGATGATCCAAACAAAGTCCATGGCTTGGTATGAGCAATTGAGCATCAAGCTAATGAGATTGAGTTCTGCAAATCTGGATATGATCATTCCATTTTTTTAGGAACTTACCGTCACCCTTAATCACTTACCCTTGTTGTTTATGCTGATAATTGAATTCTGCCAAGGAAAGGGTTATACAAGATAACAAGAATAGAGATCTGCTGAAAAGGTTCTTACCAAAGATCTTGGGCATCTAGACTATAACCCGTTGTTGTAGTAACCCTTGACCCCAAAGCCATGGTTCTTTCCCTAAAAGATATGCTTTGATATTGAGGTTGATTGTTTGGCACTTAACACTCTTCCATTCAGGACTTCATGTACTAGAGTCAAAAATCTAATAAAATGGCATCCACCTGCCCAGAGGATATCACAATATCAAGCTTAAGCTGCTCTATTCTAAAATAAAGGATCCGGACATTGTGTTTGTTTTCTTGTTCACATGTTCTATGACAATCTCTCCACCACCTATATTGCTCCAAATCATGTCATCCATGTGTATACAAATTACATTGAAGTTGATTGTCACTTTATTGAAATTGTTGAGACATGAAAAGGATCACTCCTCGTGTTAGCTTAGCTCGGAACATTAGCAAAGCTCTGAAGATGAAATGATATATTTTTCAGTGTAACAAGTTGGTCTGATTGGCATTTCTACTCCAACTTGAAAGAATTTTTTGGGAATATGCTGCTTTCTGCAATTTTAAACTGTTTATACATTGAATTATTTCTTGTTGGTTCAGCTTCACATGTACTCATCCATCTTCTCATGACGTAGCACATAGTCTAATAGAAAACATGCCATCCATTCATCACTACAATTGCATTTGTTGAGGTTTTTCTTTTTGCACATTCAGGCATGGACGAATACAACTTTGTGGAAGTGTTCCACAAGCAGTTCCACTGTCCTTACTCCTACATAAAAATTAAATAGAAGAAAAGGAAGAGTAAAAAGGCACAGCCATACTAGAAACTTACAAATGATAAGCCGCCACGCAATTTTAGCAATCTAATCATGTCTTCTTTCTTAGCACCTTCAGCATCCGCCAATGGCTGGGAAAAGAATACAAGGCAGAAATCATTATTTGTCTAAGGATCTAACAAAGAATAAACCATGATCCATCTTTGTATATTACGATAAAAATCAGATGCTCATTCAGTTGAATCAAAAAAAGGTATAGTGAGCTAATATGTTATAAACCCATGAACCAGTTAGCCATTTGCTGACTAATGAAGCATGAAAACTACCAGATCTTATCGGAGAATATTCTCCTCGTATGTGGCAGACTATCCAAACCCATTTTAGTGAGAAATTCCAACAATATGCATAGGCAGAAGAATTCACATTGTCCGGACTATGAATAATCCCATCTTATCAGTCATAACTGAATTGGTATTAGCCAGCACCATGCACAATAGTTCAGTTTTAAACCTTCCGTGAGACTATGGATTTACAACTTAATAAAAAAAGCTTAAATTTATGTTCATTAAAACCCAAAATTTATGATCTTATGTATAAACACTTATGTTGAAAAAAAATCAAAAAAAAAAACAATTATGTTAGAAGAAAAATCTTAGATATTGATGATTCCAGTAGAGACAGAAAGTGCAACAGAGCTTGCCCTCAGTGACCAGGGCACAGTTGCCATAACCTAAAAGAATTTAATTTTAAATGGAGATTGATTAAATGAATCAAGAAAAAATAATAAATGTTACATGATGCATCTTAAAGAAACGTTATAGATTACACTGTGAATCTAATTTGTTGTCCATAAATGAAGAGATTTTTTACTTATCTTTTTTTACTTTTTTAAGCTAACGTTTTGGCCAGAAATACAAGGTGCACTATTTTGCATAGAGATCCAAAGTTATTAAATTGACTTGTTCTCACATTATTTGTATATCTTTCAATTGTATTGGATTTGTATGAGGTATGTAAAGAAAATATCAATTAAATTAGGTGACCCAACTCCCATGTCAAGTAAGTAGTATTTGATGAGGGAGAAAACTAAATTCACATGGTATATGCATTCGTATTGACAAGTTGGGAGCACAGATATCAGGACCTCTACCATTGGATGGAGTGTGATAAATCACTTATTGAATCTCATTATTTCATCATAGCTCTCATCGCTCAATCACAACTTCTGATGCCTATTGGCTTTATCGTGAGTTGTACCCTTCCTCCTTCCTTCCCCATATAAGGAGAGAAGAAAGAAAGGACCCCAATTTCCTACATCTTAATGTACATTTTTAAATAACAGAGAATTTGAACAAAGCAATCCACATTAGAGCAATGAGGCTCGTGTAGTGTTCAGAAACTCGTGCTATGTCAAGGAACTTCATCTCAAAAGAGAAGAGCGAAGACGCAGAAGAGAGATCATCATGCAAAATCATCAAGATGGCATCACCTATGATTTTGTATTTTGTGAAAAAAATTTGGGATTGTTTTTTCAAGAACAAATATTTAGATGAAGGGAAATCCCTCAAACATGCCCTAAATGACACAAAAAGTGGGATGGAGCGAGAGCAAGAGAGAATGAGAGCGATGCGAAGGGGAAGAATGAAACGACTAAGCATGTTGAGAGGAGGGCCACCATCGTAATGGAAGGCAATGAGGAGGCACATGAAGACGCGGAGATGGAGGAGCTAGCGGGTAAGCGACCGTAGAGCTTGCCCAAGACCAAGATCCAACCGTTGAGGGCTCTCAAGGAGATGAAACCATTGTGCCTTCGGTGTGGTACAACTGACCATTTGTCAAAGACCTGCACGTTGGCCGTGCTGCTCTGCTTCCATTGCGGCCTTTCGAGGCACCGGCGAAGGGAATGTGTGGTGAAGGGAACTTGGTCGAGAAAGGTGACCTCGTTAAAGAACGTTGCAAATGCGAGAATGGAATCACCGGTGAAGCTGTTGAGCGATGTGGATTTCTATTCTTTGATGATGCGATTGACGAAGATAGCTGGCGTATGCGTAGATGCGATTAGGCTTCAAGGAGGAATCCTTTGCCTGAGAGGCTTGTCAGAGGAGGGTGCAAAGGAGGTGATCGTGGAAGCTTTAGAGGGAGGTTTGACATCAGATGCGTGTGGCTTGATTTGATGGCGAAGAACATGTTTCTTGGACAGGAGCATGAGAGATGTGAGAGCTCCCAGGAAGTTTTCGGTAATCGGTGCGCCCCTAAGATGCAGAAGAGAAGAAATTCTTCATGTGGCTCAAGCACACATCGGAGAGGTCATGGAGATTTGTGACTCCAGTTTACGTACGAACAAAGGCTCGGAGGTTGTGTTGATGATGCAGGGGCACATTCACAAACCCCCTTGCATGCATCGTTGAAGATTGGATGGAGCTCGGTGACTCTATGGTTGGTCCCCCTCGACAGTGGGGACTCGTCGGTGAGAACTCCGGCTAATGCATGGGTGGATGGAAGGCTGAAAGTTGTGGCAGGAAGCTCAAAAATCACCGAACTCAGGAAAGGAGATCGGCTGGAGACATCGGGGAGCCTTAATGCCACAAAGAGTTATTTATGTGCGGCTACTCACAGTGGTCCTTGTCTTGCCTTGACCTATGGCACTTCGAGAGGCCCAAGCGGATCTCACGTCGAAGTGGCTTCATGTTCTAAAGGTATGAATAGACGGCGTTCGGTCTCGGGACCAAACCCATCCAGACGTGGTGATTCGCTTCTCGAGTATGGTCCATGGCTCGCTTGGTTCAGGGCTTTCGGGCGAAGCTTTTGATCCGACTCTTCGAGTCTCGGTTCGACATCGATCGGTCGCCATGGGGGTGCGAGCATGTCAGATCTCTTCATTGGGGGCCTCACCAACGATGCCACAAGCGGTGGGCCTCCTGGGGATGTGACCACCTGTGGATCTTTGTTCGAATCGAGGAATCTTAACGACAACGACGGTTGTGGCATGGTTGGTCCCTATATGTTGCAAGAAGGTCGACTGCACTACTTCGCAGGGCAAAGGCGAGGTCCGGATGTGACTGCAGGACTTGGTCGCAACAAACTCGGGGTGTGCCAACATCAAAGGACTTAGAGTTGAAGACGACAACTCACTTGTGGACCTTCTCTCGAAAGCGTCAACATATGTACACAATGGATTGGGAATCAAGGACTCTTGAACTTGATCTTGCATTCAAGGTCAGGTGGGACATGAGCTTGGGGTAAAAGAGTTGGAGGGTTTGGATGATACGATAGAATGGGGAGGGAGAAAGCCGAGAGACTCTTTAAGATCGCGGTGGCTACAAGAGTAGGTATCCAGGTGGCGAGGGCCTCCCACTATGTTTCCCAATGAAACTTCTATCCCAGAATGTGCGGGTACCGGGCCAGCCGAAGAAGCGGCTAGCGATCAGTTCTGTTGGCAACTTGAAGGATTAGCATTACATGTTTGCAGGAGATCAAGATTTGTTCTTGGGACTCAGTTTGATGGGGCTCGAATTCGGCCCCCATTCTTGATGAATTCAGAGCGTTGTTGGCATATGGGAGCTTGGGAGGAGTGCTCTTTGCTTGGAACGGGAGCTTTTCGATCTCGTGAACGAGGCAATTCTAATTCACTTGGTTTTGGTGGTGTTAAGGAGTAGTGTTGATCAGTCCTGCTTCGTGGTTACATTAGTTTATGGTATTATAGGGACTTTTATGAATGTGGTAATGTGGGATGAATTCTGGGAGATAGGGACCAGATTTCCAGATTCGGCATGGATTGTAGGCGGAGATTTTAATGTCATGTTGTACGCGGAAGACAGGCCGGGGGAAGAGGCACGCAAGATCCGATGTAGCGCCCCTAGGGTCAAGATACTCAGCAAACACATCCACACATACGATTCTACATTCGAAATACCAAGGTGTACCAAACTTGCATAAGAATAGTAAAGAAGAATGATCACATTTTTTCATTCCATTTCCATTCATAACATTATGTCCACCAAAAAATTTTGTACAATGTCGTAGAAATATAATAACATGTATCATGTCTCTCAAAAAGAAGTAAAGGTATAACTAAAACTAAAAAGAACAGGAATCCATTGTACCACAAAGAAGCTGAACCAAGTCAACCACAGGCTACCTACTATTGTGGTAAGTAGTAATAGTTTCTCTTAAGTTATGTTAAACATTCCCAATCAAATTACTTAGACAAGTATAAAATCCTGAGAAGCACAACTGCTCTAGTCAATAAATCAACTTGTTGCACATGCTATACCAACTGCTATTCATCGTTTTAAGGATCGAAATCAAGCTATAAAGCATGGTCAAGCAGTCACTTCAATCGAAGATCACCTTAACTAACAAGCAAATAAAAGAATGTAATTTGAAGATGGGAAAATGATCTCTAATACAGAAAGACCCGACAGAATCTCAGAATCTCTAGAGATATGATGGATTAACATAGAAAAGATGAAAGGTTTTCTTGTAAAGTAAATCAAGATGGTTATCAAGATTCAATAAGCCTTTAAACATCTAAAAATTCATGGTTGCCTCCTTCAACATGTTATCTATATATTAAATTAAAAAAATATATACGTGGAGTGCCATAAGCTATAAAGATCATTTTGAAAGGAAAGTTGCAATGCATTACTTCTGTCATTGGAAAAATCTATTGTCTATTAAAGAATAGATAGCTAAAGAAATGATAGTTACAGGATTTAAATTTGCCTTTGTTGGGAAAATATGTTGTTTATTACAAGAAATTCTCTTCCCCCATCAAGTTAGACTCCATAATTAGATCCCATTACATTTTTACCTCCACCATAAATTACACATTTCTACATTAGCACCAAAAATAATCGTGGTTTTCTATTTTCCAGATCACAAATTAGTACTCATGCGGAGGAACATGGAATTTATGCATTTTGATTTTTATCACACACAAGCTAATACATCTCTCAGAGTGATTACTACAAGAAGAAATTGAATTGACTGAATAATAGAAGTTGAAAATATATAAAAGTATGCTCATTGGTGAATTAACTTCATCTTGGAGTATTTGGTTGTGCGCAACTTAAGCTGTAGATGGGTAAATGGATACCTCCATGATCCATTTACCTCATCTATGTGTTTAGTCCCACATCTATCAGTGGTGGGACTTGGAGGATCTGTGGAGGTTATATAAGGAGTCCCAGACCTCATGTATCCATTGAGAAAAGCAATAGAAGCATCAGCCCTTTGTGGCGTTCTCCCGTGGTTTCATCTCGCTCCTTAGGGAGTAGGGTTCTACGTAAAAATTTTGTGTTCCATGTTTTATATTTCGCGATTCATGATCTGTTTATCATTTTCGCTTTCGCAATCCTATTTTCTAACATGGTATCAGAGAGGGTCGATTCTCGAGGAATTTTTTATGTTCTTACTATTTTTATCCGAGATTCGATATTACCAAGTTCATGATTCAATTTCTGGAACCATAGTTCTGCTTCAAAGATTTCAGCTGCCATTCTGATCATCTCCGTGTTCTCTGGATTTTATACTATTCTTGTTCAGACGATGTTGCAGAAACCCTAGCCTTTGCCTCCAGGCGAGGCGCACCTCCATTCAATTCCATCTGGCTCGCGCGATCTCCAGGAGCCATCGCTTGCCCTATAGTTGCGCCATCGCAGCGCTCCTCCAAGCGGCGACGCACAACGGTGCGCCTTCCTTCCATCACAAGCAGCATCCCTATCCCAACCAGGAAATTCCTGGCGGTGCTCCAGGCTCGAGAGTCCCTCTCAAGGCGATACCAAAGGCTCGTGACGGTGCCACCCTCTAACTCCTTTGCACATCCTTTTGGGCTCCTGTCCTGCTCGCACCTCAAGACAAGGCGGAGGCTTTCAAGCAGAGCTCCAAGACCAAGCAGTGGCGTCGCCCCACATCTCTACACTCCTGCTCCTGCGAAGCACCCACCAACGAGGAGAACCCTTGTCGGGCACGAGGTTTTCGTTCATCTCCAGCGATAGCCTCCCGGAGCGAGAGGACTTCCATGCTCACGGCAACTCCCCCAGGCATCGCGCCCTCTGCGCGAGGTGCTCCTCTCCCCACGACGGGTGATCCTGGGGCTCCATCGTGAGTCCTAACCCTGCATGCGGCACAATCGTATGACCCGACCGAGGGGTGCCCTTGAGAAAGGGAAACCCTAAATGGGGTTTGCCCTAAAATTGAGCCGCATACAACAACAACAACAAAACTTTTTCCCACAATTAAGTAGGGTCGGCTACATGGATTCTTCGCCTCCATTCAGATCTATCGTGGATCAATCCTGGGCTTTTATCCACAAAACTAAGATCCCTTCGTATAGTCTCTTTCCAACACTTATTGGGTCGTCCTCTCCCTCTCTTAGTCGGCTCAACATCCCAACACTTGCATTTCCTAACTGCTGCATCAGTTGATCTTTTTTGCAAATGACCAAACCATCTTAAGCGGTTTTCTCGCATCTTATCCTCGGTCGGATCTACACCAACTTTTATTCTGATTACATCATTACGAATGTGATCTTTACGTGTGTTTGTGTGCGTGTCCACACATCCACCATAGCATTTTCATTTCTGCTACAACCATTTTCTGCACATGTCTATGGTTCACGGGCCAGCATTCAGATCCATAGAGCATAGCAGGTCTCGTGGCTGCTTTGTAAAACTTTTTTAAATTTTGAAAGGAATTTTCTTATCACAGATTACAGCAGAGGCTCCTCTCCACTTTAGCCAGCGTGCATTTATTCTATTAGTAACATCTTCATCAATTTCCCCATCATGTTGCAAAATAGATCCCAGATATCTAAAAGAATCTCTCTTCCGAATGTTATCGTCACCAATCTTCACCTCGATTCCTTCACCATTGCTTCCATCAAAGGTGTACTCCATATATTCCGTCTTAGCCCTACTTATACGAAATCCTTTAGTCTACAACTCATGTCTCCAGACCTCAAGCTTCTCATTTACTCCATCTCTAGTCTCGTCAATCAACACAATATCATCAGCAAATAACATACACCAAGGTAACTCATCATGAATGTGACTTGTCAACTCGTCTATAATCAAAGTAAAGAAATGGACTCAAAGCTGAACCTTGATGAAAACCAATGTTGAGGTCAAAATAGTCAGTCTTCCCATACGGGGTCCTTACACAAGATAAAGCCCTATCATACATATCCTTTATGAGGTTAATGTATAGGACAGGTACTTGTCTCTTCTCCAAAACTCTCCATAATATCTCTCGTGGGACAGAATCATAAGCCTTCTCCAAATCAATAAATATCATATGGAGGTTCTTCCTTCTAGCTCTATAAATCTCTATTGTTCTCCTCAGCAAATGGATGGCTTCAATAGTTGAGCGACCTGGCATGAATCCGAATTGCTTTTCTTCTACGTTGGAAACTTGCCTTAACCTTCTTTTGATCACACGTTCCCAAATTTTCATAGTGTGACTCATCAGCTTGATACCTCTGTAATTTGAACAATTTTAAATGTCTTATTTATTCTTATAACGAGGCACCATGATACTCCTCTAATCTTCAAGCATTTTTTTGCTTCACCAAATAACATTGAATAGATTCGTAAGACAAGTCAAACTGCGCTCACCTAAAACTCTTCATACTTCTACAAGGATGTCATCCGGTCCTACACCTTTCCCAGGTCTCATAACCTTCAAAGCTTCCTCTACTTCCTTTCTTTGTATATGTCAATAGCTTGTACGATTCAAGTAACTTTCGCTACTAGCTAGATCACCCAAAGTGATCTCTCTATTTCCTTCCCCATTGAAAAATTTATGGAAGTACTGCTCCCATCTAGTCTCTATATCATTCTGAGTAACAAGCACGTGACCTTCCCCATCCTTATTGCATCTCACTTGAGAAAGGTCTTTAGTTTTTCTTTCTCTTTCTTTGGCCAACCTAAATATATCCTTCTGGCCCTCCTTAGAGTCGAGATTTTTATACAAAACTTCAAACTTTTGACGTAGGTTCACTTACAGCCTTTTAAGCTTCCTTCTTCGCTATTTTGTAGTTTGTGACAATTTCCTCTAATCTATCCTTAAACATAGCATTAAAACATGCTCTTTTAATTTTTAGCTTCTCTTTCACCCCTTCACTCCACCACCAAGCCTCCTTTTGACCTGGAGCTCCTCCCTTTAACTCGCCTAGCATCTCTTTGGCTACCTTTCGGATACAAGATGCCACTGCCTCCCACATCTCGTTTGCACTTCCGCTACAATCCCAAGATAAGTCTTCTAAAACCTTCTCCCTGAAGCTCGATTGCTTTAGTGGAAGATTCCACCATCTAGTTCTAGTGATCTTAGGAACCCTCCTTTTTCTCAACCAGCCCTTTTATTTGTACATCCAAGACTAACAAACGTTGTTGGGTTGCCAAACTCTCTCATGTGATTACTTTGCAGTCTTTACAACACAACCGATCTCTTCCCCTCAACGCAAAGTAATCTATCTGTGTTCAAGTAGGCTCACTCTTATAAATAATTAAATTGAGCTGCATATTATAAAAAAACGGGATAAAGGGAAAGAAACGAGGGGGAGATGAGTTTTTTGGGCACAACTATTGGGCCAAAAGATCTGTGTTAAAAAAATTAGTGTTATTGTATGAGACCATGAGCCCAGTCGTGTGTGACAAAAAAATAATAGAGAAATAAAAAATGTACTAAGCCTTCTCCCACTACAAGTAGGGTCAAATCCATGTTGAAAGATTCGACTATTTTTTACGCTGGTCGTCGACTACCTAACGCAACCACTGCAAGAGTGGGATTTGAACCCTGGTCTTTTGTGTGGTAGACACACTGTACTACCACTAGACCATTAAGTGGGTTCTAATAGAGAGTTCGAAAAAAAAGGGAGGGGGATTGGCATATTTGTAAAAATTGATTGAAAAGCCATAAAAAAATTATGAACAGCATATGTAACGGCTATTACAAAATTTATATATATATATATAGCCGAAAAAAATGTTGCAAGAAAATATGAAAAAAATGCAACGGCTTAAAAAAATTATATGTTTAAAAGAAATGTGAAAAGAAAAGCCAAAAAAATGCAATCGCTTATTTGGTTTTTTCTCCCTATCTATATTGTCTTCTCCCAACGTGGTCGATGTCCTCATTCCGACCAGTATGGGAGAAAGGGGGAGTATATGTAGAGTCACATGTCTTCTCTAGATTTCATATTTGTCAGATCAGTCGGATTGTTCAGACTCTACAGTTGTCAGATGTTCAGACTCGACGTCAGGTTCCGAGTTTATAGTTCAAGACGCACAAGTATCTTCAGTTTTGTGGTCCCCATCATTCTTGTTGTTTCGACAAGAGTTTTCATGTGAGCCATAGGGACTCCAGAATAAAGGACCATTCCCTTTGTCATGTGGGCAAGGATTTTAATGTAGTATCATAGGAACTCCATAGTAGAGTATCATTCTCTGAGCCAAATGAGAGAGACCCAGTTCTCCGACGAGGAGACTTCTCCAGACTCACACTCCAACCCGTTCGTCCTCCTCACATGCACGTCATGAGAAGCAACATCCTCGTCAACAACCGACAGTTGTGCGCGTTAAGTTGATATTGTTTGTAGTGTCATGTATTGTGAGTTGAGTGTCTTTATGTTTGTCCAAGTTGAGTATTGCATGCTCCAGCTTGAGGGGGAGTGTTGAAGTATTTGGTTGTGTGCAACTTAAGTTAAAGATGGGTAAATGGATACCTCCAGGATCCATTTACTCCATCCATGTATTTAGTCCCACACCTACCAGTGGTTTTCCTACGCAGCTTAGGTGGAAGGCGAAGAAGGCCTCCTTCCGGGGGGGGCCCGAGCCATCAGTGAGATACCACTCTGGAAGAGCTAGAATTCTAACCTTGTGCCAGGACCTACGGGCCAAGGGACAGTCTCAGGTAGACAGTTTCTATGGGGCGTAAGCCTCCCAAAAGGTAACGGAGGCGTGCAAAGGTTTCCTCGGGCCGGACGGAGATTGGCCCTCGAGTGCTCTGTGGAGGTTATATAAGGAGCCTCAGACCTCCTGTATCCATTGAAAAAAGCCATAGATGCGTCATCCCTTTGTGGCGTTCTCCCGTGGTTTCATCTTTCTCATTAGGGAGTAAGCATCCACGTAAAAATTTTGTGTTCTATGTTTTATATTACTTGATTCGTGCTCTGTTTGTCATCTTCGCTTCTGCATTCCTATTTTCTAACACTTCACATGCAACAATTAGGAATATTATGTTCCCCCAGCTTGTTTTTCGAACTTTCAAGTACCAGGGAGGGAAAAATGCAGTTCTCCGCAAAACCACTTCCAGCTATACCATAACTGGAGACAAACCTAACGAAGAAACTTTGCAAGATGATGTCAATTATGCAAAGCTTCTGATGAATTTTAGCTACAATAAGAGAAGAGATAGATCCAGGCAACATGGCGTATTAGCAACCTCTGGCATCACATAACAAGGTATTCTAAACAACGACTCATTAAATAAACTAAACAGAAAACTAGCATGCAGGAAATCTGCAAATAGCTAGAAGCCTGAACAGATTTCCATCTATCAACGAAATGGGTCATGACAGCAAGTCCCAATTCCATACAAAAAAGGAAGCGAACACCTTTCAAATCACTTGATCGCCCCAACGACCTGCAGACCCAACACATCATGAATCCGACCTTACCAATGAAGATCCAACCCATAGGAACTAAAATACAAAAAACAGAAGCAAGGAGGGGAGATATGTACCTTGTGGAGGTGAGGAACGAGTCCCCGCGAAGAGATCTTCGCGTCGACGTGCTCAGGTTCATGATCCGACGACTCCGACAATCTCGGCGACGCTCCAACAAGCTCCAGGGCGAAGCTCCAACGGTTATGGTGGGGAAAATGAGGTCTGGTTGACCTACTAGCCCTATCCATGGCCCCTTTTATACCCGGGTTCGATTAAACGAATCTGGGTTCGGATCCGGTCCTGATACTGACCCACGATCGTAAAACGACCATATCTCCCTCGTCTGATGTCGGATTTCGATTTTCTTGGTATCATTAGAAAGGTCTTAACGAGTGCTACGTAATAGGTTATTCATATGCTCAATATGGATAATGGGTCAGACTGAAATTTAAAAATAAGAGAACTAAGCTATAAATGGAGCCGAATCGAGACCGGATTTGAATGGAAATTCGGTACTTAATCTGTATTACATTATCTTGATATATATCAAATTTTCGAGAACTTACAATTATAAAAATATCAAAAGAAGTCTCGTCCTCGAGACTTGATGGGTGTTCCTACTAATCTCGCGTTTGTGTGATCCATGAAAATCTCACAGAAAATGATGAAACCCATAAAAATCTCAGAAGAACTAAATGAGGGTTTAGACTTTTATACCAAGAAACAAATGAGGAAACTTATCCCTAATGTTAGTCTTTGGTTCCCATATAACCTCCTCGACATTATGCCTAGTGCAGGTACTAGGTGATGTAGTGACACCAAAGTCAAATGAATTGTGAAATAAAATTCTATATATAGAAAACATACCTCTGACAACTAAAGTTGATGCATAAGCATACTCCTGCGCAACGACATTCAACTGCCCCTGTTGTACTGGTGAATAACTGGATCCTTCTGCACTATATGTCTGTTGTGGTGGAGGGCATTGGAAACCTCCATCTCTACGATGAAAATCCAATCCATGTGTATATGATGAACAACTGGGCCTCGCACTCTGCTGAGGTGTACCCGAAGCACTGGCACGTCGGGGACAATGTGTTGTGAAGTGACCAGACTGACGGCAATGGAAGCAAACTTGCAGTGAGCGATCCTCCAGAAACCATGTTGTCTCCTTGTTTATGTCTATGTGAGTGTATCAATGGTCGAGAAGATGATGCACCACGACTAGCCAAAGCTTGTCCTAAGGTGTGCGACAAAGTGAAACCAGTGACCGTTGGTGCTGCTGCAAATGGGTGGAAAAGGTGGTTTCTGCGAGGGCGGAGTGAATCTCGATGCATTGTTTGTTGTATTGTTCTTTATGTGACTGAATCTATCCTACAGGTTGTCGTCTCTGAATAGCCTCCCACCCTGTCACCTTTCTGTCACCTCTTTGATAGATGTGAGATCCAAGGTAGACAAACGGTCTTGTATTTCCTCTCTCATGCGATGCATGAACTTCTTCAAGTTCTCCTGTGGGTATGCTATGATGATAGGAGAGTGACGTGCAAGCTCCGTTTAGCAGATCAGGAACTCCTGAGCTGTCAAAGACCCCCATCTCAGCTCTGCAAACCTTCTCCTCTACTCTTCAACAATAAGAGAAGAGCTAGATCCAGACACCCATTAGGCAGCATGGCTTATTAGCAACCTCTGGCATCACATAATAAGGTATTTTAAACAACGGGTCATTAAATAAACTAAGCATAAAACTGTCATGCAGGAAAATCTGCAAATAGCTAAAAGCCTAAACAGATTTCCATCTATCAGCAAAATGGGTCATGACTGCAAGTCCCAATTCCATACAAAAAAGGAAGCAAACACCTTTCAAATCACTTGATTACCTCAACAACCCGCACACCCAACACATCATGAATCCGACCTTACCAATGAAGATCCAACCCGTAGGAACTAAAATACGAAAAACAGAAGCAAGGAGGGAAGATCCATACCTTGTGGAGGTGAAGAACGAGTCCCCCGCGAAGAGATCTTCGCATCGACGTGCTCAGGTTCCTGATCTGACGACTCCAGTGATCTCGGTGGCGCTCCGACAAGCTCCAGGGTGGAACTTCGACAGCTATGAAAGGGAAAATGAGGTTTGGTCGACCTAGCCCAAGACATGGCCCCTTTTATGCCCGGATTCGGTTAAACGAATCTGGGTTCGGATCCGGTCTTGTTACAGACCCAGGATCATAAAACGATCATATCTCACTCGTCTGATGTCGGATTTCGATGTTCTCGGTACCATTGGAAAGGTCTTAATGAGTACTACGTAATAGGCTATTCATATGCTCAATTTGGATCACGGTCGGGACTGAAATTTAAAATAAGAGAACGGGACTATTAAGGGAGTCGGACCAAAATATTGGTCTCGAGCTATAACGAGATCGGATTTGAATGGAAATTCGGTACCTAATTTGTATTATAGTATCTCGATATATATCGGAGTCTCAGGATCTTACAATTATAAAAATCTCAAAGCAAGTCTCGTCCTCGAGACTTGATGGATGTTTCTACTGGTCTCGTATTCGTGCGATCCATAAAAATCTCAAAGAAAATGACGAACCCCATAAAATCTCAAAAGAACTGAACTAGGGTTTAGACTTTTATACCAAGAAACAAATGAGGAAACTTATCCCTAATGTTAGTCTTTGGTTCCCATATAACCTCCTCGACATTATGCCTAGTGCAGGTACTAGGTTATGTACACAAAACAAGAGTGTGACACCAAAGTCAAACAAATTGCGAAATAAATTTCTATATATAGAAACCATACCTCTGACAACTGAAGTTAATGCATGAGCATGCTCTTGAGCAACGACATTCAATTGTCGTCGTTGTACCTATAAATAACTGGATCCTTTTGCATTATATATCTGTTGTGGTGGAGGGTGCTGGAAACCTCCATCTCTACGATGAATATCCGATCCATGTGTATTTGATGAACCATTGGGCCTCGCACTCTGTTGAGGTGTACCCGAACAACTAGCACGTCGGGGATAATGTGTTGTGAAGCGACCATGCTGACGGCAATGGAAATAAACTTGCAGTGAGCAATCCTCCAGAAACCATGTTGTCTCCTTGTTGTTTTGGCTATGTGGGTCGAGAAGATGATGCACCACGACTAGCCAGAGCATGCCCTGAGGTGTGAGATGAAGTGAAACCAGATATTGGTGGTGTTGCTGCAAATGGGTGGAAATGGTGGTTTCTGCGAGGGCGGAGTGAATCTTGATGCATTGTTCGTTGTATTATTCAGTATGTGACTGAATCTATCCTGCAGGTTGCCGTCTCTGAGTAGCCTCCCACCCTATCACCTATTCTGTCATCTCCTTGATAGATGTGAGATCCAAGGTAGACAAACGGTCTTGTATTTCCTCTCTCATGCCACGCATGAACTTATGCAAGTTCTCTCGTGGGTATGTTGTGATGACAGGAGAGTGGAGTGCAAGCTCTGTGTAGCGGATCAGGTACTCCTGAGCTGTCATAGAGCCCTGTCTCAGCTCTGCAAACTCTCTTCTCTACTCTTCAACCTAGTGGTCTGGATCACTGTTGTAAAGTCGGTCCCGACTGTCGGTCCCGACTGTCGGTCCAACTAGTCGAGTCAGGAGGGTAGCTGACTCGACTAGGCCTACTCAGCCATTATTCAGTTAACCCGACTAATCGTGTCAACTAGTCACCTAACTACTCGACCAACTTTTACATAGAGCTTTTCAATTTTAAATTTTTTTTTGCTTTTTTAAAAGCAAACTTATTCTAGTATGCTTATTGTTATATTTAGAGTCTTACTTCTTTTGTTTCTTTATGATAGTATAGAAAATGTGCAAATATATGCAAATATATAAGAATATATGTATAAAAATTTATTTATATATTTAAAATAATTAAAAAAAATCAAAACCGACTAATGGCTGACTAAATCTGATTAATCGCCCGACTACTGATTAATCCTTAGTCAGTGACCCCATCGACCGAGTACCGACAACCGATTTCTGCAATTTTGGTCTGGATAGAACTTTTCGCGAAACTCATCCTGAATACATCCTAAGTAATGGGCTCTGTGAGGTAGTACTTGATGGCATTCCATCATCTCTCAACGTATCCAACCAATGAAAATTCCGCAAAGGTAAGCCAACTATCTGCTGGAGTGTGGATATTCTATAGCACATTAGACACATGCTACATCCATAACTCTGTGTCAACTGGTGTAGTAGTGCCCAAGAACTGCAGTACCTGAGACCTCTGGTAAGCAGTGTAAGTAGTATGACGCTTCTGCAAAGCATCCAAATCCCTATCTTGCTATGAATCTAGTGATGGCATCGGATGTACACTGGCCTCCTCTCCTGAGGATCTATAGAAGGGGTCAGACTGGTCCTGGTCCCCGGAACCTTAGCTCTAGCAGCTTCTAGTGTCATTGGATGTCATGAACAACCTAAATCAGCAGGGCCAACTGCTGCACCACATCTGGATCAACTCGTATCGGCATGGTCCTGCACAAGAACCATAGCATTATTATTATTATTATTCTTGTACCTTTGAGAGACATGTAGACATGGAACTGAATATACTAGTCTCCTGAGACTCGTATAGGCTCGAGAGTCGTACACTATCCGTATTTCGAATACTGCATAAGAATCATATTTGTGAAGTGTATTAGAGTATCATTACTCTGATACCATGTTGTATCGCCCCCAAAGTCTAGATACTCAACAATACACATCCACATATACGATTCTACATTCGAAATATCAAGTTGTACCAAACTTTCAGGAGAATAGTAAAGAAGAAGAAGCATATTTTTTTATTCCATTTTCATTCCTAATATCATGTCCAACAAAAAATTTTGTACAATACCATAAAAATATAGCAACATGTATGATTATATCATATCTCTCAAAAAAAAGTACAAGTACAACTAAAACTTAAAAGAACAAGAATCCATAGTATCACCAAGTCAATCACAAGCCGCCTACTACTGTAATAAGTAGTAATAGCTTCTCCTAAGTTCTGTTAAACATTCCCAATCAAATTACTTAAAAAAGTATAAAATCCTGAGAAGCACAACTGCTCTAGTAAGTAAATCAACTTGATGCACATGCTACACCAACTGTTATTCATCCTTTTAAGGATCTAAACCAAGCTATAAAGCATGGTCAAGCAGTCATTTCAATCTAAGATCACCTTGACTCTTATTGGAGCAAGCAAATTAACGAATGCAATTTGAAGAAGGGAAAATATTCTCTAACACAGAAAGACCCGACAAAATCTCAGAATCTCTAGAGATATGTAGTTGGAAATGGATTAACATAAGAAAGATGAAAGGTCTTCTTGTAAAGTAAATCAAGATGGTTATAAAGATTCAATAAACCTTTAAACGTCTAAGAATTCACGGTTGCCTCCTTCTGAACATGTTATCATCTATGTATTAACGAAAAAAATTATGCGTGGAGTGCCACAAGCTATAAAGATCATTTTGAAAGGAGAGTTGCTAAGACATACTTCTGCTACTGGAAAAATCTGATGTCTATTACATAAATAGATAGCTAAAAAAATGTTAGTTACAGGACTTAAATTTGTATTTGTTGGGAAAATATGTTGTTTATTACACGAAATTCTCTTCCCCCATCAAGTTTGAAATCATAATTAGATCTCCTTACCTTTTTACCTCCACCATAAATTACACACTTCTACATTAGCACCAAAAATAATCTTGGTTTTCTATTTTTTGATCACAAATTAGTACCCATGCGGAGGAACCTGGAATTTATGCATTATGTTTTTTATCACATACAAGCTAGCACATCTCTCAGAGTGCTTACTACAAGAAGAAACTGAATTGATGAATAATAGAAGTTGAAAATATATAAAAGTATGGTTGTCCATATACCTATAGGCTTATTTTTCAGGTTTCATTATTATGCTCATTGGTGAATTAACTTCACATGCAGCAAATGGGAATGATATGTTCCCCCAGCTTGTTCCTTGAACTTTCAAGTATCAGGGAGGGCAAAATGCAGTTCTCCCCAATACCACTTCCAGCTATATCATAACTAGAGACAAACTTAAAGAAGAAACTTTGCAAGATGACGCCTAGGTAGTAAAGCTTCTAACGAATTTTAGTCACAATAAGACGAGCTAGATCCAGGCATGCATTAGGCAACATGGCTTATTAGCAACCTCTGGCATGACCTAATAAGGTATTCTAAACAATGAGTTGTTAAATAAACTAAACTAAGCAGTGCATGCAGGAAAATCTGTAAATAGCTAAAAGCCTAAACAGATTTCCATCTATCAGCGAAATGGGTCATCACTGGAAGTCCCAATTCCACACAAAAAAAGAAGCAAACACCTTTCCGATCATTTGATCGCCCCAACGACTCGCACACCCAACACATCACGAACCCGACCTTAACAACGAAGATCCAACCAGTACGAACTAAGATACGGAAAACAACGGCAAGGAGGGGAGGTCTGTACCTTGTGGAGGTGAGGAATGAGTCCCCCGCGATGAGATCTTCACATCGACGTGCTCGGGTTCGCGATCCGACGACTCCAGTGATCTCGACGACACTTCGGCGAGCTTCGAGGCGGAGCTCTGGCAACTAGGGTGGGGAAAATGAGGTATGGCCGACCTAGCCCTAGCCATAGCCCCTTTTATACCCGACTTCGGTCAAACAGATCCGGGTTCATATCCGGGTCCGGTTACCGATCCACAGTTGTAAAATGGCCATATCCCCCTCGTCCTATGTCGGATATCGACGTTCTTGGTACCATTGGAAAGGTCTCGATGAGTACGACACAATAGGTTATTCACAGCTCAATTAGGATAAAGGATCGGGTCTAAAATTTAAAAGTAAGAGAACAAAACTATTAAGGGAGTCGAATCGAAATACAGGTCTCGAGTCGTATCGAGACCGGATTTGAATGGGAATTCGATAACTAACTCGTATTACGGTATCTCGATATATATATATATATATATATATATCGATCTCGGGATCTTACATTCGAGATTCATTTTGTTCGGAGAAATGGTAGACAAAATTGCTCTGGAGGTGTTCGGTGTGGCAAACTACAATTATACGTGAAGAAGTTCATCGTCCCGGGCGCGGATTGATCAGTTTCTACTATCGGTGGAGAGGTTGGAGATGTTTAGCTTGGCTACGGTTACATCTCTCCCTAGATGGAGATCGGACCACACTCCATTGTATTTCAACTCCTGCAACAGAAAAAGATCATCATCATATTTCATATTCGAGCGGTGTTGGATATTAGAGGAGTGATTTCGATATCTGATGACCTCCTTCTGGACAAAGTTGGAGGTGAATGGCTCGACTACGGTACAGTTTGCGCTGAAATTGGGGGCACTGCGACATAGGTTGTTGGCATTTAGGAAGGAATCCTGCTCTGAACGAGAACTAAGGAGGAATCAGGCACAGGACAAGCTTCAGATACTGGACTTGGTGGAAGATATTAGGGATCTGGATGAGGAGGAGCTTTAATCGAGGCCTGGATTAGAGGATCATGGAGGAGGACAGGAAGAGCAAATGTGAGTGGAGATAGAGATCACGACAGAAGTGGTTGAATGAGGAAGATGCGAATACCAAGTTCTTTCATGCGATGGCAACAACAAGGCTGAGAATGCTCTTGGCAAGGGGGTCTTTTTCTAGGCCCTCACGGAGACTATGGTGCCTTCAACACGGCTTTCTGAGCAAGGTTTTAAATCTCGATTTCGATTTCGTTTCGAGATGCTGAAAAAACGAGACAATTTCGAAATTTCGACGAAATTTCGACAATTTCGGCCAAAATCGGTCTAGATTTGTGAAGGAAGGGCATATATCGACATTTCGATTTCGGTAGGGTCTCGAAACCGAAATTTCGCCGAAATTTCGTCGAAATTTCGCGAAATTTGAAACAATGTTTTTGAGGTTGCAGGCACGACTCCCATGCCGAACTAGGACTTGCATTGAGCCTATGCCCTTCAATTCTTCCCCGGAGTTCGATAGACTCTTTACCTGGAGGATAGAAGCGAAGAAATGCCTACCTACAAGAATTGATCTACTCACGCTATAATAAGCTCGCCTAAGCAGGGCTCGAATAGGAGGGGGAACTTGGTTCACTCAGTAGTGATTAAGGGCAAGGAATCTCAGGAGGGACGGCAGGTTGCGAGGGTGACCACTGATTACTTTAGGAGCATGAGCAGACGCCTTTCTAGATGGTAGGGTTTGGAGGTGAATCATATCCATGACATTGATGCAGATTACCTGATGAGGTCTTTTGAGTTTCTAGAAGTTTGTGAATCGGTCTTTTTTAGCCTGAATCCAGATAGTTGCCCGGGGCCAGACAGTTTCCCGATTTCTTTTTAAGGAATTACAGTGGTAGTTGTGGGGTGATGGCAGTGGTTGAGGAGTTTGCGGAGGGCAATTGTGTCTTTAATAGGATCAACCATGCTCTCATTTTCTGCTCCCTAAGAAGGATGTTGCAATCAGGATTGAGGATTACATACCGACTGCATTATCTAATGCGACTTATTTGATAATAGCTAAACTTTTAGCCAACCATTTGAGGGATGTGGCAAACAAGATTATCTCGTCGGTGTAGAGTGCATTCTTACCAGGCAGGCAACTAATGGACAGTATGGTTTTTGCTTCGGAAATTGTGTCGGATTGACGCAGGAGGAAGGCAAAGGACATACTATAGAAGGTGGATTTCTCGAAAACTTAAGACTATGTGGACTGGCGTTTTATTTGAACTTCTTTACATAGTTGTGGCTTTCCTGATAAGTGGATCTCATGGATGAAGAGGTGCATTACAACCACCTCTTGTGTGGTTCTTTTGAATGGGCAGCCAAAAGGAGGGTTCTTTCAGTCGCAGCGTGGTGTACGTCAGGGATGTCCCTTGGCACCTCTTCTCTTCATTATTGCAACGGATGCACTTACAATGATGGTTGACTGAGCAGTCTCAGAGAGTTTCTGTAATGGGTATTCTAAGGAGAGTTCTATACACATTCTTTGGTACGTTGACGATATGATTCTTTTTGTAGAGGGTGGCATTGATAGTTGCAAAGGGTTATAACAGAAGTCAAAATTAGTTCCTTTCGGCTTGGGAGGCAGGGAAATTGACCTTTGTGCTAGGTGTCTACGACCGCCACGAATGAAGTTGTTGTTGCGCTACCTTGGTATTCCTCTAGTGGCAGCGCGGATGCGCATCAATGATTGGCTACCAGCCATAGAGAAGTTAGAATAGGAACTGGCGGGATGGAAATATATTTGCCTTTTCATGGGTGGAAGGCTGGCGTTACTTCGTTCAGTGTTATCAGCTATTCCAATTTTCTTCCTATCATCTAGTTTGATGCATGTGGGGGTACGGAAGAGGTTGGAGACCGTCATGAGGAGGTTGTTCTGGTCTACATCTGGGAAATCTAGCAGGGTTCCCTTGATGGTTGACGGATTGAAGGATGGTGTCGTATTCAAAGGAAGATGGAGGCCTTGGAGTTCGCAACTTGGAAGAGATGAATAAGGTATTGTTGAGAAAGTGGGTATCTCATATATGGGGAAACTGCAACGTCTAGTATGTACTTTGGATCAGAGGATCTACGATGTGCGACTCTCCTTCCCTAGCTCCAAGAAGTTGGGATATGCACCTTCTTACTTCTGGAGAGGCATATGTTGTATGGCACAAGAGATATGCCCTTCTTGAGACATGTTGTTGGCGACGAAACGGGGTTCTAATTCTGGATGGATGACTAGAGCAGAGGTGGATCAATGGAGGTAAGGTTCAGGCGTCTCAGGGTGTTAGCGGAGTAACTAAATTGCTCGGTGGTGGATGTCTGGGATGGTTGTTCCTTCTTTCCACGGTTCAAATCGGAACTTTTAGACCAATGACTGGAGGACCTTATGATGTTGTTGGAGCTTGAGAATGTGGCCAGTCCATCAGACGGCTGAGATTGATGGATCTGGCATGATGGCTATTCTTGGTCAAGAAGGCGTGCAAGGCTCTGAAGGGTCCAATTGTCTTTGACCCAGGTATATGCACGGCAGATTGCATGCGTATTTGGAGGTGAAAGGTTCCAACTCGTGTAAGGGTATTTCTGTGGATCTTTAGGAGAGGGAAATTTCTAATGAAGGAGAGATTTGTGTGCCTTACTCAGACAAAGGACTTCGTTTGCCCTAGATACTCAAAGGACGTCGAGAACGTTGATCACCTTTTCTTCACTTGCGCAAGCTCTGCGGAAGTGTGGAGAGGTATTGGAAACCACGAGGTGCGCTTGGATAACACTGCCAGCTTTTGAAGCTCCATTGGGGCAGATTGTAGTGGATCTGAGTTGGAGAGGTCAAGATGTGTGGATGCGACCTGGCTCTTTGGTAGGCCAGGAATGGGTTTATATTCCGTCAGGGTCGCTTCTATGTTGAAAATGTGGTGACATGTGCTAATGCGATGGCTGAGAGTTGGAACCTTTAACTCATAAATTGTTTCCGTGTATTTAATCATACTTACATTAGTTCTGTAATAAGGTGATAAATGTTGAAGTTTTTGGGCACCTGGCCCTTTTTTTCTTTCAAATAAATATTTAGATGAAGATTTTTTATTTCTTTGGTAAGCAAGTTGCAATGGCCGGTGTTTGGCAAATTCTTCCATGCATATTTGGTTAAGTTTGGAATCTAGTCTCTTAACAGATAGTGGATGACTTCCACCAAATTAGCACTCTTTACTCATTTCAAAAAAACACAAAATCATCCAACTCGCCGCATTGCATTCATTGGCCAAACTATTGCCTCCAGCAAAATAACATACAGTAAATATGTGCAATGATATATTTGAGGGCTTAGTGATGTTTTTTTCTAGTTATTTAAATTCAAACTGTTGTAAACAGTTTTTTATTTATCAGGAGGCTATTTCAAAGTTTGGCATGTCTCTATCTTAGGTTGTTTCTTTGGGACCAAGAGGTATGCCTCTTAATTGGGATGGCCACATACTTGTAATACTCTTAGTGTGATGTGATGAATACTGATGACTTAAAACAATAACTTCTATGGTATTTACTCCCCTCTACCATGGAGGAGTCAAGATTTCTTCGCTCATACTCGGACTCCCATGCAAGAAGCGCATCACCTCCTCAAATTTCCCAGCATCTCCGTACCTTTCCATCCAAAATCCGCACAAGAAGTGAATCAAACCCACTATGACTATTCATTCTAACTCCCCTAGTTCGCTTCATTTATATATTGCAACTCATCATCGAGATCCAACAAACAATCACGGCCAATCACCTGCAGCTATTCCTGGAGTTCATCGCAATCATCCTACACCATACGCTTCGCTATACATCTGAGGCAGACCGTTAATAAAACTTCTTCAGGCAGATCCTTTTTCCATCCTAAGGTTCACCTCACTTGATGCATTTTCACATCAAACCAATCAACCGAAAACCCAAAACAAAGACACTGAAAACGAGTCGTCGATGTGAATTACACAAAGGAAACAGCCATTCAGACAGTCAATAAGAATCGAACCGTGTTCTTCCAGCGATCCTGCGCGTTGACGTCCGCGCCGTGGTCGAGGAGGCACTTGGCGACGTTAATCCAGCCGTGCAGCGACGCAACGTGGAGTGGCGTCCTGCGGTCGTAGTCCCTGGCGGCGACGAGGGAGGGGTCCTCGTCGAGGAGCTTGCGGACGGCGGCGACGTCGTTCTGGTGGGTGTGCCAGAGGATGAGGGATGTCCGGCTCACCCGGGCCTTCTCCTTCTGCTTGTCGGAGGTGGACGACGCCGGCGAGATGCGCGAGTTGGCGGATCCCCCGCTGCCCCCGGCGGCCTCCTCCGGGGCCGTGGGGGTCCCTCCGTCACTGCTGCTCATGTGTGTGTGGGGTATGGGGGTGGGGGGAAGTGCGAGTAGATCCGCTTATGGCGAATGGGAAGAGAGGGGGTGTCGTCCAGCGAGTCGGGAGAGCTCTCTCTCTCTCTCTCCTGTCCTCTCCTCTCCGCCTATAGTAATTATGGCCCCCACAGGCACCAGGCACGGGAAATCCCCCTGTCTCTCCCGATCCTCGCTCTCCGATCGCTTTGGCGGTCTCTGACTTGGAGGAAAGAGGGCGCGTGAATAGGGCACGAGCAGGCTGAGCCACAGCCAGCTTCCCCTGACCGCTTTCCTGATCTGTCATTCCATTCACGGCATTCTTTTCTGATAGGGGTACCGCTTGCATGATTGAGCGGTGTTGGGAATATTCTTTTTATATTAGATATATCTTTTTTTACTGCTTCTGCTACGGATTAGGACGGGTTAAACTGATATAAGGTAACTCGTTTTCCTATTTTTGTGTTCAGATAAAGGAATAAACTGAAGATGGGTTTGAAGTGGATTTGATGTTATATGATTGTATTGAAGTTTGAAAAAGTGAGTAATTATTGTGATGTGATTGTATTGAAGTTTAGAAAATTAAGTAAGTTGAGCAGTTTATGATTTTTATATGATATGATTGTATAATACATTTTTTATGAGATTGTTGATGAAGTATTGATTTATTTAATTTTTAAAAAAGAAAAAATGTAGGGCATGTGTTAGAGAAGGGGTGGGTCACCCGAATGGGGCCTTAAAGAACCAGGATACTATTCATATGAATGGAAACTTATGTATATAACATAGCTTATATGTTCAAGTGGGAAACACAACACCTGCAAAGTAAGGAACACAACATCTAGTACAAGGTCTAAAACACAATATTTGTGTGCTGGAAATTTTTATGTACCAATATCATGACCCTTCTCCTTGTTGTGTTAGCATTGATCCTTGATTGGTCGTGTTATTGATCTCCTGGTTGATGAATATGTGATTTCATCATAAATTCTCTTTCCACTCTAATGTTGGCGGGAACATGAGATATATATATTGCCAATTAAAATACAATTGGTCAATTGTATCTGGAACTTATTGGTTTGTGTCTAATATGGATGATGGCACCATATATTGGTCAAGTGATCGCTTTGTTAGACATGTTGGTGTAACTAATTTAGGTTTATATTGTAGACAGTATAAGTAAAATACGTAATGTTTTATTGTGTTTATTTATTGATCTATCTGGCATTGTTTGTTTAGTTCTCACCTTGTTCGATCTCCTAAATTTACAACCACTTGTTTAATGATATCGCTTGTCGTGGTCCTCTATACCAACACTCATTTGCCATGTATGCAATCCTACTTTTTATCGCTTAGCTTGCTCTTCAAACAAAATCTAATTTACAATTGCAAAGATGAGGATTTTGTTTATGTGATTCATTCAATCTTCTTGTCCACTTTGCTTAATTAAAATTATTAGTCTATTTTGCCACTTCTACGTAAAAGCATGTGCCACTTCTTGTATAAATGTTTGAGACTCTCTCACTTTTTATTGAATGACCAAATCACCAAGTATGAGCAGCCAATATGGTTTTATCTCGAATATGCTATTTAACATATTAATTTCTCAACAAGTGTGGCTTGTCAGAGTAGGAATAATTTGAGTGTGGAAATATCTCTCATTACATTCTATGTAATTAGAAACAGTAAGCAACCTAAAGAGCTCACCATCAACTTGATAAGACAATTCTCATATATATTGCCTCAATGAACTTAGTCAACTACCTTGATTTTACACTCTATTAAATAGAGGAAGTGTCACTACAACAACTTTGCTCCGTCTAGAAACATTCTATAAAAACATCATAGTTTTAGTAATATACCTCGAGAGAAACCTTATCTTGAAAACTTCACTAAAAAGGCATCCACAAAATCAAATAGATCGTACATCGCAACTACAACTAAATATGTATAAGCAAAAAGTTGGATACTTATAAGATTCTTCAATGTTAGATGACTTTATTAACCATAATTTAAAATTCCAAGTAGATGACCTGAGTTAAATTACATGTTGTGAATCAAAAGAGTTAATGCAATCCATCATTGAGATAATTTTGGTTGATCACTTGGTAAATTTGATTAGAAAAAAATGATTGTTGCAAAATCAATTCAAAATTCAATTGATCGTAAAGATTCAATTGATTTATCGTGTGCTTCCTTATTTATAAATGGAATGAGGTAATTATAAAGTTTGATCGGTTACATGTCACAAAGTTTATCATTCATTTGAAGTAGAGTGATTGATCATACGATCGCAATGGACCTATCAAGTAAGCTCATGGAAAATTGTATGGAAATGTCGGTGAGAATATACAATATATCCGTAATGATCAAACAAAGAAACATTCTAAAGTTCAAACGGTGATGCGATTATTTACAATTTTCTTATAAATACATTGTGTGATACATATGCAATGAGGTTTTTTATAATTCATAAAATAGGAAAATAATTTGGTAGAGGACTTCTTCTTTCATTTTTTCTCTAAAATTTTATTATTTTAATCTCATGTGCTATAGTTGCTTTATCATTTCATGTGCATGATACTCGAGTGAGAGCCACTCCTTATTATGTTATACTTTTTTATATTCCATAACATCTTTTCTTGATTATTTTCTTTATTTTATGCTTCGTACTTAAGGCGGGGACATAAAAAATGTTAATAAAAACAACATATTATGCGGTGACAATTAAGGTCGAATGCAAACGTCCTACAAATATGTTTACCAAAAAATTTATTTCAACTTATTTTATTAGTAAAGATGAAGCAATCCTTGATCGAATGGAGCACATTATTAGAAGTTTCCATCTGGGTGATTGTTATTCAAGTATTTAATTCACTCCATAAGAACAAAATGACAAGAAAGAAAACAAGTAGCATGCAACACAAGCATATATGCAACAAAAAATAAGCAAAATAACTAGGAGAGAGAAGAATGATAGAGGAAAGAGAAATAATATGCAAAACAGAAAATACAAACAACCAAGTCAAGAAAAATAAGGGGAAATAATAAAAATTGTGAAAAATATATTTTTAAATTTTTAAGATATATTTAAATGTTTTTATGTTTTTTTACGAATAATAAAATACAAAAAATAAATATAAACAAGCAATTCTACACTAAGAAAATAAAGCAATTAGGCCTTTAAAAAATATGAATTTAATGTTGTATGTCTTAAAAATAAACCATTATTTTTTCCTATGTAGAAAAAATCAAAAGAATAAAGTGGGGCATTATTTTGGATTTTTGCACTATGTAGATGTTTACTGAATTTTGCAAGGTTTCTAATGTTTGTGAGTTTTTGAACATTAAACATAATATCACATAATGTTTTTTGGACATGTTGTAGACCTACATGAGAGCAAGATATAAAAATTTTTGTTATTTTTTAGAGATAATATGGATAGATGAAAAATGCAACAAGACAAGAGGTCGTAATTGTGTTTTTGATTTTTTTTACTATACAAACAATGAAATGCAATGCAATAAAAATCTCTAATGTAGAGACAATTTTTTAGATATCTAATGGATTTTTTCCAAAAAAAGTTCCCAGAACATGAGAGCTTTTATCTTCCAGCAACCCAGCAGGGGCTGTTTAATTCTTTTCCCATCCCTAACCCTCTCAAGTGAACCCTAGATTGTTGGGACATCCGAAAAGGGTGTGTGTAAGATGTACCGCTTTGGGAGAGAGCCCTAGAATTGACTTCAGATCGATGATCTATCGATCTTTACAGACTAATTCGAATTCAAGGTTAAAATTGATAACCAAATTTTATAGGTAGATAATACTTATTTTTTATTTTTTCTTAATAACATAATATTATAATTTATAATAACATATTATAAGCTTCTCAAAAATATTTTTACTGATTTTCATTTTTTATAAAAATAAAACAAAATAAATTAACATAGATAGAACATGGGTCTAATAGACATGTGTTTGGAAAGCCTATTTTTTCCCTTTATTGATTTTATACTTTTTAGATGATTTTATTTTTAAGAAAAAATAGAATATATAAGAAACCAAATAAAATCGAAATCAAGTAAAAAGAAATTCAAATGAAAAATCTACAAAATTGAGAAAAAGTGGCAAACCGGTGTGCATATGAGTCCTGAAACTGACTTCTCATAAATGAGACACATTCATATCGAAAGTATTTTTAAAAATGATGAACTTTAAATTGAGGAGGGGTAAATTGGAATCTATATGTCTAGTATATAAAACCTACAACCCATGCATGTTGGGAAAAGTGGGCCGATTTTATTTATCATCTTCTATGGTGACATTTTTCTGATATTATTAACTATTTGTACATTTTTTGAATTAATGTAAATGGAAGTAAGTCAATTGAAGTTATATAAATATAAATATGTAAAGTTTGTATTTATAGGTGTATTTATATTTATATTATTTTTATATATAATTTAGTATTTGTCATATTTCCCTATTTTTCCTATTTTTATTATGTTGATCAAGGGCTTACGACCTTGGTCTCGAGGTGAAGGTTATGAATTGGTCATCGGAGAGGTAATTAGATAGAATCACTCTATTTTTTTTAGACAACTTGCATTCACATGAACTCGTGCATCCTGACTTCTTATAATTTATTTATGAATTTTTATTTTGCATATTTCTAGGTATTTTTAAGTGCTAATTCATGCATTTATTTTTAAAGGAATGGATTTATTTAAAAAATATTTATGCATGCATGAACGTATATGCTAAGTATATTAGCTCAATTTTCTTTCTCTAAGATGGATGAAATGTCGTTTCATTAGTAGGCTTGCAAAAAATGTATTAAAAAACTCTGGAATTGATATAGAAGCTTTTCATTTTGAAAATGAGCGAGAACTTCATAGTGGTCGCACATATTATTGATCTAAAAAACATCATAACAAGTTGGAGCTTGTAGAGATCATATTTGAGGATGTTGTAAAAGCACTATTACTTCTCTCTGGTTTACCTGATAGTTGAAATGGAATGATCGACTTTCCAGTAATTGTAGTTAATACCATCGAATGGAGGTGGTCTGAGTGATTGGTTCTCGAAGGAGTTGTTGATTCTGGTTGATGTTATTATGTGTGGAGAGAAGAATTACTTCGATTTGCACTAAAAAACCGCTTTGATGCCAAATAAAAATGCATGTAGGATTGCAACATTACAAGAGGGGAGGGGGTTGGATAGTAATATCTGATTTTTATGGTAGTTTAAAGTAAGTTATTGAATCTAAAGAGCATCAAACAAGCAAACCATATAATCAACCACAACACATATATACATATATGTGAAAACCTCAAAGAATGAAAACAATGACCGAAGTCCCCACTTATTATTTCCGATCACTCGCAATTACTTCACTATACTGAGTTATTTGCATGGATAATTATCAACTATTTACAATGATTTATATCACGCATCAATATGCTTTACAACTTTAGATCAACACACCAAAGTTAATGTCATGGGATCAAACACCATGGCAACGTTGAGGATTGAGCAGACTCCAACTGTCCTCTGACCTTCTTGGATTGGGCAGACTCAGACTGTCTAAGAAACATGCAATGCTTGGATCTAACACCAAGATTCCCTGAAAAGGTGTTATGAGGAATAGTAGTATATATGATATATTTTGAGTTACCAGCAACATAGATATATTGCTAAGAAGCTATAAAATATGAGCATAAGCAACCATAACACCTCTGATAAAATATAGCACTAATGAGTATAATAATATCACTTGAACCAATATTGTCATCGCTTGTAGAAATTATCTCTGATTAGCCATTAAGGTGTTTTGAGAATTTTGAGATGATCGAATTCTGACCTTGAGAGCTTTAACGTATTAGAATAATCGGAGAAAGTTTCAGAACAAGAAATTTCTCTTAGAAGCTCAAGAACTTAAAGAACATAGATAGGGATATGGAGAGGGAACATCTCTTAGAATACCTTTGTTTTATATTGTGGTGTGCTTTTCAGTAACGGTTTATGGTCCTACTTATCATGCCATAGCCGCCTCAAGAAAAATATGATTGTTGGAGACAAATCTAATAAGAAATCTCTTATTTATCTACTTTTTTACTTGAATTTTGACGCAAATTCCTTGACAAACAACTACAATAGACACATAAAATACCCTTTCATGAAAAATAACAATATCAATGAAAACTATTTTACAAATAACAAAAAATAAAGAAATAAAGAAAAATTAAATTAAAAGAAGAATAAAGAACGACGCATACTACTTATGTGATGATCCAAAACGAATATATACTAATAATGGTCCGTTACAACACCTTTTGGATTAGCAAGAAAAATGTTTTTCAACATTAATTATTAACCAAGTGCTATGACCTAGGTCGAACATATTAAAATAGTTCACTACCTAGGTCAAGGACCCACAATGAATATGAGATTCATTTGTCTTTATGCTTATTTTATGCATTTTTGTGTTTTATTTTTTAAAATTTTTATTTGATTGTTGACTTTTAATTATTAATTTTTTACTTTTTCAAAATTTTAAAATTACTTTTTATTTAAAAATATATAACAAAAGAAAATGAATAGATTATATATGTGTGTGTTTATTTGGGCTACCCCAAGGGAGAGTCGACTTGG
Source organism: Ottelia alismoides (assembly GCA_037367405.1). Classification (NCBI taxonomy): domain Eukaryota; kingdom Viridiplantae; phylum Streptophyta; class Magnoliopsida; order Alismatales; family Hydrocharitaceae; genus Ottelia; species Ottelia alismoides. The sequence continues at coordinate 280,582 of JAZKJV010000050.1, read as the reverse complement.
CTACCCCACCCTTATTTTTTTTTATTAAGGTATTTTTTCTAAAAATACGTGGGAGATTTAATCCCCAAAATGACAATATATTGTCATTCAGATCTAATGTAAACACAAACATTTTTAACATGTCCATTTATAAGGGTCAATTCTCGTAATTCTGAGACCATTAAAATTTGACAGGCTTGATAAAATGGGATAGGAGTCTTCAAATTAAGCTAAAATTTGAATGAGAATATGATATCATATAACAATCTAAATTCACCATGTGTTTTTAAAAAATACATTAAGAAATAAAAAATAAGGGTGGGGTAGCCCCATTAGACACTATATATGTATGTATGTATGTATTTATAGGGGGAAAGAAAATAATTTTGAAAAATAGAAAGGGGGTGCTAAAAATTAAAAAATAAGGTGGACATATTTTATGATTTTTATACATTGGAAATATTTTTGGAGATTATAAAGCTAGGGCAAAAAATAAAATTCAATTAAGTTTTGAAAATAGTTTAAAAAGGAAATACATTGAACTTAGAAAATAGATTTTTGGCACTAAAGTGGGATGTGTGGTTACCCTCCCCCCCCCCCACCCCAAAAAAAAGTGGGTAATATAATTTATATAAATCACTTTCCTTTTTTGAGTTTATATGATTTTTTAGTGAATTTGTTTAGTTTTAAAATGTTTATATGGTTTTCACTTTCACGTGTCTCGTGCACGTGAATGTCCCCTCAATTTGATGGTTGAGTGGCACACGTGGCTCCTTGATCCAAGCATTTCGGATGCTCCACGTTGCGAAACATTGGAGGTGCGAAGGGATGGGGATCTAAAGGTTGTGGAGTGCCTTTGTGTTAGTGACAAAGTTTAACCTAATTCGGGTCAATCAATGGTTGTTGCGTCTATACCCCTTTCTATTGTCTTTGTTCCCCTACATGAGGAGGAGGATCTCAAGCGAAGCATCCATATAGTTTAGGTGATGAGGCTAAAGTCCAATGTTGTTTGATGGTGCTCTCTATTTTCCCAAAGAGACAAGGAAGCTCGAATCTACATGATTCAACCAAAGATTATGCCAAATAATTCATGATCCAATTGTGTTGACTTTATGCTAATAGTTCAATACTGGACATGCAAATGTTAGTGATAAAAAGTGGATTTTATCCTTATTCAGTAGGCATTCGCTTTGGCAATGAGCTCAAGACAAAGCTCTTGCGTTGATGAATATGTGATTCATCAGTTGCGTGCCTACTATTTTTTCCAATTAGAAGCTTGAATCCAAGAGCGGTGAATAACAAGAGTTCGATCATGAGCAAATCTATGGATTTATCCGACATTTTATGGATGAGAATTTGTGCAATCAGCCAATCACATCCAGAACGAGACTCATGCATGAAAATTTGGCCCAACTTTTAGAACTTGTACACTTTAAAGACATGAAACAACAATTTGTTTTTGCTTAGAAGATTGACACATTTGAAATTTAAGATAACACTTCTATTCTAGACCATATGAAAAAATCCATGTCACAGCCAACTTTTCATGGTAATAAATTTTGAAGGTGAAGTTATAGGTTGTTGTTACTTACTCCTCCTATAGATAGTAAGGATACATTTCGATTTTCTCTTACAAACTATATACATGATGGAGTTATTTTCTTGGAGATCGTCAAGGCTGGTGTTCCAAATAAAGAGATGCGAAAAAAATCTCAAGGCTCTTCAAGACAGTCAAAGGTTTTGGTTATGGAGAATGGGGGAGAATTATATTCAATAATGATAAAAGGAGGAGATCAAAGTAGAAACAAATCTAGATCCAAATACAAAGTTCTAAAATGTCATTGTTGCGAGAAAGAAGTGACACGTCAAGAAATATTGCTTTCAACCTAACAAATAAAAAAGTGGATAGAAGTTAAGGAAAGAATGACAAGGCTGATAATGTTGCCACCATTGTGGAGCGAGATTAGCTTATTATGTCTGACATGTATATGGTGAATGTAGCTGGAAAATAAAACAATATGATTTTATTTTGACAACACTCACGTGATATGGTTAGGTGCACATGGTCATTTATAGTACCAAAATCAAAAGATTATCGACATGATGTAATTCTATTATTAACATTATATACCCCACATTCAAGGCCTAATTCAAGACTTATTTCATTTTATTCACATCATGTGAAAATGTATGAATCGCGAAAGTACAACTGCTGAAAGCATATTATAGAAATCAAGAATTACTTTTCATTTTAAGAGTTGTAGGCAATTGAATTTGGCATACTCCAATTGATTGGAGAAATTGGTTTTGACTCCTATAAAATTCAATATTTGCAAGTCTGACATGATCTTCTATGGGATTTAGTCCAACATCATGAACGAAATTTTCAGAGAATCATACGTGTCGTTATGTTGTAGTCATTTTTGTAACACCCATACCCCAAAACATAGTGACATACCTAAAACTCACGAAGTGTGGGTGTGGTTTATAAGTGATGGGGATTACTACTTGTCAACTTGGGCTTAAGCATTTTTGGTGGTTGTCAACAGGTCCATTTGGTCTCGAACCCAACAAGTTGTCCGGACCAGTTTTCCTCGATAACGGACCGGGGACCTAAGCCCGAGACGTTACAAATATTATCAGAGCCAAATTCCCTCTGATAGTGGAAAGGTCTACCCGAGAGGTGGAGCCGCCCCTACAAAGAGGTTGGAGGAAAAGGCTACCCGGAGCGTGCAGCCGTCACTATCACTGGGAATAAGTGATGTGTCATGTCGCAACGAGGACGTTGCGAATATAAGTGGGGGAGGTTGTAACACCCCAACCCCAAACATAGTGTCATACCTAAAACTCACGAAGTGTGGGTGTGGTTTATAAGTGGTGGGGATTACTACTTGATAACTTGGGCTTAAGCATTTTGGATGGTTGCCAACGGGTCCATTTGGGCCCGTATCCAACAAGTTGTCAGGACCAGTTTTCCTCAATAATGGACCGAAGACCTAAGCCCGGGACGTTACAAATGGTATCAGAGCCAAATTCTCTCTGATAGTGGAAAGGGCTACACGAGAGGTGGAGCCACCCCTACAAAGAGGTTGGAGGAAATGGCTACCTGGAGCGTGCAGCCACCACTATCATTGGGAATAGGTGATGGGCTATGTCGCAACGAGGACGTTGCTAATATAAGTGGGGGAGGTTGTAACACCCATACCCCAAAACATAGTGCCATACCTAAAACTCACGAAGTGTGGATGTGATTTATAAGTGATGGGGATTACTACTTGTCAACTTGGACTTAAGCATTTTGGGTGGTTGTCAACGGGTTCATTTGGGTCCGAACCCAACAAGTTGTCAGGGCCAGTTTTCCTCGATAACGGACCGGGGACCTAAGCCCGGGACGTTACAATTTTAGTATAGGAAAAGTGGGAAGTGACTATGATAAACATGTATAGGTACGAATAGTGATACTAATGCGAATGTAAATGCCACTATATCCTACACAAACATGGTGAAGGAAATCGTAAAATATTATTAATTACATTTAGTTACAGAAAATCTACAACTATATCTCTACATTAAAATAGATATGCAGTTATACAAATACTAACATTTGCATACTCTAAAGTGATATTCACATCCGTATCTATAAAATATACAATTATATTGGTATATATACAGTCATATAAATACTAATATTTGCGAACTCTAAAGTGACATCCACATCCGTATCTATTCAAAATGGGCAATGATACAATTGTTAATTTTTGTACATAATGAATACGATAGACATGTTGGATTAAAAAATGTTGATATTTGTTAACATACAAGAGTGTAATCGAGCCAAACTTGAGCAAAACTACCCAAGTTTGGTTCGATTACCATATTTAATGGTTCGAGTTCAGTTCGGTTCGATTCTGATAAGAGGAAAATGTTATTCAGGTTCGGTTCACCTCGATCCTGATTTGTAAATGTTTGATTCGGTTTGGTAATGGTTGATTTAAGAATAAATCATAAGCATGCTCATTTTATACACATTTTCACATCGATTAAAGTTTATTTGAGAATAACCCATTCAAGAATGTATATTATAATCTTTTTTTAGCTCCAATCAAGATTGAATTAAAGTTTATTTAAATAATTTGAATCATATAACTTTGGAATTTTTATATTTAATAGTTAATGCATTAACTAAACATTTTTTATGTTCCGACGACACACTCATTCCTTTAGAATATTCACACATCATATGTAGATTCTCGCATACATATCTTAAGCATCGTAATAATAATCAAATTTTTAACGAATTGAATCTAAATGAGCCTTCCTTGTCAAAATCTGTGATGAATAGAAGATGAGCGAGTATCGAACTTGAGAATATTTTGACACCACGTGTCAACGTAAAGTTCCAAAGCATCAAATCGCCCACGTTGCAAAACCTCCTTCTTGCACAAAACTTAGGGCATGTTGTGATTACAAGCACACATGATTTGATTGCAATGTACCCATTAGGTGGACTTCAGCGGCACTGCCGCCCAGCTCATGTAACTCGTGCCCTATAAGATGGTTGACCGAGTTAGGCCTCACGTTGCCGTCTATTGTTTCGTCTGGATATGATGATTATCGGGTCATGATCACGACCGCTTTGTCCACCTGACCTTTGTAATTAGACTTTGTGGGAAAGAAATCGAATTTCACAGCGCGGATGGGACCAGATCTACGATGTAATCGATCACATCGGTTTCAGTTCACAGTCAGCGAATACTTTTGCATCTAAATTTGCATCGAATAAAGATGCAGCAGTAATTGTGGAGGAACATGTTCCCAACTTGGAAAGGAACAGGCTGACGTGGAGAAATATCACAAATAGGTCCTTCGAGGGGCCTATTTGCAATAAACAAAAATCGGCGGGGCTCCATTATAAGTTTCCATGTAGTACGGGGGCCTTTTTGCAAATCTCATAAATCAGTTGGGCATAGACGTAAATTGTCCAGGCGTGCACATGAGGTACGCACACCTGGACCTCCTTGCAATTTTCGAAAGTCGTCGGGGCATTTCTGCAAAATACGCAGCTCCCTCACGTCTGTGGCACGCGAGAGGCGAGGCTCGGGCGGGGGCGTTGCTTCGGGCGACGTGGCTGGATCTGAGCGCTTCGGAGGGGTCGGCTTGGTGTCCGAGCCTGCAGCCTCCGATAGGGTGATGTGTCATCATCTGGGTCGTTGGATGGCCGCCGGGAGGCGTCATCCAAGGGCACTTGCGCTTCTTCCTTCGCTAGGGGAGAGGCGGCGTAATTGGAGCTCCGACAAGGCTACCAGAGCTCCGATGGGCTCCCCCATCCTTCCTTATGCTCGTCGGAGGATCATAGAAGTCTTGCGAAGATGTTTGACGAGAACGAAGCAACGAGGCTAGCAGTTGATGGCTAACGAGGTCGCACCTCCGGGGTTGAGCTGGAGACCGGTGATGAGGTGCAAACTCTGACCACTAAAGGATCCTGCAGGGGATTAGCATAGCCGAAGCGTGTGACGTGTGGGTGCAAATGAGATGAGGGCGGACGAAGGTCGTGGAGGCGAATAAGGCGATGACCTTGGTGGTTCTTCTCCGACAAGGCGAAGAGCAAAGAGGAGAGGCGGTTGGAGATTCTGACGGAGAGGAGAGGTGGGCGAAGGGTACGGCGAAGGTGATCGATGTCTGGTGAAGGTCGTGAGGTGATCAGTGGCTGGTGATACTGTGTATAATCATCGGGATAATTAAGAGAATATTCGAGGAAACGTAAGGGAGGAGAATACCTGAATCGGAGATGGAGCATTGGTGGACGAATTGCTCTGGGCTGAGGTTCTCATCGAACCTCTGGGGTAATTGCTCAACCTGGCCGATCACTCCAGGGAGCTCGTGCATCCGCCGGAGGGCGGAACACACATGACGGTCAGCCATGGATCTCACCGGAGGTTGGAGGTCATAATCGCATAAGCCACCACCCTCTGTTGTCACCGGAGGGATGGGGTAAGCTGGGACAACGTCCCTTGGATGGTAGATGGGATGTTCGGAGGTGGAGTGGGTAGTTTTACAGGAGGTGGTCCTACCGTTTTTTGGAGATTTGAATGGGTGAACGGCTGGAGTGAAGACTAAGTTTAAGGGCATTAAGGGTTGCATGAGGTCGTCAGTTGTAACGGCTTCGTGGAGGGACGTTAATGAAGTGGAGCTCGGAGGAGAGAGTGAAAATGGGAAGAGGGAAGGGTTGGGGGGGGGGGGGGGTTGACTGGAGGTAGGGGATGAAGTCGTGGCTGTTGGATCGAGAATGACTTAATGGTAAGATTTACAAGAGCAACCATAGTTACACACCATCCAGAAAACATTACCATTATCTCACAGCACAAGTTCTTCTTCGTTGATTTTGATGAAGTTACGATCATGGTATATAAGGATATCCAACTACCTGGTACGTAAATTTCTATAATGGGCTAACAAACATATATCTTCCTTTTAAAAAACCTATATTTTTAACAAGAAATGTAAGTATTGACAAATTGTTTTAGATGTTATTGGTCATGTGATGTCTGTGAATCGAATTGGTGATACTTATGTAAAAGAAACATTGACTCAAAAGAAAATTTTGGAAATTCAAGATTTGAGGTTTGTTGTTACATATTTTACTTTTCATACAATATATTTTAACTTTATACATACATATATATATATATATGAAATATTTGCTTCTCAATAATAACTTTGAATGCTTCTTTTAAATCAATAATGAAAGGAAGTTATTGGTAACGTTATGGGGCAAGATAGCTGAAACATTTCCAGAAAATATCATTCTAAGCAAATCAAAACCAGTAATCATAATCTTTGCTGGAATGACCGTACAAACTTTTATGGGTAAGTTTTCTTTAAAAAAATGTTTGTGATATAGTTGTTAATGCTTAATGATTGGCAAGCGTATTTTCAAATTTCTGCAGGTAGAACATGTCTTTGTTCCTAATCAGCCACAAGATTTTACGTAGATCTTGAAGTTCCCGAAGTTATTGAATTCCAGCAAAAGTAAATTTTACTTGATATTAACTTCAACTTAGTTCCTTAAGATTTTTGGTTGTAACCGTAGATGTTTATGCAAGCGTATTATTATTTAATGTTGTTTTTGTCAGGATTGATACACTTGAGGTGACTACTTTAATGGATAACCGACAGTTTACAACCATGAGTCTTACAGACGAATTTTCTGATAACAAAAAGAACATTTCCAAACTTCAACAACTTGACCTCAAATTGTACCAGGTATTTCAACACTTAATCATTTAAATATTTAACGTGCAACACTTTTCTAATAATAAAATATCACGGTAACCAATATAATATATTTTCATATCATGTTAATTTAAATGTATCAATCATGCAGATATAAGATTTAGTTGTAGATCTACAATAAGTGATGTGGATGTTTCTGATGGATGGTGGTATAATGCACGCACTCAATGTAAAGGAGGTTTGAAGAAGTTTGAGAACAAGTTTTGGTGTGACCGATGTTGTTGTGTTGAAGACTTTGCTTTGCCATGGTAAAGTGACCAAAACTTTTTTTACCTAAATTTTTCTATTTGAAATGTAAAGATACTGATGTATTATACTTTCACAGGTATAAAGTCAACGTAACTGTCCAAGATGAAAGTGGCTATACATTCTTTGTTTTATTTGGTTCTTTGGTTGCTGATCTTATAGGCATTACATGTTCAACACTTGCATCAAATCCAAATTTTGATAGAATGACACTTCCTCCAGTATTCAATGGATTAGTTGGACAAACATTCAATTTCAGGGTAGTTTTGGGATATCATGATATCAGAAAAAAGGTGCAGTTCAAAGTTGTGAAAATTCTTTCTGAATCAGCATCATACATCCAGCATATGTACGGTATGTAATCTATGCGCTCCTTTATAACTTAAGTATTATTCTAATAAATATTTATAATTCATCACCATTTACTGTTTTATCAATCAACATGCTGTTTATGCGACGGAACATCTTCTGAAACTGATTCAATTACATCGTCGAAACAAGACCCAATACCACATAGCCCTGTAAAATGATTAGTACTTTACAAATATTTAGTTTTCTTTGTAGATATTCTCCTCACTTCGACATATTTATTTGTTCATTTTCACTATATTAAAATATCCAACAAATTTAGCTCCTCAATTACCACGGAGAAAAAATTAAAAAGGAAAAAAAGAAGATGAATCAAGTGATGAAGACTCGCAAAAAGATCTGGCAAAGAAGCGTAGATTAATGTATATTTTACTTCAGTCAATCTATTTTCTTATCCATTTCATTTCAATACACCCTTTTTATTGGCTTCGTGCACACATAACTACACATGTGCCTGAACAACTACATATATATATGCCTTTATATATATATATATATATATATATATATCTTTCTATTCATTCACCTCTAATTTTGCATGCTATTGCAGGTAATAAGCATGTTGTGAGAAAGGACTTTCATCACTGGGAAAAAACCCTCTCTCTTACTCTATATGAACCTGCTTTTTGACAAAACAATGCTACAACGGTGTTTCTACTTTGTACATATTTTTGTTAAGGATAGACTCTTTTAAATGTAGTTTAATCCAGACACTTATACATACTCAACAAATAATACCAAAATTACAACTTCTAGATAATTTTTTTATCTTATGCTATTGCCTGTATTTTATGTTGCTCATCTATGTACGTCTAAATCATGCAAATTTGATCTAGAAAAGTTTTACATTAGTCAGTCTATTTTCTTATCCATTTCATTCCAATACATCCTTTTTGTTGGTTTCGTGCACACATAACTACACATGTGCATCAACTAAATATATATGCCTTTATATATGAGGAAAATGGGGCTGCCCCCTAGGGGGAGCTAACTTAGCTCCCCCCGCCCTATTTTCTTCAAATTTTTTTATTTTTTTTGAAAATTTTTTCCGTGAATATTCATCACTATATCCCTATATTATGTCATAAAAATTTCGTGTGAAACAGAGACTCCTACGGCCTCCATCCAGACAGTCATTTTTTTAACGGTAACAGGATTTTTTAAATCAACCCCGTTTGGATGGAGGTCGTACGAGTCTCTGTTTCGAATGAAATTTGAATGACATAATATAGGGATTTAATAATGAATTTACACGGTTTTAGATTTCAAAAAAAATAAAAAAATTTTGTGAAAAAAAGGCGGGGGGAGCTAAGTTAGCTCCCCCTAGGTGGCATACACATTTTACCCTTTATATATATGTGTGTGTGTGTGTGTGTGTGTGTGTGTGTGTGTGTGTTTCTATTCATTGGCCTCTAATTTTGCATGTTGTTGCAGGTAAGAAGGATGGTGTGAGAAAGGACTTTCACTTTCATCATCAGGGGAAAAACCTTCTCTCTTAATCTATATAAACCTGCTTTTTGACAAAACAATGTTACAATGGTGTTTCTACTTTGTACATATTTTTTGGTAAGGGCTTTCATCACCAGGTCTCTTAAACTATGTAAACCTGCTTTTTGACAAAACAATGTTACAACGGTGTTTCCACTTTGTACATATTTTTGTTAAGGGACTTTCATCACCAGGGAAAAAACCTTCTCTCTTAATCTATGTAAACCTCCTTTTTGACAAAACAATGTTACAACGGTGTTTCTACTTTGTACATATTTTTGTTATGGGTAGACTCTTTTAAATGTAGTTTGATCCAGACATTTATACATACATGATAAACATGAAATTATCGTGGGTCTAAATAATATGTCTCACACAAGGCGGAGACAACCGAGGTCGCTACGGTGACCAACAATAAACTGTATTTAATCAACAATTAACCCACACTGTCACTATATATATATCAAGCAATGACAAGCAATGTGAAGTTAAAATTTATTTTTAACTCTACATAAATGGTGTATAGCAAGCAAGTACGTAGAGAGTTTGAACACAGGGAGCAAACAGGGTAGGTCAAACAAGTGTGTGTGTGAGAGTGTGAAGTGTTGTCTACACTATGCAATGCAAGGATTTTTGTGGGTTTTTAATATTTTATAATTTTTATTATTTTTAATTTTTAATTTTGTATTTTGATTTTCTTTTTACTGATTTTATATTTTCTTTTTATATTTTATATTTTTTGATATATTTTTTTAATAATAGAATATACACAATATAAGAAATGAAAGGATAAAGGATTTATAAAAATGAGTAAAAATGCTCAAAAATCAGAAACTAAATTGTTTTTGGTCTTTTTACAATTTTATAATGTTTTTGTGATTTTTCTAGATTTTTCCTAATTTTTTTGGTATTTTTAAAGTCAAAAACACCAATAAACAGTGAATGAAAGATGCTGGCCGAAATTAAATTGAGGATGAAAAATAGTGAACAGTGTCAAAAATTCCTCAAATTAAATTTCCATAAAAGAGAATAAAATAGAGAAACTACAGGAACCGAGTTTATATTTTTAGGATTTTTCTAGGATTTTTTAGATTTTTAGGAAGGTTTTTGGGTTTTCTAATTCTTAGGAGTTTTGTTTTGTATTTTTTAATGATTTTTGGATTGAAGTTAAAATACACTGAAATACACAAAATATATTTTTTTGGGAATTTTCTGGAGTGTTTTTATGTTTTTTTGGTATTTTCTAAAGTAGCAAAATGCATGTTTTTGATTTTTAATAAATATTAAAATGCAATAAATATGAAAAATAAAATTATGCCGTGGAAGCACAAGTCAGCAGGAACTTAAGTCTATTTTTTGAGAATTTTTGGGATTTTATAGATGCATCAAATAAATAGAGATCACAACAAGAAAGTACACACAAGCCAGGGGCATAATTGTAAATAGAAAAAAGTACAGGCTAAATTGCAAATTATACAGAACAAAATAGACTTCAGATGAATGCTTTGAGTCCTAAATAAACATTACACAAAATGGCGGGGGAAATGGTGCAAAATACCCTCGCCCGGGGCGATCGAACGGCTGCGGAGGAATGTGGATGAACTCACGAAGAACAGCCTCTCGGTGAGTTTTGGCTCGACGACGTGATCTCCTCCTACAACCTGGAAAGTCCCAAGTTGGCCGAGAAGCTCCTGCGAGGCTCCCCTATCGACTGGCGACCTCAAAATGACGGTTGCTCCGCCGAGGCGTCACCACGGCGATGAAGAACGGGGGGGACTCCAGGAGGTTTGGCTTGCGTCAAAAATGACCCCCCTGATGGAGTCCTTCGACCTTTGGACCTGAAAATGAAGAACGAGAATCACAGTAGAGTGTCCCAAGGGCCAGCGTGTGGAGTGGAGAAGGTGGCAGAATGGCAAAAATGGCCGGAGCTCGTGGAGCTCCGGCGAGGTGTTTGATTGCGAGCTCGGGGTGTTTTAATCGATAAAGTGACCAACTAAATGCATAAATCAAAGCCTAAAACTAACAGCAAACTAAACAACGAGAAAAAGGACAGAAAATGACCTCAAACGGTGATGTACCGCGAGATAGGACCTCACGGCCAAGGGCCGGAGATAGGGGTGGATACGCCTCCGCACCGCTCCTCCTCTCCTCCTAGCGGCGAGGTGAGGTTGTTGTCACCTCCCTCTAACCTCAGCACATGAAAGAAGGGAGGAAGAAGGGGGAAAAGGAGTTCAAAATTGAAATGGAGGAGAAGGGTCGTTTTTGAAGATGTGGCTCTGGAGGCGTGAAGATCGAAGATTATCGGGTGAATCGCGAGTCCAACGCCGAAATAAACCCTGGGCGTGTATCCTTGATAGTAGGTCTACAAAAGTCGTGAAGGTTGCAATGCCAAATGGTGAAAGACGCGCTCTCCAAAATTCAGAGAAAACGCCAAAAAACGCAGTCTGACAACTTTCAGAACATTGGGCAGAGAGATGGTCAACCCGGCCCAAAGGACGAAGAAAATAAGGCACACACTTAATCCAATGCTCAATATTATGCCTGGGCGTGTATTAGGGATATATGGGGACAAAAAGTCGTGAAGGACACAAGGCCAAATAATGAAAGATGCGGCCTTGAAAAATGGGAGAAAATGGCTAAAAAACGCAGCTGACAGGCTGCAGGAGCAGACCAGGGAGTTGACCAGCGGGTCAACTTCCACCTGGTTGGTCCACGTGGACCAACCAGGAAAATCCCTGGGAAAAATATTGCTAAAATCAATTAAAAATAGCAAATCAATTTATTATTTTTTGATTATTGAAAAAAATGTTTATTATTTTATAAATTATTTTATGGTGATTTTTATTTATTTTTATGGGGTGTATAATTACAAGTTACCATTTATACCCCTTGTAGGTATCCATGTCTATATATCTAAGTATTTTATTTTTATTTTATGTATTTAATTTATTTATTTTTGTTTATTATTTTATAAATTTATAGAATATTTTTATATAGTTAAATATATTTTTATTTTATTTTTCTGAAGAGTTTTATACACTTAGTAAAATAAAAGTTTGAATTATGCAGGTATGTATACAAGTATTATACCTATGTATAATATATACAAGTATTTTATTTTATGTTGTCTTTGAGTTTTTATTCTGATTTTAATATACGTATTTCTTATAAGTAATATTTACAAAATTATAAAAATATAAAATTATAAAAATAATAAATAAATAATAAAATGAATATTTTAATATGTACAAGTATACAACAAGGGTCCAAAACTCAACTTTCAAACCGTAGCTCCGCCAAATGCAAAACCACCGCCATTAAATAGCTTATTTGGAACTATATACAATTAAAGGTGAGTTTGATGCATTTGGAGTTTTTATTTGCAAGATACGGGTCTGGGAAGTTGGAGTTCTGGAATCTTATTCAGACCATAACTTTTTATCTGTACATTATTTTTCAGTGAAATCAATTTTGTATTTTTCTATATTTAATTATCTACCACTTTCATGTACAAAGTTTCTTTATTTGAGGTATAAAAAGTGGAACCAAAAATAGGTCCCAAAATGAATAAAGAATGGATTAAAAACAAAGGGAATTTTATTGTATTCTGGCCCTTATCTCCCCCTACTTTATTCCTTGTCAACCTATTCATCAAGATGCCTAGGTCTCGAGGTTTTGGGTCATAAAATATTTACAATATTTTATTCCTTTTCTTTTATTTTATTTATTCTATAATTTTGGCTTTAATTACAATATTTTATACACTATCTAGATGCACATGCATGAATGCTAAGATGATGGTTTTAATGTTATTTACACGCATTTGCTAAGGTTTTTGATGACAAAATGATAGAATAAAGATGATGAAATGTGGCTTCATCATCCCCCTATACTTTACCTTTGCTAGTCCCTAGCAAACACTTATGCAATAAGTGTAGAAAGAAAAAGAAAGAAAAGAAAAAGAAGAAGTTGGATTAAATTTGAATATCAAGCTTGTCTTCACAAAATCAAAGTTTGGAGCTTAAGTCAGACCTTTGGAATTTTAGTGTGGGCGGAACCTTAATGAGAACCAGATTTGAAATCCAATAGCCTCTGAGTATCCCAAAACTCTGCTCAAGTCTCCTTAATAGCCAGGTCAGAAATACTTCAACTCATACGCAAACCCTTATGACTATGAATCTGACTCGTACAGTGTAAGTGATAGTGGCTCTCCCTAACTGAAATGACAAAGAGACTGACTTCTCCAATATGACAATCCAATGATTCCCCAATCCAACAACTCATCCCTCAAGGAGCAGGGTATTCCCTTCTAAGTTTAAGTGGCAACCAGCCCAAGAGGAGTGTGAAGAGAAGAATGGACGGTAGCCAGTGTAGCTACCTATCCTAGGATGCAAGACCAGTGTAGTCAAGTCATCCAGCTGCAGGCTCACATGATTTGACTTTGAAGCTCAAGCTTGCTTATTTGACTTTACAACAAATGTACACTCCGGCAGGCATTTTTATTTTTGTACAGGCCTGCCCACTTTTTTGGAGTTTTTGCTTTTGCATTTTTTTGAATACTATATACAGCAGCATTTACATAGGGAGTTTTTCCTCTTGAGCCAGTAGACTATCCCTCTTTTGAAGCTTTATTGCAACCCATAATCTCCTATCCTCGAAACTCATCATTACTGGACGGGTTGGGGCGCACTTCCCTCCCTAGAGGAGGACAAATGTTTCCACCTGTGTGCGTCTCATACCGGCAAATCCAACCTCCTCACCACTCCAACTGAGTTGAGCCATGTGAAAGGTGCAAGTGTCCAAGTTAGGTCATTATCAACAAGAGTCGTGCGCGTGCTCCGAAATACTCTACTTAGGTAGTCAAGAATTCATTGAACCAAGTCCCGTGATCCTCAACGAATTAAGTCAACTAGACCTAAAGTACCTCAAACCCAGTTCCTATAAGGTTCCTGTTATTAGGTAGATTTTAAGGTCCAATCAAGCTCCAATCTCCGGATTTTACTTAGACTTGTTCAACTATCAAACTCAATCCGAAAAATGCGAATGCTATGCAAATGATTTGCAGAAAATATTTTTGTAATGCAATTTTCAAAGATTTTGAACTTTTTATGGATTTTTGAAAAGACGATGATGATGCATATGCATTTTTTCGATTTTTCAAAAAGATTTTTCAAATGTTTTTGGATTTTAATTTTTGCAAATGTTTTTAGAATTTTTCAAAACAAAAAGATTTTGTCTAAAAACTAGGTGAAAACTATGTACACGGGAGTGCTTCTTTATATATACAAGAAGTGGATTTTAAGAATTCACAAGGGTAAGTGATCAATTTTATAAATATATATAGTGGATTTTGGTGTGATGTATATATTCCTCAAACTTATTTGACACATGTTTTTCAAAGAAATTTTGAAAACTGTAGTCCAAAATAATTTTTACAAACAATTTTACACACATGTACACATATTTGAAAATCATTTTGCAACAGTTTTCCAAACAGTATAGATAGATTTTTCAAATATTTTTGCAACCATATTTCAATCCATTTGCAAATATTTTTTCAAACATTTTATTTCACACAAAGAAAATATTTTTACAATCAAAATGCTTTAATAGATTGAAAACATGTAACAAAACATTTTCCAAATAGTTTTCAAAAGATTTTTCACAAAGATTTTCAAACTATTTTTCAAACATTTTGCAAAAAATATTTTCACCTGATTTATTAATCAGTAAATACACAAAGAATTTGAGGAATGAAACACATCTTTTATTAGGGTTTTTAATGAATTTTAAAGAATTATTAGCCATATTATTAGGAAAATACAAAGGACGAGTTATGGCTAAAGTATATACGTAATATATACGACCCCCTATACTTAGCTTGAGCAATGTCCTCATAGATCGGAGAGAAAAGAGAAGACATAACTCGTACTAAGTATAGGCAAGTCTAAAGAATAAAGGAATGAATCAACGAAATGAATGAAAGAATGAGAAGCTGACCATCCCCCCTATACTTAGGATCAAATAATCCTAAGTATAGCAGACTGTACACAAAGTACGGAGGGTCAAGGGTGGGAATGAACAGATCGTACTCAGATTGTCTCCCCCTATACTTAGGATAAGATATCCCTAAGTATAGACAAGAAGAGGAGACAATGGAGAGGATCGAAAAGAATAGAACCACTCTGGGTGCCCACCCCCTATACTTAGGACAAGGTACGTCCTAAGTATGGAAAACTGTCTACAAGGGCAGCACCTTTTTGATAGATAAAGAAAATAGAAAAAGAAAATAAGAAAAGAAGAAAATAAGGAAAGAAATCAACAGATGAAAGAGTGATATGGACAGATGGAGGAAGAGATCGTGAGAATGTACACATCACTCTCCCTATACTTAGGGTAAAAGAAGCCCTGAGTATAGGCAACAACAGGTGTGATGAGACGGAACGACGAATGAACACTCGGCTCGTCCACCCCCCTATACTTAAGACAAAGTACGTCCTAAGCAAGGCAAACACGAGAATGGGTGGATGAGCAATACGGAAGAGAGACCAAAGGTACACAAGGGAATATATGACAGAGATGGATATACACAGGATCAAGAAGGTAGAAAGCTAACCTTCTCGCGAGACCGCTGAGGGATAGATCTAGTGTGGTACAGGTCGACATCGGGGTCCACAGTGGACGGAAGCCGATCAGGGTCGACAGGGTGAAAGCCCTCAGTGGAATCAAATCGGAAAGGGACGAACGGGTCAATGGAAGTAGTCTGGATAGGTTCGCCCTTAGTGGTCCTATGGTGTGAAGGCGCAGACAGGTGAGTGGAAGAAGTGTGGTCAGGTCTGTCCTTGGAAGTCTCGCCGATATCAAAGTGGAATGGGACAAACTCATGATCCTCGAAAGAAGTGTAATTGGAGTCGTCCTGTGAGGGGTCGTCCAGGTCAAAATCAAAAGGAACGAAATCATCGGTGGAAGTATATGAACTCAGATCGTCCTCAAGAGTCTCACCCGGATCATCTTTTTCATCAAGAGGTCTCTCAAAATAATGGGCAACATCATAACCGAAATCATCTTTACTTGTGAGTGACCAGGAACGGACTTATCAGTGGAAGTAGTCAAACCAGGCCCGTCCTGTCTAGTCTTGGTATCTGCCCTCCGCTCAAAAGGTTCAATCACATAAATACTTTGGATTTCATCAACACATCGCCACACACCAGGAGGAGGATCTGCAAGGTCCATGCTTTCCGATTTCCTCCCCTTTCGGGGGATTCGTCTGGTCTTTTCAGGTTTCGCTAAGCAAACATCTCTAATATCATCAGATCGGTCACAGGCCTCGGAGTCAGCTATAATCGGTGAAGGTGCATCAGATGCAGGTCTCTGGTCAACTGTGGGTGTGGTGATCAACACTTCGCTCTCGTCAACAGGATGAAAGCGAATCTCTCCTGATCCGTAGTCAATAACGACCGCAGAGGCGAGGAATGGTCGTCCCAGGATGATTGGAGATGGCTCCCCTGTGGAGGTCTCCATGCGCAACACGACAAAATCAAGATGGTAGCTCGTGCCCTGAATAGAAATGACGGCGTTTTCAAGGATACCCTTCGGCCTCTTAATAGATCCATCAGCAAACTGAACAATCATCCTGGTTTTCTTGAGAGGCCCTAAGTGAAGAGACTGTACCAGCGAGAAGGGTAATATGCTAATAGACGCACCGCCATCTAGGAGAGTGTGATCACATGTATGGTCAGAGATGGTGCAAGTGATGAAAGGAGTAGCTTTTTTCTTCCTTCTGGGAATGGGATGGTGTGTGATGGCATGGGCAGTGGCCATGGTCAGAATGTGACGCTCAGATCTGCTCCTCCGCTTTCTCTTCTTGGGAAGAGGAGCAGATAATTGGGTCATGACCTGCTGACTTGGGGCTTGGATGATCTCATGAATAGTGGCCACCACTTCGGGTTCAGACAATATTTTTTTGAATTTTTGGACCTCCTCCATACAAGGGAGGAAGTCAGAATCAACATGTACATGAGGAGTGCCCAGAGCAGTCTGTACATAGGCACCCTCGGGGTTGGAGATGGGACAAGAAGTGAGTGGATGTGTTGTCAAATGATTGGGCAATTGGCCCCTCTCCTCACAACGTGGCTCGATCGTGTGACTCCCAAAATATTTTTGTATTTTTATGTTTTTCTCATTTTTTTGTATTTTTGGTGATTGCAAGCTCCCATGATCACCCACAAGGAATTCCATATCCGCGACGAATGGAGCATCAATCTGTCTTCTCCTCAAGATAGCCATATCATCATTCATCAAATCAAGACGTTTTATCATTCGGTTCAATATATCACTCATAGAGATCAAGGGAGGTGACTCCAACAGGTCAGACTCGGGTGGATGTGAAAGAAGAGGTGGATAATATACAGGTGGAGGTGGAGGTGGGTAGAAGTCCGAGGTCTGATACTGCGCTGAGGCGGATATGTACAATAGTCAGAAAAAATAGGAGGAGGATCCTCCTGATAAAAGGGAGGTGGACCGGCTGGAGGGTACGAGGAATCCACAAAATCCGGATAAAAATCGCTCCAGGGATCCATCTCGAAACAAGAGAAAATGATCGGGAGAGCACGAAGGTCAAGTCAAGAGAGTGAGAAAAAGGCGCAAATGCACAGGGAAGATCTAGGATACACACAAGCAATCACAAGCAAACTTACACAAGACAAACCCTCAATTCACCTACTCAACTCGGTAGAGACCGAAAATTAGGTTTTTTAATCTTGTCTGTTTTAGAGTTAGGTGAGAAGTCCAAAATTGCGCAAACACTTAGGGAGCTGAAAATGGGATTTGGGCACTAACCTTAGTGTGCGTGCGAGCAATGTAAAACGAAGACAATGAGAGATTACTCGCCCCAATACAAGTTTTTATTTTTGTGGTTTTTAGGGTCAAGTAATATTAACATTCCTAATTTTATTGATTATCACTTTTTTTGGATTTTTAATAAAAATGCACGATCCTAACGGGGATTCAATTCCTTTAAGCTCCTAGGTTGGCAAAATTAGAGGGAGAGTCAGAAAAGCAATGCAAGCGGCAAACAATGATGAATGCTAAAGCGTAAATGCTCACCTTGCCTCCAGCACTCTACATGCAAGGATGCTCAGCAGAATTGAATCCTAACTATATGCAAATGCAAGCCGACGAAATCGCCCTAAGTTTCAGAAATTGCTATTAACGTGAAGCACCACAAGTCGGTCACCAATCCTCAATCCAAAAAGTCCGATCTAGACTCACCCCTCCTCTTCTCGACAAATCGACTTCAGGAGTAGCGCTTGATGGGGTCGGCTCGCGACACGTAGGCTCGAAGATGATGATGCGACTGTTTAAATTTGACTAAGTCTAAACGAGTCTATAGGTACAGGCAAATATATTAGGTGTTTGGCCTTAGTCTATCGCAAGCAATCCTAAAACTAGGGGCTCAATCACACAAAGTAAGGAAAACAAAATCGGAAAACAAAATGAAAAAGGCGGTGAAAACCGTAAAAATCCGCGGTGAGCCCCCAAGTGTACAAACACTTGGAAATTGGGCCCGAAAGTCTAAAGTCCTATGTACCTGTATTATTACAAATTCAAATAGTCTCTCTCTCTCCAAAATAAAAGACAACTAATCTAACACTCTCTCAAGTCTCCCGCTCTCTCATGCCGGCTTGGCTTAAGAAAAGCCGGCTCCGCTTCACGTGGTTGCTCCGGATCCCCTAGGCGATCCGCCTCGCTCCGCGGTCCCTCGCAAGAAGACAAAAAGAGATGGTCAGAAAAGCTCAACAATATCTATCAAAAATGCAAGAGAGATAAAATGAAGCAATGGTAGACAAACAAACACAATCAGACAAAAATGTGGTCTATACGCTGTCGCTCCCGGCAACGGCGCAATTTGATAAACACGAAATTATCGCGGGTCTAAATAATATGTCTTACACAAGGCGGAGACAACCGAGGTCGCTGCGGTGACCAACAATAAACTGTATTTAATCAACAATTAACCCACGCTATATATATAAAGCAATGACAAGCAATGTGAAGTTAAAATTTGTTTTTAACTCTACATAAATGGTGTATAGCAAGCAAGTACGTAGAGAGTTCGAAGACAGGGAGCAAACAGGGTAGGTCAAACAAGTGTGTGTGTGAGAGTGTGAAGTGTTGTCTACACTATGTAATGCAAGGATTTTTGTGGGTTTTTAATATTTTTTATATATTTTTATTATTTTTAATTTTTAATTTTGTATTTTGATTTTCTTTTTACTGATTTTATATTTTCTTTTTATATTTTATATTTTTTGATATATTTTTTTAATAATAGAATATACACAATATAGGAAATGAAAGGATAAAGGATATATAAAAATGAGTAAAAATGCTCAAAAATCAGAAAATAAATTGTTTTTGGTCTTTTTATAATTTTATAATGTTTTTATGATTTTTCTAGATTTTTGCTAATTTTTTTGGTATTTGTAAAGTCAAAAATACTAATAAACAGTGAATGAAAGTTGTTGGCCAAAATTAAATTGAGGATGGAAAATAGTAAACAATGTCAAAAATTCCTCAAATTAATTTTCCATAAAAGAGAATAAAAAGAGAAACTACAGGAACTGAGTTTATATTTTTTAGGATTTTTCTAGGTTTTTTTAGATTTTTAGGAAGGTTTTTGGGCTTTTCTAATTTTTAGGAGTTTTGTTTTGTATTTTTAATGATTTTTGTATTGAAGTTAAAAGACACTGAAATACACAAAATATATTTTTTGGCAATTTTCTGGAGTGTTTTTATGTTTTTTGGTATTTTCTAATGCAAACAGTATTAAAAATGCATGTTTTGATTTTTAATAAATATTAAAATGCAATAAATATAAAAAATAAAAATATGCCGTGGAAGCACAAGTCAACAGGAACTTAAGTCTATTTTTTGAGAATTTTTGGGGTTTTATAGATGCATCAAATAAATAGAGATCACAACAAGAAAGTACACACAAGCCAGGGGCATAATTGTAAATAGCAAAAAGTACGGGCTAAATTGCAAATTATACAGAACAAAATAGACTCCAGATGAATGCTTTGAGTCCTAAATAAACATTACACAAAATGGCGGGGGAAATGGTGCAAAATACCCTCGCCCGGGGCGATCGAACGGCTGCGGAGGAATGTGGATGAACTCGCGAAGAACAGCCTCTCGGCGAGTTTTGGCTCGACGACGTGATCTCCTCCTACAACCTGGAAAGTCCCAAGTTGGTCGAGAAGCTCCTGCGGGGCACCCCTATCGACTGGCGGCCTCAAAATGACGGTTGCTCCGCCGGGGCGTCACCACGACGATGAAGAACGGGGGGGGACTCCAGGAGGTTTGTCCTGCATCAAAAACGACCCCCCTGATGGAGTCCTTCGACCTTTGGACCTGAAAATGAAGAACGAGAATCACAATAGAGGGTCCCAAGGGCCAGCGTATGGAGTGGAGAAGGTGGCGGAATGGCAAAAATGGCCGGAGCTCGTGGAGCTCCGGCGAGGTGTTTGATTGCGAGATCGGGGTGTTTTAATCGATAGAGTGACCAACTAAATGCATAAATAAAAGCCTAAAACTAACAGCAAACTAAACAACAAGAAAAAGGACAAAAAACGACCTCAAACGGTGATGTACTGCGAGATAGGACCTCACGGCCAAGGGCTGGAGATAGGGGTGGATACGCCCCGCACCGCTCCTCCTCTCCTCCTAACGGCAAGGTGAGGTTGCTGTCACCTCCCTCTAACCTCAGCACATGAAAGAAGGGAGGAAGAAGGGGGGAAAGGAGTTCACAATTGAAATGGAGGAGAAGGGTCGTTTTTGAAGATGTGGCTCTGGAGGCGTGAAGATCGAAGATTATCGGGTGAATCGCGGGTCCAACGGCCGAAATAAACCCTGGGCGTGTATCCTTGATAGTAGGTCTACAAAAGTTGTGAAGGTTGCAATGCCAAATGGTGAAAGACGCGCTCTCCAAAATTCGGAGAAAACGCCAAAAATACGTAGTCTGACAACTTTCAGAACGTTGGGCAGAGAGATGGTCAACCCGGCCCAAAGGACGAAGAAAATAAGGCACACACTTAATCCAATGCTCAATATTATGCCTGGGCGTGTATTAGGGATATATGGGGACAAAAAGTCGCGAAGGACACAAGGCCAAATAATGAAAGATGCGGCCTTGAAAAATGAGAGAAAATGGCTAAAAAACGCAGCCGACAGGCTGCAGGAGCAGACCAGGGAGTTGACCAGCGGGTCAACTTCCACCTGGTTGGTCCAAGGTTGGTCCACGTGGACCAACCAGGAAAATCCCTGGGAAAAAAACATTGCTAAAATCAATTAAAAATAGCAAATCAATTTATTATTTTTTGGTTATTGAATAAAAAATGTTTATTATTTTATAAATTATTTTATGGTTATTTTTATTTATTTTTATGGGGTGTATAATTACAAGTTACCATTTATACCCCTTACAGGTATCCATGTCTTATATCTAAGTATTTTATTTTTATTTTATGTATTTAATTTATTTATTTTTGTTTATTATTTTATAAATTTATAGAATATTTTTATATAGTTAAATATATTTTTATTTTATTTTTTTGAAGAGTTTTATACACTTAGTAAAATAAAAGTTTGAATTATGCAGGTATGTATACAAGTATTATACCTATGTATAATATATACAAGTATTTTATTTTATGTTGTCTTTGAGTTTTTATTCTGATTTTAATATACGTATTTCTTATAAGTAATATTTACAAAATTATAAAAATATAAAATTATAAAAATAATGAATAAATAATAAAATGAATATTTTAATATGTACAAGTATACAACAAGGGTCCAAAACTCAACTTTCAAACCGTAGCTCCACCAAATGCAAAACACCGCCATTAAATAGCTTATTTGGAACTATATACAATTAAAGGTGAGTTTGATGCATTTGGAGTTTTTATTTGCAAAATACGAGTCTGGGAAGTTGGAGTTCTGGAATCTTATTCAGACCATAATTTTTTATCTGTATATTATTTTTCAGTGAAATCAATTTTGTATTTTTTTATATTTAATTATCTACCACTTTCATGTACAAAGTTTCTTTATTTGAGGTATAAAAAGTGGAACCAAAAATAGGTCCCAAAATGAATAAAGAATGGATTAAAAACAAAGGGAATTTTATTGTATTCTGGCCCTTATCTCCCCCTACTTTATTCCTTGTCGACCTATTCATCAAGATGCCCAGGTCTCAGGGTTTTGGGTCATAAAATATTTACAATATTTTATTTTTTTTCTTTTCTTTTATTTATTCTATAATTTTGGCTTTAATTACAATATTTTATACACTATCTAGATGCACATGCATGAATGCTAAGATGATGGTTTTAATGTTATTTACACGCATTTGCTAAGGTTTTTGATGCCAAAATGATAGAATAAAGATGATGAAATGTGGCTTCATCAATACACAGCAAAGAGTACCAAAATTATAACTTCTAGATAATTTTTTTGTCTTATACTATTGCATGTATTTTATGTTGCTCATCTATGTATGCGAATATGATGGGTAGACTCTTTTAATTGTAACTTAGTCCAGGCACTTATACATATGCAGCAAATAGTACTCAAATTACAATTTCTACATATTTTTTTGTCTTATACTATGCCTGTAGCTTATGTTGATTAGTCCTTTTCCTCTTCTTATTAATTTATAAGTTCCTATTTCACTTATTGTTTCCATATTTTTATCTTTGGCAATGCGTACTCTCATGTTAATTCACCATCCTTTCCTATTTTGTATTTTGTTCATGCATTTATAAGCAACAATAGTGTGAGACTTTACCTTTACTACAAAAAGATACGATAAAGATATGTTCTTACAACATGTATATCTTTCCTTCTGTATTTATATTCATATTCTTCTTTATGTACTTTGCAATTATACCTATAAGCAGTAATTAGACTCTTTGCAAATAAAGATGTATTTGGAAGATATTCAATTTCTTTCATTTCTATCCTTATTATATTCTTTCCGGTTGATTCATATTATAAAATTTATTTCCAATATTTTATTTCCAATCATTTTTCCATTTTTATTACTATTATTTCTCCATATTTCTATCAGGTAATAACTACAATGACATATCATGTCAATAAAATATGTAGTTTTTTGTATAGATGTCGTTCTTTTCTTATTTCTATGTTGATTGTTGCATATTTGTTAGCAGACATATAAAATATTTCTACTATCTTCATACTTTATTACCATTTATTTAATCGCTACTTTCTACACTATTTAGTTTTCTATCTATTTGTCCAACATAACTCATCATCTACACTGACTTTCGAATAAACTAATGTTATATTGTTCAATAGAAATAGTATACCATGAAGTTCTTCTTTCCTTTCTACCTTATGCATTGGTATTTCTGTCAGTTTAATAGAAATAGTGTACCACGAGGTTCTTCTTTTCCTTCTAACTTTTGCATTGGTGTTTTTGTGAGTTCAATATCTTTTCATTGTCCTCCATATGCTTTATTCACTCAAATATTAAATGTCATATATAACAAGTACTTTGTTATGTTGTTCCAACATATTAACTGTTTCATGCTCCCTTGCTATCTTTGTTGTATCCTTTTATCTACGCTTATCAATTGACATGAAATGTTAAATTTCTAAAACATCCATATTAAAAAGTAGTTGAGCAAATTTGGTTCCATGTTACATATATAACAAGCACTTCAGTAGAAATTAAATTTTACACTACTTGCTTTACATAATGCCATTTTTGAGTTTCATATTACATCATATTTTCAAATAGATAATCCTCTGACTTCAAACATATTTTTAATCTTCTCACAATTTGTAGACTACAATTTATAACATTATATTTGTTTAGTTCCTATTGTTTTTTTCTTTTCTTATTTCAATACAACTACAGAAAGGTATACCATGTCAGTTAAAAAAATTTATCAGAATTTGCTATTTTGTTAATTGTAAATAGACGTCATAATTTACATCATTCTCATGGAACAAACAAACTTAACGGTATACATTTCCATTTCCTTATTTTATAAACAAAGATCACATGTTCTCTTCACATTTTGATTACGCAGATATTTTATTCTAATCAAATTTTAAGGATAAATGCAAAACATATTTACTCTAACTTAAATAAACAAAGACTACAGAATTTTCCGTTCATGCTTCTTTGCCCGCCGCGAAGCGCGGGTATGTCTGCTAGATCTGACCATAGATTAGATCGGATTGTTGATAGTGAAGCGAGACTGATGGATCAGATGGAAAAGAGTCTCACTCCAAGGGTGGAGGGAAAATGAGTGATGTGAAGTGAAGGTAGCCATAGGATGAGAGGTGAGATCGAGCGACTGTGATGAGGCGTGAATGAGCGGCTGAGATCACAACCAGAGGGTGATCGTGCGGTTGTGGATGCTGCAGGGCTCAATGCTGGAGATGGGGACGATCCAGTAGCTATGAGGGTGTCGGGTGGTGAAAGGAGGATGCGACCATGTGGCAGCTCCAGAGAGCGCCGCGTGGCTGCACCAGAAAATTCAGAAATAGAAAATTGAAGAAAAAAAGAATTAGTTAGAGGTAGAATTAGGAAAAAGTAAAAAATGAAAGTTGTAGATCTCGATGAGATCTACAAGTTTTATCTTGGATAAAAAGCCGAAAAGATCATTTGTACAAAAAAGTATTGTTGGGGGTATTTTTAAGGGGTTAAAAACACTAATTTTGGGGTTTTTATATTTTTGTAGTCTTTTTAAGGGTTAGGAACTTATAGACAATCAATCAACCTACTTTTTTATGGGTTTTTAATAATAATAAAATTTACAAGGAAATAAGTAAACAATATAATACAATATAATAATAAGTAACTGTTAGTGTATTTATTGGTTTATTTAAGTAAGGGGTTTAATTAGTGTTTTTTAGCATGATGAATACGAGATTCATCAATAAGTTATATAAATCACTCTCCTTTTTGAGTTTATATTATTTTTTAGTGAATTTGTTTAGTTTTAAAATGTTTATATGTTTTCACCTCCGCGTGTCTCGTGTATGTGAATGTCCTCTCAATTTGATGGATGAGTGGCACATGTGACTCCTTGATCCAAGCACTTTGGATGCTCCACGCTGCGAATCATTTGAGGTGTGAAGGGATGGAGATATGAAGGCTGTGGAATGCCTTTGCATTAGTGATAAATTTTAACCTAATTAGGGTCAATCAATGATTGTTGTGTCTCAACCCCTTTATGTTGTCTTTGTTCCTCTGAATGAGGAGGAGGATCTTCAAGCGAAGAACCAATGTAGCTTAGGTAATGAGGCTAAAGTCCAATGTCATTTGATGGTGCTATGTATTCTCCCGAAGAGATGAGGAAGCTCGGATCTACATGATTCAACCAAAGATTATACCAAAGTGTTCAAGACCCAATTGTGTTAATTTTATGCTAATAGTTCAATATTGAACATGCAAATGTCAGTGATAAAAAATGGATTTCATCCTTATTCAGTAGGCATATGCTAAGGCAACAAGCTTAAGAGAAAGCTCGTGAGTTGATGAATATGTGATTCATCATGGTGCACCTTCTATTTTTGACAATTAGAAGCTTGAATCCAAGAGCGGTGAATGATGAACATCTTTTTCACCACTTTAATTGTCGTATTTTATCGTAGTACAGGTAGTGAAAATGGTTCAGCAAAAATCACAATCTTTGAATGTTGTGGAATATTTTTACTTGGCAAGTCTACCAAGGTCGAACACAGGGACACGAGTTACTTTATTTTATTTATCGAATTTTGGTCAATTAAGAGCTTGTGTGAATAATTCTCAATGCTAAGGTCTTCATGCAATTTATAATGCAGTTAAATGATGCATGCATTTTTTAGTTATTTCTCGTGCAATTATAAGAAGATGCACGAGAAACTTGAAGGATTAAGTGCAAGTGTATGTACGCAAATGACTATTACAAATATGCCCTAGAAAGATCATTAAATTTGAGCAGCAGATTATAGATAGAAATCATGGTCAGATTGAGCAAAAAATATGAGCAATCAACTATTCAGGACAAAGACAGGTAGAGCAAGGAACTTATCTAACATAAAATTTTTACTTTATTTAAAATGGTGTCAGATAAGAAACTTAAACATACCATGAGATAGATGAAGAAACAAGGATCAAAATGACACTAAAATCACGCAATTTGGACCTACGACGCTCAAGTTATGAAGAAAACAATACAGGAGCATAAATGTAATAAAAATACGGAAAATATAATGATAAAAAACACAACTAGGCCCCTGGAGGGACCTATTTGAAATTTGCAAAAACCAGCGGGGCCCCTTGTAATTTCTCCACTTGCGCTCAAGGGCATAACTGCAATTTCTAAAACCTGTGAGCGCATCCCTGTAAATACCCAGGCGCACACATGAGGCATGCGCTTGGAGGACCAATATGCAATTATGAACAGGATCAGGGTCTTCTCTGCAATTTGCCCAGGTCGTCACGTAGGGTGCATGTGAGGGGGCCAAGCTCGGGTCGCTCGCAGACTCGGGCTGACGTGGAATTCGTTGGTGGCTCGGGTCGTGGCTTGGTCTTCCCGAGCCTGGAGGTTCTGCGTGAGGCTTGTATCCACCATGTGCCCTCATCTTGATCGTCTCATCCAGATGATCGGACGGTACCTATATTCTCTTCCTCCGTCATAGTCTACCGGAGGAGGCTGCACTCCGGCATACCCACTGTGGCTCCTCCGTGCTCCGACCGCTCATCCGATGGTCGATGAAGATGGCTGAAGTCCGGGCGAAGATGCTTGGTGGCTGGTGAAGCTCCATCGTCGTTTGGAAATGCAAGGCGGATGAAGGTGGTCAGAGTGGGTGCTCGAGATTGACAAGGCATCGCAAAGTCCGGTCATTGATACCTGTAGATGTTAAGCATAGACGAAGCGAGTACGCATGAAGTGTGAGTGAGATGGGGGTGGATGAAGTCTGTGAGGTGATGGGAAGGATGGCTTGTGCTCCTCCTCCAGCGTGAGGGAGGAGGAGATGGGTCGGAGCGACGAAGGTTGTGGAGAACGGAGAGGGATGAGTGGAGGAGTCGGCGTGGATGCTGGTGGTAGGGCAGAGATCGGGAAGTGGTCAATGAGTGAGGAAGGGTGATGTCTGCCGTGCGAAAAAATGGAGAAAAAGGGAAGAAAATGAAGAAAGCATGCCTGGCTGGAGCTAGACCATTGGCGGAGGATGTGGCCTGTGGTAGAGCTCCATTGGAGCTCGAGGTCGTCGCCCAATGTGCCCAACCAATGCACGGAGCTCAGCGGTTCTGGAGGCGCCGCAATGTGGTCGGAAAGCCATGGATCTCACCGGAGGAGAAATGGCAGTCATCGCCATGAACCACCGCCCTCTGCTATCACCGGAGGGCGGAGAGAGCTATGCCAAACCCTTGAGAATGGTGGATGGTGATTAACGGAGGCGATGGAGGTGGATTTGTAGGGAAGAGGTCAGACGTTACAGGGGGTGAGGTGTAGTTCTGAAAGGGCGATTTTAAGAGAATAGAGTAATGGCTGGCGATGCTGAGGGGCCTGCGAAGATGTAGGGTCTAACAACTGCATGGGAGTGGCTTTGAATTGGTGAGAGATGTCCATAAATTATGGCTAAAATGGAAAGGGAGCATGTGAATTTCCAGGCGTAACGCTTGGAGGCGGCTGAACTGGAGGTTTACGATGATCAGGCATCGTTGGATCTAGTGATCCAATGGCTTGGATGAGGGCACGGTTGAAGGGTTGCGATCTGATCAAAGCTCGGATCTAACGTTAAGAGTTCAGCGCTAACGAGCGACTATGACGGAGAGATGGTGGAGATCCAACGGCCTGGGGAGAAGGGGTGACATGGAGCGATATAGACTGTAGGACTAGGGAGAATCTGATGGATGGGAACGAGGCGCTAGGGGGTGGCTCAGATCTGATCAGAGCTCAGATCAGATGGTTGAGATGGGGCGTGTGATGAGAGGCTAGGATGGAAGGCCCCGGAAGGAGATCGGACGGTGGAAAGATGAGGTGGGTGGCGGAGAGAGAGCGGGCAATGAGGGGCCTAGAGGGCGCCACGTGGCCCAATCAGAAAATTCAGAAATAAAAAATCAAAAAAACTTGAAAGAATTAGTTAGAGATGGAATTATGAAAAAGTCAAAACATGAAAGTTGTAGATCTCGATGAGATCTACAGTTTTCATGTGGACGAAAAGGCAAAAGAGGTCATTTGTACAAAAAGTATTTTGGGGGTATTTTTAAGGGGTTAAAAACACTGATTTTTAGCTTTTAATATTTTTATGCATTTTTAGTCTTTTCAAAGGTTAGGAAAATTATAGACAATTAATCAACCTAATTTTTACGGGTTTTTGATAATAAATTATTACAAATTAAATAATAGTTATTATATACAATAATTATAGGTTAATTATACACAATATAATACAATATAATAATGATAAATCATTGGTGATTTTTATTGGATTATTTAAGCTAGGGGTTTAATTAGTGGATTTTATCATGATGAATACGAGATTCATCATACCCCTGTACCTAAAACATGCTCGTCCTTGAGCATCTAAAGAATGATGGAGTCGGATTAATTCCGGACTGTGCAAATGAATATTTCAAGGCTCAATCTTTGGAAGACCCTTAAGTGATCTTAAAATTCTGGGCTTGTCCATACTTTAGTAAGAAGGAATCCAACTTCTCTAATTATCAAACTCTCTTTTTGTACACATAATATAATGATATGAAATTCAGTATACTGCATTTCATGAGAGTCGAGTCGAGACATCACTCAAAGTTCAGGTTCAAGAGACTCTCCTCTAGACCTCATCCTCAATCATAGGGAA
Source organism: Ottelia alismoides (assembly GCA_037367405.1). NCBI lineage: Eukaryota > Viridiplantae > Streptophyta > Magnoliopsida > Alismatales > Hydrocharitaceae > Ottelia > Ottelia alismoides. Next base: position 251,314 of record JAZKJV010000050.1, on the reverse strand, counting down.
TAAGTGTATTCTTGCTTCAGTCAACCGTCTCATTAGTTTGTCAGACTTGAAATGTAGATGGACGTCCAGATGATGGAGGGTATAGAATTGTATCTATTTTTCTCTCCCTCACATTGGAACAAGGGGCCTCTCGAGTGTCTTTTTACTCAACGCATGTATATTTTTAGCTTGTTGATCAATGTGTCCATGAAGAGAGTTGGAGTCATCTGCACTTGTTTTTTTGGGAGTACATCAGGGTGTGTCTTTCTTGAGTATCTAAGATACCTTCGACACCCATACTTGTAGCATTTACGATGTAGAGTCCTTTTTTGGTGTCAGTCCAACTCCTTGGTCCTAATTAGCGCTTGATCCAAGTGGACACTTTGAAAAATATTTGAGAGCGCTCACCATTGGTGGAAGCTCATTTATAATATGACTTTAAAGGATAAAGCTTTTCTTTGTCATTTCTTTTCTTTTGTTGGCTAGCTCCACTGCTTTTACCAAAAGTTGGCGCACACTAATCAACAATTATCATTAAGTTTCATCACACACTGGCACATAGGAAAATATCAAAGAGATAGCATATGAACTTGTTCACATACTGGCTAGGGTTTTGCTGACACTCAGGTTTTCTGAAGCCTTCATTAACTTTATCCCATCCTCGGATATCACTATATCGGGTCTAAAGTCAAATCTCTAGTCCTAATTCCTCAAGTGCTAACTCAACTCATCTCATCAATCATGCAATTGTGAAAGTGTGATTGTGCTGATCATATTCTTTTGAAGGTTGAGATGAAGAGTGCAATATAGCGCTCAAATCTTTCAAACTAGGGGAAGTGTGGATAATTAGGCATAAAAACCCTAATGACTAAGGCATGTTAGCTCAGACTCTTTTAGATCACAGAAATCAAGTGTCTTCAAAATCCTCAAGCCTTGAGTGAATGTAAGTGTGTCAGGAATACACTAACTCCTTAGTTACAGGTTTTTGTGTGATTTTTGGGTTTTTGCAGATTTTTATGGATTTTTAAATTTCCATTTTTTGTTTATTCTTTGGAGAGACAATGACTGGCTCAGACTCATATGAATAAAAGTATCTACTTTCAGGCAGTATGGGTGTAAGTACGGGCTGTAGGTGTTCCTTAAGGACGGAGCTATATACATTGTCCTCTAAACTACCCACTCTACTAAGGGAGACCGAAGTTCCCTCACTGAAAGTATATACTAAGCATGGTAGTCAAAGTCTAATTCAAAGAAAGGTTTTTAATTTTTCGATTTTTATGGAGTTTTTTTGAAAAGGGGTTATTTACACAAATTAATCCCTCAATTTTTAAGAAAATATTTTCACAGGGTTTTTACAAAATCCAGTTCACAAGTTTACTTAATCCAAGCCGAAAAAGATTTTTTTAAAAGTTTAAAAATACGAGCTATGGCTAAAGTAAATATACAGTAATATACGATACACCCCCTATACTTAACTTTTGCTATGCCCTCATAGCACAAGTGATATGAAGCCATGGCTCGATCAAATATAGTGTTATATAGCATAATTGAGGAGGAGGGTCCCCCTATACTTGGGTTAAAAATTGACCCAAGTATAAGAAGACCGTGCAAGGGATGGATGAATAGACGGGTCCCCCCCATACTTAGGCTACAAATAGCCTAAGTAAAGGATTTGAGTTAGGGGTTGTGTTTGGAGGAGTAATTACACTACGATACACGGGGCCGAGGTGGGTATGTTTTTACATATGAAGATGAGAGGGGAGTTTGTTCAGTGGGTACCGTTTAAGGTGTAAGAGGTGTGAGAGAGAGAGAGAGTGATTGTGAAATATACAAGGAGGAGGGAGATGGGGGGTGAGTGTCTATGTGCAAGTGTATGTGTGTGTGGGGGGTAGATCATCTAGTGATCTGTTTTCTTCTTCTTCTCTTTTTTTTACAACATGCAAGTCCTCTAATGAGGATTGTTAAAAATGCACATGCAACACTTTTTTACAATATGCAAATGCAAGCAAACTGATAAAAGATCCTAAATTTCTTTGCCAAGTCTTTTGCGGCCTTCTCAGCGGGAGCTCCCAACTCCACGCATCCATAGAGATCAAGCATCCTCGATCTTCATGGGCTCTGCCACAAAAGAGAAATGTTAGAAAAATAGAGAGGAAATTAATCAACACAAATGATGCAAAAATAATGTATGAACGGAAGACCTGTGAATCTTGAAATTATACAACACAAAAATATATCAAAATTCAAAAAATAATAAAGGTGAGCCGTGTCCCCGACAACGGTGCCATTTGATGAACGTCATTTTCACCACTTTAATTCTCATATTTTGTCGTAGTACAGGTAGTGAAAATGGTTCAACAAAAACCACAATCTTTGAATATTGTGGAATATTTTTACTCAGCAAGTCTACAAAGGTCGAATACAGGGACACAAGCTACTTTATTTTATTTATCAAATTTTTATCAATTAAGAGTTTGTGTGAATAATTCTCAATTCTAAGGTCTTCATGCAATTTATAATGCAGTTAAATAATGCATGCTTTTTTTAGTTATTTCTCGTGCAATTATAAGAAGATGCATGAGAAATATGAAGGATTAAGTGCAAGTGTATGTATGCGAATGACTATTACAAATAGGCCCTAAAAAGATCAATAAACTTAAGCAGCGGATTATGGATAGAAATCAAGGTCAGATTGAGCACAAAAATATGAGCAGTCAACTATTCAGGGAAAAGACAGGTAGAGCAAGGAACTTATCTAACATAAATTTTTTTACTTCATTTAAAATGATGTCAGATAAGAAAATTAATCATGCCATGAGATAAATGAAGAAATAACGATCAAAACGACACTAAAATCATGCAATTTGAACCTACGATGCTCAAGTTATGAAGAAAACAATGCAAGGCATAAATGTAATAAAAATGCGGAAAATAAAATGATAAATATCACAAATAGGCCCCTGAAGGGACCTATTTGTAATTTGCAAAAATCAACGTGGCCCCTTATAATTTCTCTACTTGCGCTCAGGGGGATAACTGCAATTTTTAAAACATGTGAGGGCATCCCTGTAAATACCCTAGTCGTGCACGTGAGGCACGTGCCTGAAAGACCAATATGCAATTAAAGACCATGCAATTTCCCAGGCCCTCACGTGGGGTGCACGTGAGGGGGTCATGCTTAAATCGCTTGCAGGCTCGACTAACGTGGAATTCGTTGGTAGCTCGAGTCGTGGCTCGGTCTTCCCGAGCCTGAAGGTTCTGCGTAAAGCTTGTATCGACCACGTGCCCTCGTCTTGACCGTCCGATCCAGATGATCGGATGATACTTGTATTCTCTTCCTCCGTCACAATCTACTGGAGGAGGCTGCACTCCAATGTACCCCTTGTGGCTCCTCCTTGCTCTGACTGCTTCTCCGATGGTCGATGAAGATGGCCGAAGTCCGGGCAATGATGCTTGGTGGCTGGTGAAGCTCCATCGGCATCTGGAAAGGCAAGTCGGATGAAGGTGGTCGGAGTGGGTGCTCGAGACCGGCAAGGCATCGTAGAGTCCGACCATTGATGTACCTACATATGTTAAGCATAGCCGAAGCGAGTGCACGTGAAGTATGAGTGATATGGGGGGATGTAGGCCGTGAGGCGATGGGAGCGGTGGCCTATGCTCCTCCTCCGACCTGGTAGAGGAGGAGATGGGTCAGAGTGGCGAAGGATGTGGAGAAAGGAGAGGAATGAGCGGAGGAGTTGGTGTGGATGCTGATGGTTGGGTGGAGATCGGGAAGTGGTTGATGAGGTGATGTGTGCGGTGCGAGAAATCGGAGAAAAAGGGAAGAAAATGAAGAAAACGTGCTTAGCCGGAGCAAGGCGGTTGGCGGAGGATGTGGCCTGTGGTAGAGCTCTATTGGAGCTCAGGGTCATCGCCCGACCGATGCACGGAGCTCAGCGGGCCTAGAGGCGCCGTGACGTGGCCAGAGAGCCACAGATCTCACCGGAGGGGAAATGGCGGTCGTCGCCACTGGCGGAGGGAGCTACGCCAAACCCTCTAGAATGGTGGATGGTGATTAACGGAGGCGATGGAGGTGGATTTATGGGGAAGAGGTCAGACATTACAGGGGGTGAGGTATGGTTTTGAAAGGATGATTTTAAGAGAATGGAGTGATGGCTGGTGATGCTGAGGGACCTGTGAAGATGTAGGGTCTAACGACTGCATGGGAGTGGCTTTGAATCGGTGAGAGATGTCCAGAAATGGTAGTAGAAATGGAAAGGGAGCGCATGAATTTCCAGGCGTAATGCATGGAGATGACTGAGCTGGAGGTTGACGACGATCGGGCACCGTTGGATCACTAGATCCAACGGCTTGGATGAGGGCGCGGTTGAAGTGTTGCAATCAGATCAAAGCTCGGATCTAACGTTTGAGAGTTCGAAGTTAACAAGCGGCTATGATGGAGAGATGGTGGAGATCTAACGGCCTGGGGAGAAGGGGTAATGTGGAGTGATATAGGCCATAGGATTAGGGGGAATCTGATGGCTGGGAACGAGGCGCTAGGGGGCGGCTCAGATCTAATCAGAGCTTAGATCAGACGGCTAAGATGGGGCATGTGATGAGCGTCTAGGATGGAAGGCTCCAGAAGGAGATCGGACGACGGAAAAAGGAGGCGGGTGGCCGAGAGAGAGCGGACCACGTGGGCGGCCCAGAGGGCACCACGTGGCCCAATCAGAAAATTCAGAAATAAAAAATAAAAATAAGAAATAATTAGTTAGAGGTGGAATTATGAAAAAGTTAAAACATAAAAGATGTAGATCTCACTGAGATCTACAGTTTTCATATTGGACAAAAAGGCAAAAGAGGTCATTGTACAAAAAGTATTTTTGGGGGTATTTTTAAGGGGTTAAAAACACTGATTTTTAGCTTTTGATATTTTTATGCATTTTTCGTCTCTTTAAAGGTTAGAAAATTTATAGACAATTAATCAATCTAATTTTTAGGGGTTTTGATAATAAAATAATTACAAATTAAATAGCAGTTATTATATAAAATAATTATAGGTTAATTATACACGATCTAATATAATATGATAATGAGGAATTATTGGTGATTTTTATTGGATTATTTAAGCTAGGGGTTTAATTAGTGGATTTTAGCACGTGAATACGAGATTCATTAGTGAAGCACAAGAGTTCGATCATGAGCAGATCTACAGATTTATCCGTCATTTGTGGATGAGAATTTGTGCAAATAGCCAATCATTCAGAAAGAGACTCGTGCACGAAAATCTGGTCCAACTTCTAGAACTTGTACACTTTAAAGAAATGAAACAACAATTTGTTTCTGCTTTGAAGATTGACACATTTGAAATTTAAGATAATACTTCTATTCGAGACCATAAGAAAAACTCCATGTCACAACCAACTTTTCAACTTGGTAATAAATTTTGAAGGTGAAGTTATAAGTTGCTGCTACTCGCTCCTCCTCTAAACAGTAAGGAGATATTTTGATTTCCCCTTACCAACTCTATACATATGGAGTTATTTTCTTGGAGACCGTAAAGGTTGGTATTCTAAATATAGAGAAGCGAAAAAACCTCAAGGTTCTTCAAGACAGACGGAGGTTTTGGTAATGGAAAATGGGGGAGAATTGTATTCATGAATGATAAAGGAAGCGATCAATTTAGAAGCAAGTCTAGATCCAAATACAGAGATTTAAAATGTCATTGTTGCGAGGAAGAAGTGTCATATCAAGAAATATTGCTTTCAACCTAACAAATAGAAAAGTGGATAGAAGTTAAGGAAAGAATGACAAGGTTGACCATCATTGCGGAGCGAGATTAGCTTATTATGTCTGACATGTATATGGTGAATGTAGCTGGAAAATAAAGCAATATGATTTTATTTCGACAACACTCACGTGATATGGTTAGGTCCACATGGTCATTTATAGTAGCAAAATCAAAAGATTGTCGACATGATATAATTCTATTATTAAAATTATATACCCCACATTCAAGGCCTAAAGCTTAAGACTTACTTCATTTATTCACGTCATGTGAAAATGTATGAATCGCGAAAGTACAATGACTAAAGCATATTATAGAAATCAAGAATTACTTTTCATTTTTAAGAGTTGTGGGCAATTGAATTTGGCATACTCCAATTAATCGGTGAAATCGATTTTGACTCCTATAAAATTCAATATTGCAAGTCTGACATGATTTTCTATGGGATTTAGTCCAACATCATGAACCGAATTTTAATATTGAAAAAGTGGGAAGTGACTGTGATAAACATGTGTAGGCACGAATAGTGATACTAATGCGAATGTAGATGCTACTATATCCTACACAAATACGATGAAAAAAATCATAAAATGTTGTTAATTACATACAGTTACACAAAATCTACAACTATATTTGTACATTAAAATAGATATGCAATCATACAAATACTAATATCTGCAGACTCCAAAGCGAAATCCACATTCGTATCTAAAAAATATACAATTATATTGGTATATAAAATATATATACAATCATATAGATACTAATATTTGCGGACTCCAAAGTGACATCCACATTTGTATCTATTCAAAATGGGCAATGATGCAAATGCCAAATTTTGTACATAACGGATACGGTCGGCATATTGGATAAAAAATGTTGATATTTGTGAATATACAAGAGTGTAATCGAGCCAAACTTGAGATCTACCCAAGTTCGGTTCGATTGCCATATTTAATGGTTCGAGTTCAGTTCGGTTCGATTTTGATAAGAGGAAAATGCCATTCAAGTTTGGTTCGGTTCGATCCTGATTTGAGAATAAACCCTTCAAGAATGCATATTATATAATCTTTTTTATCTTCAATCAGGCTTCAATTAAAGTTTATTTAAATAATTCGATTCATTTAACTTTGGAAAATATATATTTAATAGTTAGTGAGCATTGACCAAACTTTTATATGTTTCATCGACGCACACATTCCTTTGGAATTCACACATTCCTACGTAGATTTTCGCATACATATCTTAAATAATAATAATAATAATAATCAAACTCTTAACTTACCGAATCTAAACGAGCCTTCCTTTGATCGAACTTTTGACGATTAGAACATGAGCGAGTATCGAAATTGAGAATATTTGACACCACGTGTCAACGTAAAAATCCAAAGCATCAGCCACCTCATTTTAACCGAGTTACTCTGAGGTAAGCCGGTTTACCCCTCGTTATTCTTGGATTAGAATTCCATCATAAATCATAGTGGCATCACATCGCATTCCTTATTTCAACTTCATTCCAACCCTCATAACCATCTCAAACAGCTACTATTCACATCAGATTACCTAAACTCACTCCAACACAGTAACCAAACAGATCCTTAGGGCCCGTTTGGTTGGGGGTTTACCCCCAATTTGGGCGGGTTACCCCCAAACCCCACATTCCTAACCCACTAGCGGGACCTACTCCCTTCCCATCAAAAAATTATATATTATACCATCATATCATCAAAAAGTCATAAAATACCCAACTTTTACTCACTATTCCAAACTTTAATGCAATCGCATCACAACAACTACTTCTTTTTCAAATTTCAATACAATAATATCATAATAATTACCAACTTTTTCAAATTTCAATACATTCACATCAAACAAACTCTCCCAACTCTTAACCCACCAACCAAACACACAAACACAAAAACAGGTTATCCTCCCCCAGATAACCCTCGAACCAAATGCACCCTTAGATCCCGTTCGGTTGGGGGGTTACACCTCACTTTGGGTGGGTAACATCCTAAAACCCATACTTTTAACCCACTAGTGGGGCCTTCCCATCAAAAAAATTATATATTATACCATCATATCATCTAAAAATCATAAAATGCTCAACTTTTACTCACTATTCCAAACTTCAATACAATCACATCACAACGACCACCCAATTTTTCAAATTTCAATACAATCATATCATAATAACTATCAACTTTTTCAAATTCCAATACAATCACATCACACAAACCCTCCCAACCCTTAACCCACCAACCAAACACATAAATAGAAAACCGGGTTATCCTCCCCTGGATAACCCATAAACCAAACGCACCCTTCAGGCCTGTTTGGTTGCCAGGGTACCCCGGGGTACCCTGGCATACCCCTGGCTCCAACCCTGCATTCCTGGGTTGGGATTACTTGTATTGGCCATACAATTTCTTTGGTATAATAATTTTTAACTTTGTTCAAATATATTTATTAAAATAAAAAATATATTATAATCATTAAAAAAGTTAATATAACACACGACTAATGTCACATCACATCACAATTATCATTCCAACCATCCCAACCCTCCAAACGGCTACTATTAACAGGAAATCCCTATTCATCACTCTTTATTCTTTTATTTTAGCTAAATATCTTGGCAGAAAATCATGTAGATAGTTGTGAATACAATAAGTTACTAATAAGCATGCATTTCTTAATAATTGATAATTAGTATGTATTTGTACAAAAATAAAAGAAAAAGAGGGAAATATTTGGAATAAATATTGAGTGACCCGAACCCAAGAGAGGGTCCAAACTGGACCTGATCGCCAAATAAAATAAGTAGAGAGATATAGGACCACTCTATCTTGTACATACTCCTTCTCATGTATATATATACATATATATTATCATTATTTTATTTTCATAAAAATAGAAATAAAAAGGTATTTTAACCTCTTGCATATATTTCTAAAAATAAAATAAAAATTACAAAAATACAAACTAAAAAATCAATTTCTCTCTCTATCACCATGTACATATGTATCATATATTTATTTATTATACACTTGTAAATAATTAATAAAAATAAAATAAAAATTATTTTACACTCCAAATAATATGTTGTAAATAAATAAAATATAAAATTAGGGTATTTTTGCAAAAATAATAAAATAAAATAATAATAAAAATAAAAATACATAAGTATTTTATACATGTATATAATGTAATATAATGTATGTACCTTAATTGTTTTCATAAAATAATTAAAAATCAAGAAAAAATAGTTTGAAAATTAATAAACATTTTTCATTTTAAACATTTTTTAAAATAAAATCATCTTCTATTTTTAATTTATTTTTCAATTATTTTTTACCAATCTATTTTCTGATAGGTCCAGGAGGGATGTTGACCCCGGTCAACTCCCCCTCCCGGACCCTTTCTTCGCGGATCCGTCTCACGTGCCCGACTTCTCAAAATTCTTTGGAGTGAATCTCGCCTCCTCTTACCCCGATTCCTTCATCCGCACCTTCCCCTTGGATTCAAGATCCTCATGGATCCCTAGGGAAGGGCGGATCCTTCTCGGTTCACGCGCCAACACCCGATTCCTTTAGCCGCCTGGGACCCTATATATTCTTCATCCGATTTCCCAGACCTTTAGCTTCTCCGCACAGCTCTCTACTACCCTAGAAACCTTCCCCTTGGTGACAACAATCGGAGGAGCCCTTCGGTGGTCGGAGAAGGTTGTTGTAGCCAACACTCGAAGCTCGTGGCTGGAGATCCGCAACGACGAGTCTCCCCCTCCTTCTGCAGCGAGGTCGAGACAAAGACCCCCTTCTACATCATCCCTGGAGTTCAGGATCACGTTAGGATCTTCAGGTATCCCCCATTTTGTTCCTAGCTCCTTATATTTTTCGAATTTTCCATCAGCCACCCTCCGCTGCTCCGCCAGCTCCGACCCGGTGGTCGCTTCATCAGCCATCGTTACCCGCTTAGATCGACTACCCAGTTCACCGTCATCCTTCGTACGCGACCAGATCACCCAAATCTTGGCTGCACGAGCCAAGATTAGGCCATCGGTTTCCTCCTCCATTCGCCGGAAACCCCCATCTCCATCAACCGACGCTTCTCTTTGGTTTTAGTCAAATAACAATGGTTGGAGTACCCCTCCGAGCGAGAGCTTTACTCTGCAGGTCTTGGCGCGCGTGGAGACACCCTCTTTCTCCTTCCACCCACTTCGCTGGAGCTCGTCCAGGTCTCAGCCCCCTTCCAGGAGATCCGACCATCGACGACCTCATCAGACCCTTCTTCCCGACACGGAGGAGTCACACGACCCTGTAGCCGTCGTCCGATCGTTCATTGGAGCCGCTGATCTACGTCGGTGCTCCGGTGAACTACGCCCAGGCGGAGTTCATCCAGTACCCTTCTCAACCGTTGGATCACGCCCTTCGCCCAGATCACATCGTTCTCGTCCATAGCCTGCACTTGTCAGGCCGTTAGATCTGACATCTAACAGTCCCCATACGCCCACGTTCGCACCCCAGTCAGAGCCGTTGGATGCGCCAGCTGTCAGCGCCAGAGTCGTACATCGTCATCCAATCAAAGCGAGCCACCTGTCACCCCACGTGAGTCGCACGAGCTGCATGGGTAATTTGCTCCGTTATCCCAGCAGTTCTTTCCTTTTGTTATTTAGTCTGTAAAATAAAAAGTACACAATAGGGTTATTTGCATCTGTGCCCCCTGCAGTTTTTAGTATTTGTATTTTAGTCCTCCCTGTGTGGTTGCGCGTGCATCGTCATGTTAGACTTGTGAGCCCTGGGCGAACCATTCTTACAATAAATGTTATTGTAATATTTATGTTTATCAATAAAAGTTATTGATGTTTCACTCCCTTTCTGAAATTATATAAATGAATGCACTATAAGGCCCTCTGTACAATTAGGGTTATGTACCTTGGCCAGCTTGATGATCATATAGCTGTTGATTCATTAAATGAATCATAGAGGCTGGTGTTTGGATGAATATCTAAAGAGTTAGATAGAGGACTCATCAAGCACCGTCAAATGATTGTCAAGTGGAGATCTCCAGCCTGAGTAGGAGATGGCAATCCTTTCTCACATAGGCTGATATCTGACCGACCTCTTGATGCAGGTCCTCTGCATGGGAATAGTGATTCGGAGGTGTCAGATTAGTTAGGTCAATGGGTTGACCTAACGAGATCGAGATAACTTAAGTCCTATGTTGAATGCTGTCACAGCATAGGCATGCATCCTCTGACCGGAGACAGATATATTGCTATATATCTAAGTATGTACATTTGGCAGACCAATAGGTTGATGACCTAACCAAGGTCTATACACCGGCGAGCTGGTGTGCATATAAGGGTATATGAGCAATATGATCTCTCAAAGGGATCATACAGGTTCACTTGTGAACCGGAAGACATGAGCTCACTCATGAGGTATTGGGACCGATCAAATTCCATGCATGGTCGTCGTGCTTTGGAAGCATGACATGAATTTGTAGGTATGATATATGCTTTGGGAAAGCAATTTATCGATACCAAATCCCAATGACCAAGATTGAGAAACTTAATGATTAAACCCTGAAGAAGACAGTATAAAATGATCTTGATCTTCGGGTTGATCATGGGTCTTCCAGTATGCAGGATGTACAGGTATTGGGAATACCTGAAGGGTGATGTGATCATAAACGATTGTATATCCATGATGCTTCCATTCCGAGGGAGTGATGAAACAGGTCTGGATTTTAGTGACTCCTTTCAGTAGAGAAGCAATCCGATCTTAGTCCAAGTGTTGGACATTGATCTGAATGGGATTCAGATTCAATGAGAAGATTGGATTTGCGGCCTTGATTTAATCAAGCATCTGTGAGAGGTCCGTAAGATCTGGATTTGAGATGAGATCTCAACATCCAAGTCACTATACGTGGAATAATACAATCGCCCTATCCTTGTCTCCAAGTATCTGCGGAGAAAGCACATTATTCTTGAAAGGGTTCAAGAATAATTCTTTTGATGAAATATCCAAGCAAGGACTTGATGATTAAATGTGATTTAATTATCAAGCTTAAATATGAATATGATTCATATTGAGAAAATGATTATCCAAGATAATTAAATGAGATTTAATTATCAAGGATTAAGAGAATGTGGATAACACTATCCATGATATATGCATGTTATAAATATGATTTATAATATACATATATAAGAGAGAGAATTTATGTAAATAGCATTTGTTAATTAATAATGTGAATTGGATTCACATTTGTTAATTAATTGGAAATGCAATTTACTAAGTAGTTTGGGTTGTGAATATGATTCACATATTTTTCAATGGCAAGATTGAAATATTCACAAATTAATTTTGGAATTATTTTGATGGATATTTATTATAATTAATTGAGGAATAATATAATAAATAAAATGGAGAAAACAACCACCCTCATGGGTGGCGTCACCCATGAAGAGTTCATGGGTGACACCCCCCCTTTTTAGGGGTTGGTTAACTCCACTTCATTTGTTATATTATCTCTTGATTAATCCTAGCCATTGATTTATCATGGACCAAGCATAGCCCTTGGATCCATGTGTCCCATGGATTGAGATCCATTGGATCCTAAACTAGTATAAAAGGAGGGCTAGGGTAGCCTCTCCAAGGTACATTATCTAGAGTTGTGAAAGACAACTTCTCTCTCTCTCTCTAATTTTCGTGTAAGGTCTCTCTCTCAATTTCCAAGTGGCCGTCCACTTTGATCATTGAAGAAGAGAGGATCTTGCTTCGCCTTCGACGCTTGGATCTTCATCAAGGATTGCGGGAAGGACGCGACTCATCATCGTGCCCGCAAGCGCATTCTCCGTGGGTCGGACTCAAGATAGGAGGATCTCTACTTTGGGATCTCGCGATTACAACCACGCTTCAAGAGGTATTTCTTGTACTTTGTGGTTTGATGAAACGATCCGAGAAGTGTTCTCGTGATCATGTGGTTTCATCATTATGTTAAAATTTTAATTTCCGCTGCATCTAGCATCTAGTACGACTAGTTGCTCCGATCGTATTCGATACGATCAACACGCTTCCGTGATGCGCTTGAGGATTCTCAATATCCTTCAAGTGGTATCAGAGCCAGGTTGAATAAGGTTTTGGATGTGATCCATGAACCTTAGACGATTTGGTTCTTGAAAGGGTTGCGAAAATTTTACTGCATTTCAATTTTCGCACCTCTGTCTAATTGAATTTTTCCGTACTGTTTAAAATGTTTAAACACGAAATTTTCAATTGTATTTTGTTCCCCATTAAACAAGGAAACCATAGGACTTGAGTTTACTAAATTTGGACTTTATTTGCTCAAGATATGGCTTTTTGAATATGACTATATCCACTGTTGCGGGAACTGCGGATTTGAACGTAATTAATGAGATGATTACGGTTTTAATTCACCTTGAAATGCGTGAATTATCACTTGGGTTATTTAATAAATCAAATAGGCAATCTTTGGAAACTGAGTTTGCATTTTTTGGATTTAAATTGATCAAGATAAGTTAATTTTAGTGATTGGGGGTCACTGCTGGAAATTAACATTTTTGATCTTGAACCTTGTGATATGTCATTCAATAATCATGATGAAAATTAATTGTTAATTTTCTGGAATAATTAGTGATAAATATTTGTGAAATATTTAAAGAAATAATTATTTCATTGAATGACACTTGCCTAAACTACAATGATAAGATATTAGATCTTGATCATTGTTTCATCAACAAACATTGCTTTCATGAAAACCATAGTTTATCCTACAATAGTTGTAGGACAACTTTTACATGAAAAACCCTTCTTTTGCTTGAATAGGATTGGGGATTTGTCTAGCAAATCTCCTTATAATCAAAAATGTTTTGATTTGTACTATATGGTATAACTTTCGGTTGAAGAACCGATGAACATCTCAAAGTACATGATGGTCTATCTGGTATTATCCTTTCCCGAGGCGGATGTGGTGCCTAGTCGGAGAGCATTGGGGTCGCGGGTTGCAACGTATGTGGTCCGTCCCACTCTCGTCGGTACTGGCCATGACAGCGGGTAGGGATTGTATAATACCGGAGACAGACAATATGTATTTTTCTAATTATTAAAATTCGAATAATACGTATTTTGAGATTATACCTACTATTCAAGTAAAAGACGTGTTTGTTGATGATTGGGCTAAATGATTAATTTAATATGATTAAATTAATCATACCTAATAAACACACTATTTTGAATAGATGTGTATTTCCCTTGGAAGAATTAATTATGTGAATGTGATTCACAATAATTAATTATAAAATTTGAATATGAGGTGGAGGATCACATAAGTGACATCCATGGTCTCCCGTCAAGGCAAAGGATTTCGTCGCCAGTTGTTGTGTATGGGAGACGCCTGTCCGAAGTGACAGATCCTGTGCATGATTTAATTGGATCGGGTTCTTTGCTTCTCGAAAGAGTAAGGCCGTATACGTAGTGACCCCAATATCGGGTCCTCATATTATTGGGGTGATATTGGATTGCGTATAGCGAGTATTAAGCCTGTTGACGGTTGGTTCAATTAACAACGGGTCAACATCACCTTAGGGGTGGTGGGCCCGGGTGTTAAAGACCGAATTGGGAAATGCAAGTTGGACTTGCAAGGCGGAATGTGTTCCCGCTTCTCTTATTCGAGTCACAGGTTCTCATATTATTGGGATGTGATAAGGATAGAGAGGAGATCCCAGATCTTGCTTGAGATATAGCGGTAAGTATATCTCTTACTTTGAAAGAAAAATAAGGGAATAATCTTTCAAAGTCGACATGGCAAGACAAATTTGATTTAAAATGCCTTAATCAAATTATTCTTAAAAATGAATATATATTTAATCTATATATTCTAATATAGTGCATTCTTAATTTCAGAAAATGAAGTCCATGAACCCACTTAGCAGGCTTCTAGAGGTCAACCAGTTGACCGGACCAAATTATTCGGATTGGATCCGAAATTTGGATCTTGTTCTCTGTGCAGAGCGCATCTCCTACGTGCTTAGCAAGGACAAGATAGCAGACCCTGTGACTGATGAAGATAAATCATATAATGAAAAATATGATGAAGATAATAATCTGGCAAGATGTTACATCCTTGGGTCATTGTCCAATGTGCTTCAGAAGCAACATGTGGAAATGAACCATTGCCAGGAAATTATGCTGAGTCTGAAAGAAATGTTCGGTGACATAAACCGCACACAGCGTTATAATGTGATGAAAGAGCTTATTCGCTGCAAGATGCAGGAAGGGACCTCTGTCAGAGAACATGTACTCAAAATGTTTGGGTACCTCTCTGAGCTGGAAACCCTGGGAGCGTACTTGGACTCTGAAATGCAAGCTGATTTCATTCTCCTGTCGCTCCCTAAGTCTTTCAACAACTTTGTTGTGTCTTACCACATGAACAAAGGTGATTACACAAACGCTGGGCTGTTGGCTGCTTTGAAGTCTGCAGAAGACGTCTTGAAGAAGGACGGCCCCTCTGCTAGTGCAATGGTTGCACAGGCGAGAGGAAAGCGCGGGCGGAAGCAAGGTTCTCAGAAGGGCCCAGCCTCGAAGAGAAAGAGGAAGAATCAAGGAGTTGGTTCATCTTCTAGTGCTTCCACACTGATGACATCGAAGAAGACCGATGTCTGTCACCACTGCAAGAAGCCGGGGCACTGGCGGCGTAACTGCCCAGATTACCTGAAGTCTACCGACAAAGGTAAAGCCCCAGCAGGTATGAAATCTACTTTCATCATTGAAACCAGCTTTCTCGTTGGACGAGAAGGAAGTTGGGTTATAGATTCTGGTGCTTCTGTTCATGTATGCAATTCATTGCATTTGTTTCAGGAAACTAGGAATCTGGAGTATGGGGAGATAGTTATCCAGATGGGATCTGATGCAAGTGTTGCAGCAGTCGCCATCGGGACATGCAGACTGTCGTTATCTAGTGGTCGAGTCCTAGTACTTAAAGAGTGTCTTTATGTACCTAAGGTCAGGAGGAACTTGATATCTGTGTCTAAGCTTGTTAGACATGGGTACTCTTTCCTGTTTTGTAATAAATTAGTCATTAATAAATATGATAAATTTGTTGCGGAAGGTGTTCTGACTTCTAGTGGACTCTATGAATTGTGCATTGATGAATGTGTCATAAATGTCACTACCACTAATAATAAAAACCCCAAGAGATCCAGGGAGAATGGAAATCATTCGAATGTGATTTGGCATCAAAGGCTTGGTCATTTATCTGTTGATAGGATCAATAGATTGATAAAGGATGGACCTTTAGATTTTCTACAGGTTCAAACTTTACCTACCTGTGAACATTGTATTCGAGGTAAAATGACCAGGATGCTTTTCCGTAACAAGGTTACGAGATGCGAGGGTATTCTCGACCTAATACATACTGATGTATGTGGTCCCTTCAATACCGCGACTAGAAATGGATATCGATATTATTTGACGTTTATCGATGACCATTCGTGATATGGGTTTATCTTCCTGCTTCGTCATAAATCTGAAACCTTTGAAAAGTTCAAAGAGTTTAAGGCTTTGGTTGAGAACCAAGCCGACAGGAAGATTAAACGGATTCGATCTGACCGAGGTGGTGAGTACCTCTCAGATGAATTCAAGGAATACCTTAAAGAGAATGGAATTGTCTACAATCTCACTCCTCCTGGAACTCCACAACTTAATGGTGTTGCTGAAAAACGCAACAGGACCATCATGGACATGGTCCGTTCAATGATGAGTAAAGCACATTTACCTCTTAGTTTCTGGGGATATGCAGTAGAGACTACAATATATATCCTAAACAAGATTCCTAGCAAGTCTATACCAAAGACTCCTCACGAGCTCTGGTATGGAACCAAACCTAGTGTCAATCACTTGAGGGTTTGGGGATGCTTGGTTCATGCAAAGAACGTGGACGCAAGTAAGCTAGAATCTCGCACTCGTGAGTGCTACTTCATTGGGTATGTTAAAGATGGTATTGGATACCAGCTTTATGACCCTGAGACCCAAAAGGTTTTTGTCTCTAGGGATGTGAAATTTCTGGAGGATGATTTCCTTAAAGGTCAAGACAAGAATGAAGTAGAGGAGCTCATTGAATCCCCTGAGGATTCTGAGATTCCTGAACCATAAACTGAAGAAATAAATGAAGATGAAACACCCATACCTCTTCGAAGGAGTTCGAGGGTGGTTGCACCACCTGAAAGGTATGGATTCCATGTGTCAGGTGAGACTGACTGTGATCCTTCTTCATATGATGAAGCACTTGCGGATCATGACATGGATAGATGGATGCTAGCAATGAAGTCAGAGATTGACTCCATGCATAAGAATGGTGTATGGACCCTAGAGGATCCACCTAGAGGGGTAAAACCCATTGGGTGTAAATGGATCTTCAAGAGAAAGAGGGGACCTGATGGGAAAGTAGAGACTTTCAAGGCACGGCTCGTAGCCAAGGGCTACACACAGAGAGAAGGCATCGACTACGATGAGACATTCTCTCCTGTGGCCATGCTTAAGTCCATCAGGACACTGCTAGCTATAGCTGCATCTCTTGACTACGACATCTGGCAGATGGACGTCAAGACGGCTTTCCTCAATGGATACCTCGAGGAGGATATCTATATGGAGCAGCCCCAGGGCTTCATAGCTGAGGACGGTAAAGTATGCAAGCTGAAGAAATCCATCTATGGGCTTAAACAAGCTTCTCGTAGCTGGAACATCAGATTTGACGAAATCATAAAGAGTTATGATTTTGTGCAAAACCCTGATGAACCTTGTGTGTACAAGAAGCTTAGTGGGAGCGCCATTGTGTTCATCGTGCTTTATGTAGATGATATCCTTATCATTGGGAATGATACAGGAATGATGACCAGTGTGAAGATTTGGCTATCCCATACCTTCGAGATGAAAGATCTTGGAGAAGCCTCTTACATCTTAGGCCTGAAGTTGTTCAGAAACCGAGAAAAGAGAATATTGGGATTATCACAACATGGATACATCAAGAAGATTCTTGAACGATTCCGCATGGATAGTTCGAAGAAAGGATTCCTCCCCTTAGGACATGGTATCCATCTGTCCAAAGGGATGGCTCCTCAAAGTGTTGAGGAAAAGAAGGCCATGGCTGGATGCCCTTATGCATCAGCCGTAGGAAGTTTGATGTATGCCATGATGTGTACTAGGCCAGACATCTGCCATGCAGTGGGAGTGGTAAGTCGTTACCAATCCTGCTATGGAGAAAAACACTGGAATGCGGTAAAGAACATATTCAAATATCTAAGACGGACGCAAGATTACATCTTGGTCTATGGGGATGGTGATCTCCAAGTCTTGGGATATACAGATTCAGACTTCCAGTCAGATATTGATGATCGAAAGTCGACATCAGGGTTTGTATTCCTGTTGAACGGTGGTGCTGTGAGCTGGAGAAGCAAGAAGCAGGACACTACGGCGGATTCAACAACAGAAGCCGAATACATTGCCGCATCGGATGCTGCAAAGGAGGCGGTGTGGTTGCGCAAGTTCATCTTGGAACTTGGTGTAGTTTCCTCTGATACTCCCGTCCCGTTACTCTGCGATAACACTGGAGCCATTGCCCAAGCAAAGGAACCCAGGTGCCATCAGAAGAGCAAACACGTGGAAAGGAAATACCACATCATTCGGGAGATTCAAAAGCGTGGTGATATCATCATCACCAAGGTGGCCTCTGACGACAACATTGCTGATCCTCTTACCAAACCTCTGACACAGAAGGTTTTTGACCAGCATGTAATGAGTATGGGTTTACGGATTGTACCTGAATGGTTCTGAGGGCTAGTGGGAGATTGTTAGACTTGTGAGCCCTGGGCGAACCATTCTTACAATAAATGTTATTGTAATATTTATGTTTATCAATAAAAGTTATTGATGTTTCACTCCCTTTCTGAAATTATATGAATGAATGCACTATAAGGTCCCTCTGTACAATTAGGGTTATGTACCTTGGCCAGCTTGATGATCATATAGCTGTTGATTCATTAAATGAATCATAGAGGCTGGTGTTTGGATGAATATCTAAAGAGTTAGATAGAGGACTCATCAAGCACCGTCAAATGATTGTCAAGTGGAGATCTCCAGCCTGAGTAGGAGATGGCAATCCTTTCTCACATAGGCTGATATCTGACCGACCTCTTGATGCAGGTCCTCTGCATGGGAATAGTGATTCGGAGGTGTCAGATTAGTTAGGTCAATGGGTTGACCTAACGAGATCGAGATAACTTAAGTCCTATGTTGAATGTTGTCACAGCATAGGCATGCATCCTCTGACCGGAGACAGATATATTGCTATATATCTAAGTATGTACATTTGGCAGACCAATAGGTTGATGACCTAACCAAGGACTATACACCGGCGAGCTGGTGTGCATATAAGGGTATATGAGCAATATGATCTCTCAAAGGGATCATACATGTTCACTTGTGAACCGGAAGACATGAGCTCACTCATGAGGTATTGGGACCGATCAAATTCCATGCATGGTCGTCGTGCTTTGGAAGCATGACATGAATTTGTAGGTATGATATATGCTTTGGGAAAGCATATGATCGATACCAAATCCCAATGACCAAGATTGAGAAACTTAATGATTAAACCCTGAAGAAGACAGTATAAAATGATCTTGATCTTCGGGTTGATCATGGGTCTTCCAGTATGCAGGATGTACAGGTATTGGGAATACCTGAAGGGTGATGTGATCATAAACGATTGTATATCCATGACGCTTCCATTCCGAGGGAGTGATGAAACAGGTCTGGATTTTAGTGACTCCTTTCAGTAGAGAAGCAATCTGATCTTAGTCCAAGTGTTGGACATTGATCTGAATGGGATTCAGATTCAATGAGAAGATTGGATTTGCGGCCTTGATTTAATCAAGCATCTGTGAGAGGTCCGTAAGATCTGGATTTGAGATGAGATCTCAACATCCAAGTCACTATACGTGGAATAATACAATCGCCCTATCCTTGTCTCCAAGTATCTGCGGAGAAAGCACATTATTCTTGAAAGGGTTCAAGAATAATTCTTTTGATGAAATATCCAAGCAAGGACTTGATGATTAAATGTGATTTAATTATCAAGCTTAAATATGAATATGATTCATATTGAGAAAATGATTATCCAAGATAATTAAATGAGATTTAATTATCAAGGATTAAGAGAATGTGGATAACACTATCCATGATATATGCATGTTATAAATATGATTTATAATATACATATATAAGAGAGAGAATTTATGTAAATAGCATTTGTTAATTAATAATGTGAATTGGATTCACATTTGTTAATTAATTGGAAATGCAATTTACTAACTAGTTTGGGTTGTGAATATGATTCACATATTTTTCAATGGCAAGATTGAAATATTCACAAATTAATTTTGGAATTATTTTGATGGATATTTATTATAATTAATTGAGGAATAATATAATAAATAAAATGGAGAAAACAACCACCCTCATGGGTGGCGTCACCCATGAAGAGTTCATAGGTGACGCCCCCCCTTTTTAGGGGTTGGTTAACTCCACTTCATTTGTTATATTATCTCTTGATTAATCCTAGCCATTGATTTATCATGGACCAAGCATAGCCCTTGGATCCATGTGTCCCATGGATTGAGATCCATTGGATCCTAAACTAGTTTAAAAGAAGGGCTAGGGTAGCCTCTCCAAGGTACATTATCTAGAGTTGTGAAAGACAACTTCTCTCTCTCTCTCTCTAATTTTCGTGTAAGGTCTCTCTCTCAATTTCCAAGTGGCCGTCCACTTTGATCATTGAAGAAGAGAGGATCTTGCTTCTCCTTCGACGCTTGGATCTTCATCAAGGATTGCGGGAAGGACGCGACTCATCATCGTGCCCGCAAGCGCATTCTCCGTGGGTCGGACTCAAGATAGGAGGATCTCTACTTTGGGATCTCGCGATTACAACCACGCTTCAAGAGGTATTTCTTGTACTTTGTGGTTTGATGAAACGATCCGAGAAGTGTTCTCGTGATCATGTGGTTTCATCATTATGTTAAAATTTTAATTTCCGCTGCATCTAGCATCTAGTACGACTAGTTGCTCCGATCGTATTCGATACGATCAACACGCTTCCGTGATGCGCTTGAGGATTCTCAATATCCTTCAAGTGGTATCAGAGCCAGGTTGAATAAGGTTTTGGATGTGATCCATGAACCTTAGACGATTTGGTTCTTGAAAGGGTTGCGAAAATTTTACTGCATTTCAATTTTCGCACCTCTGTCTAATTGAATTTTTCCGTACTGTTTAAAATGTTTAAACACGAAATTTTCAATTGTATTTTGTTCCCCATTAAACAAGGAAACCATAGGACTTGAGTTTACTAAATTTGGACTTTATTTGCTCAAGATATGGCTTTTTGAATATGACTATATCCACTGTTGCGGGAACTGCGGATTTGAACGTAATTAATGAGATGATTACGGTTTTAATTCGCCTTGAAATGCGTGAATTATCACTTGGGTTCTTTAATAAATCAAATAGGCAATCTTTGGAAACTGAGTTTGCATTTTTTGGATTTAAATTGATCAAGATAAGTTAATTTTAGTGATTGGGGGTCACTGCTGGAAATTAACATTTTTGATCTTGAACCTTGTGATATGTCATTCAATAATCATGATGAAAATTAATTGTTAATTTTCTGGAATAATTAGTGATAAATATTTGTGAAATATTTAAAGAAATAATTATTTCATTGAATGACACTTGCCTAAACTACAATGATAAGATATTAGATCTTGATCATTGTTTCATCAACAAACATTGCTTTCATGAAAACCATAGTTTATCCTACAATAGTTGTAGGACAACTTTTACATGAAAAACCCTTCTTTTGCTTGAATAGGATTGGGGATTTGTCTAGCAAATCTCCTTATAATCAAAAATGTTTTGATTTGTACTATATGGTATAACTTTCGGTTGAAGAACCGATGAACATCTCAAAGTACATGATGGTCTATCTGGTATTATCCTTTCCCGAGGCGGATGTGGTGCCTAGTCGGAGAGCATTGGGGTCGCGGGTTGCAACGTATGTGGTCCGTCCCACTCTCGTCGGTACTGGCCATGACAGCGGGTAGGGATTGTATAATACCGGAGACAGACAATATGTATTTTTCTAATTATTAAAATTCGAATAATACGTATTTTGAGATTATACCTACTATTCAAGTAAAAGACGTGTTTGTTGATGATTGGGCTAAATGATTAATTTAATATGATTAAATTAATCATACCTAATAAACACACTATTTTGAATAGATGTGTATTTCCCTTGGAAGAATTAATTATGTGAATGTGATTCACAATAATTAATTATAAAATTTGAATATGAGGTGGAGGATCACATAAGTGACATCCATGGTCTCCCGTCAAGGCAAAGGATTTCGTCGCCAGTTGTTGTGTATGGGAGACGCCTGTCCGAAGTGACAGATCCTGTGCATGATTTAATTGGATCGGGTTCTTTGCTTCTCGAAAGAGTAAGGCCGTATACGTAGTGACCCCAATATCGGGTCCTCATATTATTGGGGTGATATTGGATTGCGTATAGCGAGTATTAAGCCTGTTGACGGTTGGTTCAATTAACAACGGGTCAACATCACCTTAGGGGTGGTGGGCCCGGGTGTTAAAGACCGAATTGGGAAATGCAAGTTGGACTTGCAAGGCGGAATGTGTTCCCGCTTCTCTTATTCGAGTCACAGGTTCTCATATTATTGGGATGTGATAAGGATAGAGAGGAGATCCCAGATCTTGCTTGAGATATAGCGGTAAGTATATCTCTTACTTTGAAAGAAAAATAAGGGAATAATCTTTCAAAGTCGACATGGCAAGACAAATTTGATTTAAAATGCCTTAATCAAATTATTCTTAAAAATGAATATATATTTAATCTATATATTCTAATATAGTGCATTCTTAATTTCAGAAAATGAAGTCCATGAACCCACTTAGCAGGCTTCTAGAGGTCAACCAGTTGACCGGACCAAATTATTCGGATTGGATCCGAAATTTGGATCTTGTTCTCTGTGCAGAGCGCATCTCCTACGTGCTTAGCAAGGACAAGATAGCAGACCCTGTGACTGATGAAGATAAATCATATAATGAAAAATATGATGAAGATAATAATCTGGCAAGATGTTACATCCTTGGGTCATTGTCCAATGTGCTTCAGAAGCAACATGTGGAAATGAACCATTGCCAGGAAATTATGCTGAGTCTGAAAGAAATGTTCGGTGACATAAACCGCACACAGCGTTATAATGTGATGAAAGAGCTTATTCGCTGCAAGATGCAGGAAGGGACCTCTGTCAGAGAACATGTACTCAAAATGTTTGGGTACCTCTCTGAGCTGGAAACCCTGGGAGCGTACTTGGACTCTGAAATGCAAGCTGATTTCATTCTCCTGTCGCTCCCTAAGTCTTTCAACAACTTTGTTGTGTCTTACCACATGAACAAAGGTGATTACACAAACGCTGGGCTGTTGGCTGCTTTGAAGTCTGCAGAAGACGTCTTGAAGAAGGACGGCCCCTCTGCTAGTGCAATGGTTGCACAGGCGAGAGGAAAGCGCGGGCGGAAGCAAGGTTCTCAGAAGGGCCCAGCCTCGAAGAGAAAGAAGAAGAATCAAGGAGTTGGTTCATCTTCTAGTGCTTCCACACTGATGACATCGAAGAAGACCGATGTCTGTCACCACTGCAAGAAGCCGGGGCACTGGCGGCGTAACTGCCCAGATTACCTGAAGTCTACCGACAAAGGTAAAGCCCCAGCAGGTATGAAATCTACTTTCATCATTGACCCCAGCAGGATTCTCAATATCCTTCACGTCACGTGTATTTCTGGGTTAATTGCATGAACTATCCTGTCTTTATTCTATGTCATGTTTTGAAGTTATAATATAATATTTGCAGTTATACCCCTGTGCGTACGGATTTACGACATGTGCGTGGATTATTGTGAAAATTATAGATAGGACCTTGTATTTTTCATGCATGTTATCCTTTAGGTCCTGAAACGTGTTTTCTTTGCATATAGGTCCCTGTGTGCTATGTGCTTGACTTTTTTTAATAAATGGCAAATTTCGTCCAAAATTCATGAAATTTTGAAACATGGCTCCTTCTATGGTGTAGGAATTTCTGTGAATTTTTGTTTTTATTTTGTTGTCGCTTAGTGTTTTTAAAAATTCTAAAACCTTAAAATTTGCTACTATTTGCCTTTAAAAATCCACTTAAAATATTAAAAACCTTACAAATTTCTAAAAATATTCATATTTGTTTGTGTTGAGTTGTTTTTGCTTCAGTCCAATTTTTGTCGTATTTGCATTTATAAAAACCATAAAAATTGAAAAGCATTAACAACTTTATAAAAATAATTAAAAATTCATAAAAAAACATAAAAATGTGTTCTCTTCTTTTGTAGTTAGCTTTTAGTTTATAGTTTATCGTAAAATTGTTGCTCAAATTTTATAGGCATTTTCAGTATTTTTAACTTGCCTTTAGATTCGGACAATACATTGTTTAGCATTTTTAGCCTTATTTTATTTTTAGAAAATTAACTAAAAATCAGAAAAATTCAAGAAAATTAATATAAACATCTGAATATTTTAAAAAAATAAAAATATTTTTATTTGAATTTTCTGAGTATTTTTTATGCTTTAAATAATTGCTTGTTTTGTGTCCTTTTGAGTCAATTTAGCATTTTTCCTAATATTAAAAAATTCCAAAAAAATGAAGAATATAAAATCCACCAAATTTATCTGTTTTCTGGATTCCCGACTACTTCGCAGCCCACGCATTTTGTGCTCCTTGTGTTCGACCCTAGTAGCTACACTAGGTAAAATAAATTAGCGAGACCGCTACATTTGCCTGATTGATTAATTTATCTCTATTTTGGGTGGTCTTCTTTCTTCTTGTTGAGTCTGGTCCGGGTGGTTGAGGTCGCAACGACCTTTAATACTATTCTGCCTTAGTTGCTCGGTTCTTCGCGCTCATCAGAATGGCGCCGTTGCCGGGGAGCACAGCTTAGTAGTCGGTTTCCTTTTCGTGTGATTTCTTACTTATTGTTTCTTATACATTTTTAAATAACGGACTGACACATTTTTGTTCTGATTTTCTTGCGAGGGCCCGACGAGCAGGGATGGCTATCTTCGAAGTGTCGTGGCACCCGCGTGACTTGGAGGCGGCTTGTTTCTGCATCGAGCCGCATGAGAGCGTAGGAGAGCCAGAGCAGGAGTGTGGGGAGCTTTAGTGTAGCTTAGTTTAGATTTCATTTCCTGCTACTATTTTTGTAATAATACAGGACAAGAACTCCAGACTTGGTGATTGCTTCAGGGTCTGTTTCGCTAGGCACCGGTGTGCTCGGGGGACCTCACCATGGGTTTTTCGCCGGTTTTGATTTTCTACCGCTTTTACTGCTTATTTGATTTTCGAAGGTTTTGGCCCTTAGATTTAGGATTTTCTGTGACTGTGACATAATTAATTAAGGCCCAATCTTAATTATCTGCATGTTCTTATTTATATTATATTATTATTATATTATTATTTATCTCCCTTTTACCACTTCCTTTCTTCCTCCTCACTCCAAGTCACCACTCCCTCCACCGTCCCTCCATCTTCTCCACATCTTTTCTAACTTCTCTTCTCCTCTTTATAATCACATCCCCTCCTCCATTGTTAATCATCCGCCATTTCTTCAACTGAGAGGAAGAGACCACCAGCCCCCGAGTGTTGTCGGCGACAGCGTCAACATTATTTCGGTCGAGCAACGACGGTTTTCAAGGCGAGATCCACGGGGACTCTTCCTCGTGTCATTGTGCATCACTTCAGGTCACAACTAAGCTTCTTCGATTTTTCGTCGAATCGAATCGAGGCAACGACAACCGGAAGCCGCACTTCGTGGCTCCATCTTCGGCAAATCACAGGTAAGTAATCCCTCAACTTTTCTTTATCAATTTTTTATCTCACATTATTTATCTTGTTTGTCAACAAAATAATTCATAAACAACCACATTTTCACCATCATTTCATTCACCACATCATAATCTTTTTCACCAAGATAACCATTCCATTATTCCATCAACATCACACACACCACCACTTATTTTCCATTCATTTCAATTTTTATTTACTGTTTACACAAATTACAATCAAAAAAATTTTGCAAAAACAAAAAAAGAAACAGGAAGAAGCAGCACCCGCCGCGGCGGCCTCTCCCTTTGGCCGAACATCGCCATCACCCTCCACGCCGGCAGCCCGTCCCGCGCGCCATTGACGATCTCCCGCAGTCCGCACTACGCGCGCCACCGACCTCCCAGCCACGCGCCCGACCCCGCATCCTCCGTCCGTCCTCGCGTGTGTAGGCCCGCACACATGCGTCCAACTTTAGCCGCCCTCCAGCAGCTGCGCTGCCCACGGTGCGCCGATGCGCGTCCCTGCTGCACGCGTCTTCCATGCGCAGCGCGCGCTGGCGCCATCCAAGGCCCTTGCCCAACACCCGCTTGCCTGACCTCCTGTTCCGTGCGCCCCTCGCCAAAAGGCGCACCACCCTCCGACTCGTCTCGCCGCCAAACGCGCGGCATTGCGCGCGCCAGCCGCCTCGCCTCCACGCCTCCGTCGCGGCTGGGCGCCGCACCCTCCTCCTCCACTCGCAGCCCCTCGTGCGGCGGCCGCTGCTTGCGCCGCCGCGCGTGTGTGCTCTGTGTCTACGCCGCCCTCTGCCCTCCATATCTTTTTCCCTAGCCGAGCTTGAGGGAGAAGTAAAGGTGATTTTATTTTATATTTTGTGAAAATTGCAAAGTTCCCTCAGCACGTTTGTTATAATTGCAGAAGTGCCCTTGTGCACATTTGAATTTGTTTATTTCAATTTCTGTATTGCAAAAAGACCCTTGACTTTGAGTATTAATTTGGACGTATTTCATGCATCATTTTTAATTAGAAAAATAGCATGATGTAGAGCAACTCGTTTTTTATCTTGTGGCTATTTAGTTACATTTTTGTGAGCATTATATATTTTATCAAAAATCAGAATTGAAAATCAATGATATTTTGCCATTTACGCTCTGAAATTCGCATGCTTATTTATTGCTCCAAAAATTTCGAAAAAATTGTATATGATGCCTCTTAGTGTGCTTTAATTACAGTCCAAATTTTGTCCAATTAGGAGTTGTCTTGTGCATAAAATAAATTCTTTAGCGATTTTTGTAATTAATTTTTAATTAATTCAACGAATAATATTTTTGAGAAATTCCAACTCTCATATATTGCTTATTGAAATATATATTTAAGATAAATGATTCCTTGGATAATTTGACTTTGTGGATCAATTTGGAGTTAAATACCCGTAGTCGCTCTATTTTGAGTAAACTATTCATAAAAAATCAAAAAATGTCAGAAAATTCTAAAAAAATTAGTGTAGCTTAATTTTATCATGTTTATATTCCAATAAATTTTTCATAATTTTTGCATATCATTTGCACGAAAAATTGCATAAAAACTTCAAAAAAGTTTGCATTTTTCATCTGTGCATTAAATCCAAAAATTCCAAAAAAAATACATTTTGCATTCATCATTGGATTAGGTTTATAGGAAAAATATAACTTGATCGATTTGAGTTAATTTGACATTAAAGATTAATTTGGCTAAGTGATCGTTTTCTTAATAACCTAGTTCATCCGTATTGTTGCATTCTTGCATTTTTATTGCATAAAAAAATACCAAAAAGATCTCACTTGGAAAACCGTAATCTAATCACTCTAACTTGATCCCGAGTTGTTCCTTTGCCTCCTTGAGTCGACCCTGGGGCTTGCCCAGGCTAAATAAATATAAAACCGTGCATTAAACTCATTCGACGATTCATCGATTTGTGCGGTTATTTTTGATCGACGTGGATCTATCCGACTGCAACGCACTAGTCAAATTATACCACATTAAAAGGGTAGGTCATCTGGTGTCCGTCAAATGGTGCCGTTGCCGGGGAGGCAAACGGCTTAGGATCACTTTAGATAAATTAGATTTACGTTTTCCATTCACTCGAGTAGTTTGACCCCGAACCGCATTGTAATTATCCATTTTTTATTTAATTATTTTTCTGACCACTTTTGTATATATCTCTTTCTGACATAATTTCTATCTTTTTGTGCGAGGGCCCGGTGGACTTGGAGCGGCTTTCTTGAAGTCGACGCATCTCGAAGTGCATCGGAGGCTGACGATTCTTGGATCAAGTCGGCTATTGGACATCAAAAAGATTTTTGTAACTTAAAAAAAAGTGTCTCTGCATTTACAGCGGTTCCCGTTTGGGTTCTCGCGCGTGTAAATATAGTGGAACCGTGTCCCGTCTGCTGTGTGGTTTGAATTGTAAAGTAGGCTTGCACTAGCAGCTCCTCGAGACACTCTAGGGTTTGCTTGTGCTCGTAAATTCTTAGGACCACACAATACAATTAAAAGACGCACTTAGACCGCAGATCTAGTCAAATTGAACCTGTGCTTCACTCGCTAATAGAACTGCCTGTCTAGGAGCGGCTTTTCATCGCTTGTATTGCATTTAGTGTAAAATTTCAATTCAGTCTTGCATCCCGCATTGTAGAGAGCTGGAGGCACTGTAAGTATTCTTACTCGAGCATTCATCATCGCTTTCTCAATTGCATCGGCTTTTCCCGATTCTCTCTCTCGGTTTTCCATCCTATGATAAAGGAGTTGGGATTGGACGGTAGATGTGATTGCTTGTGTGGATTAATATCAGTGGTAACTAATCTCTAAAATCGGGACTGCTAATTGAATTTGACCGAAAAAAATTGACTAAAATTAACCATTGTTTGCGGGAGATTAACCATGACCTTGTTTTCAAGCTGAGTGAGGGTACTTGAGTGTGTGTGAACACTTAAGGCAGAGCCCAAATCCCCGCCTTCCATATCACGGGACAACTGATCCTAGCAAATATCACGAGTTGGATATTTTTAGATTCACTGACCAGTACCAAGTAGCCTCCGCCTGTTCGCGGGTAGTCAGGGGCGAACCGGCGGTACTTCGCGACAAGGTCTAGCTTTGTCAGCCTCCACCTGCTTGCATGGTAGATAGGGCCATGGTCTTTGAGTCTCCAACTCCGGATAGGAGCAAAGAAAGGTAGGACCGACGGTATCTTAGGCAACAGGTTAAACAGCGAAGACGCATCCGGCTCTGAGCCGACTTCCCTATAGGCCGCGTAACCTTTGCTACTTGTCTGAAAATTCACACTTAAAATTAACAAGACTAATCGGACTCGGTTTCGGTCCCTCACCGTGTTGAGTGTGAACTCAGGGTTTACTCTTGTGTTTGTATTCGTGTCTGTTTGTGTGTGTTATCCTGCGTAATTGCGCATTTTCTACCCCATTCTGATTTCATCATTTCCTCTTCAAGATGTCGGGATATTGGTCCCCATACCCTGTGACCTCTGGTCATTCCTCCTCGATCATATACCGTTCATTTTCACCTTCTCCTTCTTCCATGTATCCTATGCCATCCACGGGAGACCCGTACCCGTGGCCGGTTCCACCTCAACCCGATTACGAAGTCAGAACTTCGACTGACTTCTCCACTTCTTCACATTTCTCACCGACTCCATATTCTAACACTCCGGATCTACTTCCACCTTGGGCTGACTGTCCTTACTCTCGAGAGCTTGTAGGAATCAAAGAACCAAATGAAGAGCAATCCACTGCTGAGACAGATGATTGGCAAAATTATATTCCCCCACATACTTCATTTTCACCTCAAGTAGGGACCATACAATAATTTACATATACACATCCCAACTTGATCTTAGGGCATAACTTGGTCGATCAAACAACCCGAATGGAGAGGCCTGCACATCCTGATTTCTCAGACTTGATTGACTTTAGTGATCAAGCCTCCATTAACCAGCCTTCATTTGGAGAGCCTATACATTCACAAGATTGGACTCATGACCTAGACTTATCAGTCCTTGTTTCATTGACTCCGTCATATGAGGCTCCGACCAATATTTGCCATTTGGATAGTCCATACTCAACCAAGCATTACATGCCAGAGTCTAGGTATGTTGAGTATGAGATCCCAATATCTCAGCAGTATCCTCCACTTGAGCAGAACTCTCCCATGATTTGTCATGGGAATTTTGTGGAGGATGACATCTCTAGACTTATCAAGAAAAATGAAGCATTTGGTAACGAGTTAAGAGATGTCATGAATATATTGCACTCAATTTCTGCCAGCCTGACTATGAAAGTGGAAAAGGAAGTAAGTAGATTTGAGGTTGAAAACCGAACGAACATTAGGGAACCCGCACCGTGTGTACAGCTGGAGTCCATTCTATCTCCCTCTTCTACTAACCACTTACCTTCCAATCCAGAGTCTGATCATTCATCCACCAAAAATACCAAAAAAATTGAAAAATCAAATATTCACATAAAAATTGAAAATGGAAATGATTTAAAAAAATTGGATTCCACCCTAAGGGAAGCACTTGATGAGGAATTGATCTTTAAACTTCCCTTAATAAAGGCCATAGATCACTTCCCCGACCTCAAGAGATTTGTAAAGAGTAAATTGAGAGGTCGGGTAAGAAGAGAACAAGGACTGAGAGACACATAGTGTCTATGGCCACTTCCTTGGTGATGGGACGAAAGACCAAGAGCCGCAGAGTGAAGCGGTTGCCTAGGGTTGAATGTGAAATCAAAGACACTATCTTTACCCATGCAAGAATCGATGATGACTCTCCAATAAATATTCTCCCGACCTCTGTGTTTGACAAGCTCAAACTCAGGCCAATCAGAAAGTCGAGAGAGATCGTTCAGCTGGCTGATCGATCCATCAAACGGGCGAGAGGAAACATTTCAGTCATCATTACTTTCCAAGGTGCTCTACTCTAGGTGGACTTCACAATCATTGACATCGAGCACCAAGGAGAGTTTACCCAGTCTTCGATTATTCTCGGGAATCCGTTCTTAGCCTCAGCTAAAGCGTCTATAGATTGCGAGACTCGGGAGATCGATTTCTCAGCATTGGGAGCACTCCGACCTCACCCATTCTTTGATACACTTTACTCTAAGGTAACCCGCACATCCGATGACAGTCGTGACCATCGAGAGGTAGATGAGTCCCACCTCTCTACTGCACCTGAGAGACCGACTGCCCGGACGACCGTTGGCTCTGAGACTCCCCACACCTCCACTTCATCAACTGCTTGCACCGCCACCATGACAGCTTCTAAGGAGGACTCACAACCAGAGGCTACCATTAAGTCGGACATGACCTTTGTTGATTACCTTGACCATTGTGATGATCCGACACAAGAGGCCAATAATGCCAAGCCAACTGAGACCACTAGCACCTTCCCGAGACATGTGCTGACCCTTCAGGAATATTATAATCTATACGGTGACTCGTCTGATGAGGAACCCATGGTCAGCACCACACCACGTCCCAGACCTTCAAAGGAAGCAATCAAGATTAAATTGACTCCACATAAAAACACGGTTGCTCCCTCTTTTAGTCGGCTATCTAGCGAGAGGAAGTCGAGAATTGATTCCTCGAGATGTTCCCCCGAACCTCTCAAGGCGTGTCACTCTCATCTCCCTCTCAATGATTCAGATTCTGGAAAACCGACTAAGAAAGTTTCCTTCAACACACCGGAGAAGGAATTTTCTGAGGAGTCCTCATCTGGCCCGGACAAGGTGATTTATATGAGTGAGCTCAGTTCAGCTGTTCTTAAGCCGTATCTAAGCAAGCAGCCGTGTGTCGACCCTCGTTGGACGATCCCTACACCTCACTATTATTCATCTGAGGACAATTCCGACAGCAACACATATGTATATTATCCAACCCCTCGCGTCCGTAAGAAGGTTCGTCACAAACCTTCTTAATCCTTGTATATTCTCATTCTTCCTTGTATATATTTTCTCTCCCTCCCTTCCCAGCGATTCGAATCACTCGCCCCGGTTCTGTATCATTTCATGACTATACTTAGGATAACCAGATCCTAAGTATAGGGGGGAGAGTGACCCGCATCCATTCACTGTACATCCTTCAGATCA
The DNA here is from genome assembly GCA_037367405.1 of Ottelia alismoides. NCBI lineage: Eukaryota > Viridiplantae > Streptophyta > Magnoliopsida > Alismatales > Hydrocharitaceae > Ottelia > Ottelia alismoides. The sequence continues at coordinate 219,435 of JAZKJV010000050.1, read as the reverse complement.
CATCGATTCTCATACTCACTCCTGTCTTATACTTAGGCTGACCAGAGCCTAAGTATAGGGGGAACCGATGCCCGCCTTGTATATACCCATCCATTTCCCCTCTTGTCCTCGTTCGCCCCATTTTTGATCTTCTTCTGCACTTAGGCTGCCAAAGCCTAAGTATAGGGGGCGGAGCGACTTCTATACATTCTGTAATTTTAGTTCTCCTACGCTTAGCACGAGCTATGTCTTTTTCCTCGCTTTTCGTGCTCTGAGGACATAGCACACGCTAAGTATAGGGGGGCATGTATATATTACATATATACTTTATCCATAGCTCGTACTTTCGCGTATTTTTGTATATTATGCAATAATTACGGGGTGGGTAAAAATTAAAAAAAATTACTTGTATAAATTTGTACTATATGTATAACACTTGTATAAAAAGTTGTAAAATTCTTGTAAAATATACTTTTGTAAAAATTGTTGTAAAATAGGAGGTATACCAAAAAAACTGTATACTATGTATATTATGTACAAATTGTGTAAATTAAAAAGTGTTGTAAATAATAAAAATTGTTGTATACTAGAAAATAAAAACAAAAATGTTGAAAATAAAGGCTTCTTATTGACTCTTGCATATCATCCTTGCATTTCAAAAAAGGGGGTCTTGCATTTCATTCATAGCATGTCATCTACGCCTCATCTGCATATGTTGCATATGCAAGGTGAAAAGCTAGTGGGTTCTGAACCAAGTCATGAGTAGATATTGAGGATGGACTTGATTTGACCTTAATCCACCTAATTTCAGAGGAACCTTATAGGAACTGGAGTTAAGATTTCTCAGGTCAAGTGACTTAATTCTTTGAGTCCGCAAGTCTATGTTCACATGTCATTTTGATTAGTCTAAGTAGAATATCTCGTGCACACGCATGATTATTTTAGACAGTGACCTAACTTGGACAAGCACATTGCACGTAGCTCTTCATTGATGAGGTGTTGAGGAAGTAGAATCCTTTAGCTTGGAGTAGCACACGGGTGGAAACATCAGTCCTCCTTTAGGGAGGGTAGTGCATCTCAACCTAGTCTGGTGGTGTTGAAGTCTAAGGACAGGATGTTGTGGGTTGCAATAATGCTTCAAAAGAGGGATAGTCTACTGGCTCAAGAGGAAAAACTCCTGATGTACATGCTGCACCTTGTATATAGTTCCAAAAAAAGAGAAAAAAAAGGAAAAATGCAAGAACTCCAAAAAAATAGACAGGACAAAAAAATATTGCATGTCGGAGTATGTATATTAGCAAGAAGTTTGCAGCTGGATGACTTCGCTACACTGGTCAGGCATTCCGGGATAGGTAGCTACACTGGCTACCCTCCATTCTTTCTCCACCCCCTCCTCTTGAGCCGGTCGCACTTGAACTTAGAAGGGAATACCCCGCTCCTCGAGGAAAGAGTTGCTGGACCGGGTTATTGAGTTACCTTGTTAGAGGAGGCTAGTTATGAGCCATTTCTGATGTGGAGAGTTACATTTCACTTACACAGTACAAGTAAGAATCATAGTCATCAGAAATTTGCGTTTGAGGATTTGTTCTGACCTGACTGTTGAGGCGTCTTGAATAGAAGACTTGTGGAACTTGAAGTCTGTTAGGTCTTAAGTTCAGATCCCAATAAGGTTCCGCCACACAATTAATCCAAAGGTCGAGTTAAGCTCCATTTTCAACTTTTGTTCATGACCTTGGTATGGAACCCAAAATCATTTCACTCTTGCATTTCATTTTAGTTGCTCGGGGACGAGCAAGGTTTAAGTATAGGGGGTTGATGAATCTGCAATTCATCACTCTAAAAGTTGAAAATAGAGCTTTGTTCCCGAGTAATTAGAGGCATATTTCTACTTATATTGTATAATTAGCATTCATGCATGAATTGATAACATTTACATTTTAGCACTCATATTTGCATAAAATAAGAAGCCAATTTCACTTGTAAATATTCACCTGTATATTAGATAAAATACCTTATTTGTATATATTTTATACTAACTCCCAATCTAATAAAACCAACTCTATTGTGTATATATGACTAACACTAATTAAAGAAAAATATCAAAAAAATACTAACTTGTAAAATTGACCAATAAACCCTCAATCCAAGATTGAAAGTAGGAGCCTTAAAATGCACATATCTCTCTCATACAGTGTCCAAATTAGGTCTACTCACTTTAAAGTAATATACATTTAAAGACCTTCAAAACAAGACTAATTTCGTTAAAATCGGAGCTCGTATGCAAAACTTGGGTTTTGGACCCCTTTTGTATATTGTACATAATGACCGTTTTACCCATGTATTTTATCTTTTTATTTTCTTAATTATTAAAATTCCAAAAAAATAGATTAAGTTGTAAATATTTTTTTCATATTTTCTCTATTTTTATTTTGATTTTTCTCTCTCTTAAAAATGACAAAAAATACAAAAGATAAAATGCGGTATTTTATATCTATAAAATACCACCCAAAAATACATTTTTGTACAGATGATTTCCTTTGATTTTCGACCCTTCACAAAAGTTGTATATCTCGTCGAGACGAGCAACTTTTGTGTTGACCACTTTTTGATTTAATCCCTTTTGTTATTTTTTTTTATTTTCTTTACATTTAATCTTTGAATTTTCTAGGAGCGACATGTGACATCTCCTGGAGCCGCCACATGTCACCCCAATTTTTTATTTTTCAAATTTATTTTTTATTATTTTTGGATTTTATTGTTTTAATTATTATTATTATTATTATTATTATTTTTAGTAGCCTACTTATTTTATTTATATTATATTATTATTATATTATTATTTATCTCCCTTCTACCACTTCCTTTCTTCCTCCCCACTCCAAGTCACCACTCCCTCCACCATCCCTCCATCTTCTCTACTTCTTTTCTAACTTCTCTTCTCCTCTTTATAATCACATCCCCTCCTCCATTGTTAATCATCCGCCATTTCTTCAACTGAGAGGGAGAGACCACCAGCCCCCGAGTGTTGTCGGTGACAGCGTCAACATTTTTTCGGTCGAGCAACGACGGTTTTCAAGGCGAGATCCACGAGGACTCCTCCTCGTGTCGTTGTGCATCACTTCAGGTCACAACTGAGCTTCTTCGATTTTTCGTCGAGTCGAATCGAGGCGACGACAACCGGAAGCCGCACTCCGTGGCTCCATCTTCGGCAAATCACAGGTAAGTAATCCCTCAACTTTTCTTTGTAAATTTTTTATCTCACATTATTTATCTTGTTTGTCACCAAAATAATTAATAAACAACCACATTTTCACCATCATTTCATCCACCACATCATAATCTTTTCCACCAAGATAACCACTCCATTATTCCATCAACATCACACACACCACCACTTATTTTCCATTCATTTCAATTTTTATTTGCTTTTTACACAAATTACAACCAAAAAAAATTTTGCAAAAACAAAAAAAAGAAACAAGAAGAAGCAGCACCCGCCGCGGCGGCCTCTCCCTTTGGCCGAACATCGCCATCACCCTCCACGCCGGCAGCCCGTCCCGCGCGCCATCGACGATCTCCCGCAGTCCGCACTACGCGCGCCACCGACCTCCCAGCCACGCGGCCGACCCCGCATCCTCCGTCCGTCCTCGCGTGTGTAGGCCCGCACACGGGCCTCCAACTTTAGCCGCCCTCCAGCAGCTGCACTGCCCACGGTGCGCCGACGCGCGTCCCTGCTACACGCGTCCTCCGTGCGCAGCGCGCGTCCCTGCTGCACGCGTCCTCCGTGCGCAGCGCGCGCTGGCGCCGTCCAAGGCCCTTGCCCAGCACCCGCTCGCCTGACCTCCTGTTCTGCGCACCCCTCGCCAAAAGGCGCGCCGCCCTCCGAACGCCGCCGCTGGCGCAGCCGTCCTCCGCCACTCCTCTCGCCGCCAACGCGCGCCAGCCGCCTCGCCCCCACGCCTCCGCCGCAGCTGGGCGCCGCACCCTCCTCCTACACTCGTAGCCCCACGCGCGGCGGCTGCCGCTCCAAGGCCGCTGCTCGCGTCGCCGCGCACGTGTGCTCCGTGCCAGCGCCGCCCCCTGCCCTCCATATCTTTTGCCCTAGCCGAGCTTGAGGGAGAAGTAAAGGTGATTTTATTTTATATTTTGTGAAAATTACGTAGTTCCCTCAGCACGTTTGTTATAATTGCAGAAGTGCCCTTGTGCACCTTTAAATTTATTTATTTCAATTTCTGTATTGCAAAAAGACCCTTGACTTTGAGTATTAATTTGGACGTATTTCTTGCATCATTTTTAATTAGAAAAATAGCATGTTGTAGAGCAACTCATTTTTTATCTTGTGGCTATTTAGTTACATTTTTGTGAGCATTAGATATTTTATTAAAAATCAGAGATTGAAAATCAATGATATTTTTCCCATTTACGCTCTGAAATTCGCATATGCTTATTTATTGCTCCAAAAATTTCGAAAAAATTGTATATGATGCCTCTTAGTGTGCTTTAATTACATTCGAAATTTCGTCCAATTAGGAGTTGTCTTGTGCATAAAATAAATTCTTTAGCGATTTTTGTAATTAGTTTTTAATTAACTCCATGAAATTTTTTTTGAGAAATTCCAACTCTCATATATTGCTTGTTGATATATATATTTGAGATAAATCATTCCTTGGATAATTTGACTTCGTGGATTAATTAGGAGTTAAATACCCGCAGTCGCTCGATTTTCAGTAAAATATTCATAAAAAAATCAAAAAAGATCAGAAAATTCTAAAAAAATCAGTGTGGCTTAATTTTATCATGTTTATATTCTAGTAAATTTTTCATAATTTTTGCATATCACTTGCACGAAAAATTGCATAAAAACTTCAAAAAAGTTTGCATTTTTCATTTGTGCATTTTAAATCCAAAAATTCCAAAAAAATACATTTTGCATTCATAATTGGATTAGGTTTATAGGAAAAATATAACTTGGTCGATTTGAGTTAATTTGACATTAAAGATTAATTTGGCTAAGTGATCGTTTTCTTAATAACCTAGTTCATCCGTATTGTTGCATTCTTGCATTTTTATTGCATAAAAAATACCAAAAAGATCCCACTTGGAAAACCGTAATCTAATCACTCTAACTTGATCCCGAGTTGTTCCTTTGCCTCCTTGAGTCGACCCTGGGGCTTGCCCAGGCTAAATAAACATAAAACTGCACATTAAACTCATTCGACGATTCATCGATTTGTGCGGTTATTTTTTATCGACGTGGATCTATCCGACTGCAACGAAACTCGTTAATTCGACACTATTAATAAGGGTAGGTCATCTGTGTCCGTCAGAGTCCACGTGCCGTGAGGAACCACATACAACGCGTGCAAGATCCGTTGTGGCGGACACCGGGTGGTTCTCAAGATCAGACTCCGGACTTAGTCTGATTAGCTAGCTATTGTGCTTCACGTGTAGAAATTGTTCGTCTAAGGCCGATTTCTTCTTGCATCATAGAGGTAGTTTAATTTCAGTCTTTATTTTATGCGCATATCACCCTGCATATAGAGAGCTGGAGTCAGGTATGCATTTCTTACTTTGCATGCATCATCGTGTTTGATCGCGCATCGGCTTTTTCGTTTTCTCCCCTGTTTTGGACTTAAAACAATCAGGTGAATCGAAAAATTCGTTAGACGTTGTTTGCTTGAAAAACATCTTAAAAAAAGAAAAAAATATAAAATTGGGACTGCTAAACTCACTTGATCCTAAAAGACACCTCACTTAAAAATTAGTCTTGGGAGAATAACACCCTCATTGTATGGTTTGGATGAGCGAGAGAGTGATCCGTACACTAGGATAGAGTCATACCCGATCTCTTGGCAGACTACCGGTCTTTTATACGGGACAGTCTGTTAGGAGCATTGGGTTTCTATCAGCCTACTTAATCACTCTGAAAGACTGTCTTATCACCTAATAAAATTGACAAGATAACCGACCGAACCTTTACGGTCATCAGCTCCGCATCGAGTAGGTGAATTGGGGCTACTCACTTTAAATCACACATATCTGTCTCATACAACCTTCGAATTAGGTCTACTTACTTTTAAAGTAATATACATTTAGAGACCTTCGAAACAAGACCAATTTCATTAAATTCGGAGCTCGTATGCAAAACTTGGATTTTGGGCCCCTTTTGTATATTGTACATATTGACCGTTTTGCCCTTCATTTTTATCCTTTTATTTTCTTCATTATTAAAAATCCAAAAAAATACTAAGTTGTAAATATTCCTTTCATTTTTTTTTCTAACTTTATTTTGATTTTTCTCTCTTTTAAAAATTACAAAAAAATTAGAAAAGATAAAATGCGGTATTTTATATCTATAAGGTACCACCCAAAAATACATTTTTATACAGATCACTTCCTTTGATTTTCGACCCTTCACAAAACTTGTAGATCTCGTCGAGACGAGCAACTTTTGTGTTGACCACTTTTTGATTTAATCCCTTTTGTTATTTCTTTTTTATTTTTCTTTACATTTAATTTTTGAATTTTCAAGGAGCGACATGTGGCAGCTCCTGGAGCCGCCACATGTCACCCCAAATTTTTATTTTCGGATTTATTTTTTTATTATTTTCGGATTTTATTATTTTATATTATTATTTTAATTATTATTATTTTTAGTTGCCTACTATATTATTATATTTAATATTTATTTTTATTCCCCTTTTTCCTTCTCCACTTACTTATCTTCCACTCCAAGCCATCAACTCCCCACTACTACATCTTCTCCACCTCTTTTCTAGCTTCCCCCTCCTCTTTATATTCTCATCCCCTCCTTCATTTTCCATCATCCGTCGTTCTACGAGTGAGATAGGTTCTATCTCCATCAAAGCCGTGAGGTGACAGCTCCTTCTTCGACGTCGAGCGACGACAAGACGAAGGCGAGATCCGGTGGTCCTCACCATCGTCACGAGTTTCACAACGCTCGTTGAGCTTCGGAGGCTGCCATCTCCTTGAAGCGACAACGGAAGCCGCACGACGCGGCTCCATCTGGCAAAACTGCAGGTAAGTTCTCTATCTTCGCTTTGTCATTTTTTTAATCTAACGTTGTTTGTTTATTTTGTTTATCAAACGAAAACTAAACCATCATTTTATTCATCAAACACCGCCACTATCATCATCTCCAACACCACCACCTTCACCATTTTTTATTTCTACCACCGTTTGCAATTTACAAAGAAAATACAAAAAAGTTTGCATTTTTCACGTGTGTATTTTAAATCCAAAAATTCCAAAAAAAATTACATTTTGCATTAATCATTCGATAAGGTTTACAGGAAAAATACAATTTGGTCAATTTGGATTAATTTCACATGAAAATTAAATTTAACTAAGTTGTTGATTTTCTTATTAACCTAATTCATCCGCATTTGTGCATTGGCATTTTTATTGCATAAAAACTAAAAAATCCCACTTGGAAAACCGCAATCTAATCCCTCTAACTTGATCCAGAGTTGTTCCTTTGTCTCCTTGAGTTGACCATGGGGCTTGCTCAAGCTAAACAAACATAAAATCATGCGTTAATTCATTCGACGATTCATCGATTTGTGCGGTTATTTTTGATCGACACAGATTTATACGACTGCAACGAAAACGTCAATTAGACAACATCAAAAAGGGTAGGTCCGCGATTCGTTACTCTCCGAACCCGAGTTTGATTCCGCCCTGTTCCCCCTTGACCACCCTTCTACCAGTTCCGAGGTGCCCGAGCAGAGACCGCAACAGACGGATGATTTATCGACACCTGAGTTTGGGTCTTTTGCCTTTGTAGAGACCATGGCCAGCAGCGAGGAGTGAACCGATAGACCCAGCGGAGTCCAGATGTATGTACTTGATCAGGATGCCATCAACTCCACCCTGTTAGCCTCTCTGGAGACCATGCAACGTAAGATCAGAGACCAAGGGGCCTTCATGATGGACATGCACCGAGAGATGGAGCAGATGAGAGCAGCTGGAGAGCAGTGCAGAGCCGGTGGAGGCAGAGGACCAGATATGCCTGACGGTGGAGACCCGAAGCAACCACTGCAGCCAGCAGCACCTAGACGACCGATGAGTGAGTTGCACACCCCAGGTGCAACTCTCACCCACATTTGGATAGTGTTATCGGCCATTGGGGGAGACTTCAAGTTCCCGCCTCAGACGATTCAGCTTCTTCCCTGCTTCCACAGACTTGTCACGGAGGAGCCTCATCTCCATCTCCAGGAGTTTGAGATAATCTACAGTACTGTCCACGATCGTCTTGTGGACGAGGACAACATTTAAATGATGGCCTTCCCTTTCTCCCTCGTAAACAGAGCAACCAACTCTAGGGAGATTTGTCCCTACATGGGAATAGCTCCAGAACGAGTACTTGAACAAGTACTATCCACTCGGCTGGACCAATGCAGCTAGGGCCCTGATCAACAACTTTTCCATGCTCTCCAACGAGCAGTTTCACGAGGCATGGGACAGATTCAAGGAGCTCACAAACCAGTGTCCCCACCATGATATGTCCAAGCCCAATCTTGTCTAGAGTTTCTTTTGCGATCTTACACCAAAGCTGCAGGGGCTAGTCAATGCATCATGTGGGGGTTCCTACTTTACCGAGGATGCGGATCAGGTATGGGCCATCTACGAGATGGCAGAAAACTACATGGTGATGTCTCAGATCCGATTGTACACTTAGGGGAAGTCCCAGCCACAGGATGTGTCCAATCAGAGGATAGCACGGGTTGATGCCAGTCCATCTACATCATCAGTCGCAGCACAGGCAGAGTCTACGGTCGCTGATATGGGGATTATCAATGAGAAGTTGGACATGATTGAGTTGATAGAGAAGAAGCAGTGTCAGGGCATGTCTCAGATAGATCAGATGGCATAGACACCGAGTGACCTGAAGACCCAGATCATGTGTCTCCAGGAGGCACAGGCGGTTTCTCAGCCCCGTCTCAGGTCACGGACAGATCCCAACAGCAGTGGCAGCTCGTTCCAGCACTCCAGCCAGTCCAAACAGGTTCATCATGTTCAGACGGAGTCTTATCAGCAGCTGCATCATTACTACCAGCCACCACCAGCTCAGGACACTCAGATGGTGGTCTACCAGCCGATCAACCCCTAGCAGTCTTTTCCCCACCCACTTACGAGCATGAGCCGTTGATGGATGTCAACGGGATCTGGTATGACCAACCTCAGTCTGGGATCTGAGGAGACCATCTCGGATTCCGTTGGTCGACCGGAGGTACCAGCTCACAGCAGCAGCCTCTAGTTCAGTACGGCCAGTACGGCCAACAGTCACACCAGCAACCCTAGTTCCCGCAGCAGCAGCAGCAGTCACAACCACATCCACAGCCCTACCAGCAGCATGGTTCTCGTCCCTATCAGTAGGGACGGTCTTGGAGGCAGTAGCAGCATCCTCAGTAGTATCATACTCAGTACCCCTCTCACTCTCAACAGTAGCAACCTCAGTTTCAGAGAGGCCACCCGTCAGGTTCTCATGGGCCCGCTTATGAGAACCCCACCTTAGATTATCTAGCCTGCCTCATGTCCGAGTAGCAGGCCACCTTCAGACGGGAGATGGATGAGTTCAGACAAGAGATGAGAGAGATTGTGAGAGGGAAGGCCACCATACCTGCATAGATCGATCCGAACCCGAATAACCTAAAAAGGAAATCTGAGCAGGTGGAGTTTACAGAGGTTACCACTCCTAGTGATACACTTGGTGATATTTCTGCATATCATTTTGATGCTGACTTTGTTACACTTAGGAGCGGTAGGATGCCAGTCGGCGGCGCTTCATCTGAGCGACGACCACATGCAGATTCAAGAGCATCAGATGAGGAGGAGAGCGGTGCTGATGCCGCTCGTGACGATGATGACGGTGGTGCTGATGCCACCATGTTGATCCAGCTGATGGATACTAAGGCCGTCACTTCACCAGATTCAGGAGGAGGTGGTGCTGATGCCACCCAATTTGATGCTGAGCCATAGTACGATACTGATGCCGCAAGACCAGATGCCAAGGGTGGTGCTGAGGCCACCATTTCTATTCTTGTTGCATTTCCATTTGTTACTGTATCTCAGGACTACTCTAGAAATAAAGGAAAGGGTTCTTCATTTGTGAGTCCATCTGTGTTGACTGGAGATGTTTGTATGGATTCTACCTTGTCACAGCAGCAGCGACCCGATCCTAGCCCTCCATCTGAGGAGGGCCCAACCATCCCCTTTCCCCAAGCACTCCGCTTGGCTAAGGGGACCAAAAAAGAAAACCCAAAAAAATCACAGTAGTTAGAGTTCAGCCAGCAGATGATAGACATATTTCAGATATAGTTGACTCTACAGGAGGCCTTGGAGCACATCCCCTCTTCAGAGGAACCTTAGAGAGAGGACCACCATTCGCAGGAAGAGGAGGAACCACCACTCAGAGATTCATGTGCTCACTCATGCCATTTGCTTCACCATCCAGAACCGTCTGCCAGCCAAGAGGCCAGATGCAGGAGCCCCCTATGTTAGATGCCATATACATGAGCAGAGGTTCGATCGGACTCTATTAGACAATGGTTCTTCTATCAACCTACTTCCGGCAGCCTTACTCGACCGCTTCAAGTTTGACCCTCTTCGACAGAGTAGGACAATCCTTCAGTTTATTGATCGATCTGTCAAGAGACCGAAGGGGTTGCTGAAGGACGTGGTCATCACAATTCATGGCCTGAAATTCTCCGTAGACTTTGTTGTGTTGGACATGGAGATCCCTGAGTCTGTGACTGATACCCCCATCATTTTAGGACGCCCGTTCTTGGACACAGCCAAGGCAGTGTCCGATCATGATAGCGGGAATGTATACTTTCGCGTCCAGGGTGAAAGTATACAAATAGAGATGATTGATGAGACCAGAGCACGAGATTCAGCATGCTCAGAGCCGCTTATAGATTCAGAGAAGATGACAGAGGCAGAGCGAGACATCCACCAAGAGTGTGATTTCGTGATCACAGACGATGGGGGCAGTTTGGGCGGACCCAGTTTCATGAGCCATCCTCTCACGTTCAGATCCCGCTGATGCACAGATTCCAGCAGAGGAGAGCTTGGAGAGCACATTCATGGCAGAGGATACATTCGAGGCAGCAGATCGCGTTTTGGATAGCGTGGCATTTGATTTTTTAGATTCAAATCCCTCATAGTCAGATATTGATTGGGCAGAGTTTGATGATATGATTCCAAGTCTGACTTCCACAGAGCCAGCAGCTAGGGTGGAGATTGATCCCATTCAGATCATAGACACACTAGTAGAGCAATCTTCACCAGATTTCCCAGTTCAACGAGAGTTCTCCCATGCGGATTTGGTTGCATTCACACAGACCTTTCAGAGACCAGATCCGCCAGCTCCCAGTTGTCTAGAGCTGAAGACCTTACCACAGTTTGCAGGCGAGCATGAGATGCACCCAGTCATTATCTCAGCGGATATGACTGGAGAGCAAGAATCTCGCTTGATGGAGGTTCTTGAAAAGAACCGCAAGGCGATAGGATGGAGCGTAGCCGATCTCCAGGGGATAAGTTCAGCCCTGTGCTCCAACCATATCTATCTCGAAAAGGATGCTAAGCCGTCGCGTGAGTACCAGTGGTGGCTGAATCCGAACCTTCGAGAGGTTATCATGAAGGAGATCTTGAAATGGTGGAGCGTTGATTTTATCTACCCCATCTGCGACTCCAAGTGGGTCAGTCCATTACATGTGGTGTCCAAGAAGACGGGCATCACTACATTTGTGAGTGAGTCTAGAGAGGAGATAGCTACCCGCGTACCCACTTCTTAGAGGGTCTGTGTGGACTACAGATGATTGAACCATGCCACCAAGAAGGATCATTTCCCGCTGCCTTTTATTGATCAGATTATAGAGAGGCTAGTCGAGAAGAGTCATTACTGCTTTCTTGACGGGTACTCCGGATATAATCAGTTGGCCATTGCGCCAGAAGACCAAGACAAGACCACATTCACCTGTCCCTTTGGGACGTATGCGTTCATACGTATGCCCTTTGGTCTATGTAACGCCCCGGCGACATTCCAGAGGTGCATGTTGTCCATCTTTTCGGACATGGTGGGTGATTGCTTAGAGGTCTTCATGGACGACTTTTCGATCTATGGCGATGGGTTTGATGCTTGTCTTGACTGCCTAGACCATGTCCTTCAACGATGCATCGAGGTTCATCTTGTGTTATCTTGAGAGAAGAGTCACTTTATGGTGACTCAAGGGACAGTCATATCATCTCCAACATGGGCATGGAGGTTGATCCGGCTAAGGTGGGTATCATTAGAAAACTCAATCCACTGTTCAATCTGCGACAATTACGGTTTTTTCTGGGGCACGTTGGTTTCTACCGACGTTTCATTCATGATTTCAGTAGGATTGCCCGGCCGTTGACTGATTTGCTGACCAAAGACACCGAGTTCATAGTCGATGATATGTGTCTTGCGTCATTTGAGACTCTCAAGAGTCTAGTTGTTGAGGCTCCTATCCTCCAACCGCCTGATTGGTCTCTCCCATTCGAGATCATGACGGATGCCTCCGATTTTGCCATAGGGGCAGTGCTAGGACAAAGGAAGGATGGAGTACCATTTTCCATTCACTACGCTAGCCGTACATTGGATGCCGCCCAATGAAACTACACCGTCACTGAGAAGGAGATGCTAGCCGTAGTCTTCACCCTAGATAAGTTCAGATCATATATCATTGGATCCAAAGTGACTATCTTTACTGATCATACCGCCATCAGGTACCTCATGACAAAGAAGGATTCCAAAACGATATTGACGAGATGGATCCTTCTACTCCAGGAGTTTGATATTGAGATTAAGGATAAGCCTGGAGTCAAGAATGTGGTGGCGGATCATCTCTCCCGATTAGAGCATCTTGAGGATTCTGACCAGATTGACCCTATTACAGAGACCTTCCCAGATGAGGCGATCCTTGCTATCGCCTCGCTCCTGTGGTACGCCGACATTGTGAACTATCTTGTTGCCAAGAAAGTTCCACAAGGTTGGCTTGGGCGGAGACTTGAGACCTTCTTAACGAAGGACAAGTCTTACCATTGAGAGGATCCCATCCTTTACCTTGAAGGAGGGGATAGTGTGTGGTGACGGTGCATTCCTTAGGAGGAACACCATAGCATCCTCACCTACTGCCACAAGCTGGAGGCAGGAGGACATCACTCTAGGAGGAGAACGGTACAGAAAGTGCTCCAATCCAGCCTATGCTGGCCAACTCTCTTTAAGTATTTTGATAAATCCGTGAAGAGATGTACTGACTATCGGAGGATGGGCACTTGTGGAAAACGTGATATGATGCCGATGCAACCCATTCATTTTTGTGAGGTTTTTGACGCATGGGGCATCGATTTCATGGGTCCATTTCCTAAGAGCCAGGGATTCGAGTACATTTTGTTGGTCGTTGATTATGTGAGTCGTTAAGTTGAGGCCATCCCCGCCCGAACCGCAGATGCTAGGACTGTATGCAGATTTTCGGGGAAGAACATCATTTCACGGTTCGGGGTACCTCGAGTTTTGATATCTGATAGGGGGTCTCATTTCGTCAACGACAAGGTAAAGGCCCTTTCTAGCGAGTTCAGCATTGACCATCGAGTAGCCACTCCATACCATCCTCAGATCAATGATCTTGCTGAAGTGTTGAATAGGGAGATTGAGACTATATTGCAGAAGGTCGTCCGCCCTGACCGAATGGATTGGTCACAGCTTTTGGACTCGGTCTTGTGGGCATATAGGATGTCCTTCAAGACTCCTTTGGGTACATCTCCCTTTCGCCTCGTTTATGGCAAGCCCTGCCATTTACATGTTGAGCTTAGGCATAAGTCACTTTGGGCTGTCACAGAGATACTTTTGGATCCAGTAAGTATAGGAGATCAGAGGAGGGCAGAATTGGCAGCCCTGGAGGAGCATAGAGATGAAGCCTTTTTGAGCAGCCTACATTACAAGGAGCGAGTGAAGGAGTGGCATGATTCTCATATCAACCACAAGCAGTTTGAGTCAGGACAGATAGTATGGTTGTTCGATGTCAGGCTTAGATTATTTCCAGGAAAGTTGCAGAGCAAGTGGAAGGGATCATACCTGGTCCGAAAGGTACATGACAATGGGAGTATTGACATATCTGAGATGTCATCTGAGTCTACCTTTTGTGTTAATGGGCAGCGGCTCAAACCATATCTAGATCATGAGCCACTGGTCGTTGACGTTGTCCCTATTCATTTTGCGTGAGATGTGGTCTTTGACTCACATCTAGTGCATCTCATGCCTGATTATCTCATGTATAGATCCATATGTCCATATCATTCCATTATTTAGTCCCACACCCCATCTTCATCCTATGATTATGCTATACTTAGGGTGTACTTTACCCTAAGTGTAGGGGGGGTGCTGGACTCGTGAGTATTCTTTTAATTCTTTTTACCTCTGTTTTGCTGCTTATACTTAGGGATATTTTACCCTAAGTATAGGGGAGGTAGACCCTTTACATTCTTCCACTCGGATTTTCCTTCATGTACAACTTACTATACTTAGGATTATTTGATCCGAAGTATAGGGGGAAACACCGATTTCTCTTCATTCTATTCTTTTATTCGTCGTTGTAGTATACCACTCCTTTTCACTTCCCTATATTAAGCACGAGTTATGTCTTCTTCATCGCTCTTGATCCACTCTGAGGACATCGTGCGAGCTAAGTATACGGGGGTGTCGTATATATTTCATATATACTTTAGCCATAACTCGTACTTTGTGTGAGTGTGTTAATAAATAAAATGGCTACAATTCTTTTATCCAAAAACCCATAAAAATTTAAAATTTTTTCTTGTACATAAAAATTCTTTATTGCACATACATAGCTATTTATAAAAATTATTTTTATACAAATGTTTGTAAAAATATTTTGTGTAAAGAGTTTGTAAATATTTTTGGTATCAAAATTATGTACATAGTACAAAATTTTTGCAAAATATTTGACAAACAAAAGTTTGCAAAAACCCTTGTGTAAATGTGTGTAAATATTTTGCAAAACTTCATGCATTCATTCATTCAAACATTTTTCAAAATATTTGCACATTTCCAAAAGGATTTAATGGGGTTGCCCCCTAGGGGCAGCCAACATGGCTGCCCCGCCCTCCTATTTCGGCTTTTTTTTATTTTTTTGAAAAAAAAACCATGTATATTCATCAATATATCCCTCATATATGCCATTCGATTTTCGTCAGAAATAGAGACTCATACGGTCTCCATCGAGATGGTGTCGATTTAACAAATCCTGTTACCGTTAGAAAATGAATGTCTAAATGGAGGCCGTAGGAGTCTCTGTTTCTGACAAAATTCGAATAACATATAGGAGGGATATAAGGATGAATATACATGGTAAAATTTTTCAAAAAAAATAAAAAAAAACGCCGAAAATGATGCGGGGAAGCCCCATTAATCTCTTTTCAAAAACATGCATAAAATTTTTTTGTATATATTTGTATAGTTTTTCTGAATCATAGTTGACAGTTAAACTGGCCTAGAATTAAATTGAAAAATGGAGCTTGGTTAAGACCTTAATCCACTTAATTCTAAGAGGAACCTTATAGGGCTTAGGTTAAGACTTTTGAGGTTCATTTGGAGACTTAATTCTTTGAGTCCACTAGGCTATAATCATATGTCATCTTGATGAGCCTAAGTAGAACACTTAACAACGCACACATGACTCTCAGAGACAATGGCTTTACTTGCACCAGCACCTTACACATAGCTCTCCACGAATGAGGTGGTGAGGAGGCAATTTCCTTTGGCTTGGGGTAGCATATGAGGGTAGTACTTCTAGGTGGAACCTCTCTTCTTTTTTTAGTGAAGGAAGTGCGTCTCAACTTGGTCTGGTGGTGTTGAGGTCTAAAGACAGGAATTACAGGTTGTAATAAAGCTTCAAAAGAGGGATAGTCTACTGGCTCAAGAGGAAAAACTCCTTATATATATATGTTGCACCATGTAGATATGTTGTACATATGCACATCAAAAAAATGTCCAAAGAAAGAAAAAAATCCAAAAAATGGTGGGTCTGATTGAAAATAAAATAACCACTGGAGTGTATATAGTCAAATAAAGCAAAACTTATGTTACACATGCTCATCTCATGAAGCTTGCAGCGGGAGACTTGGCTACATTGGTTGGGCTCCCAAGGATACATGGTTACACTGGTCATGGTCCATTCTCTTCTCCCTCCTCTTCTTGAGCCGGTTGAACTTGAACTTCGAAGGGAATCTCCCGCTCCTCGAGGAAAGAGCTGCCAGACTAAGGCAAAAGAGTTACCTTGTTAAGGAGGATTGTCACTTTGTCATTTCTGAGGTGGGGAGCTACATATCACTTACACAGTACAAGGAAAGATTCATGGTCATTAGAGTTTGTGTATGTAGACTTGTTCTGATCTGGATTATTGAGGAGTCTTGACCATAGATTGCGGAACTTAGAGGCTGTTAAGTTTTAAACTTAAGTCCAAATAAGGTTCGACAAATTAATAATCCAAAGGTCTGATTGAGCTCCATGCTTCAATTTAATGAAGGCAAGTTTAATAATCAACCTTGATTTCCCTTCTTTTTCTTTCTCTTTTCACTTCTTTTTCAAATAAGTGTTTGCTAAGGGACTAGCAAAAGTAAAGTATAGGGGGTGATGAATCCCTATTCATCACTCTTTATTCTTTTATTTTAGCTAAATATCTTGGCAAAACATCATGTAGATAGTTGTAAATACAATGTGTTACTAATAAGCATGCATTTGTTAATAATTAATAATTAGCATGTATTTGTGTAAAAATAAAAGAATAAAGAATAAAAGAAAAAGAGGGAAATATTTAGAATAAATATTGAGTGACCTGAACCCAAGAGAGGGTCCAAACTGGACCTGATCGTCAAATAAAATAAGTAGAGAGAGATAGGGCTACTCTACCTTGTACATACTCCCTCCCATGTATATATACATATATATTATCATTATTTTATTTTCACAAAAATATAAATAAAAAGGTATTTTAACCCCTTGTATATATTCCTAAAAATAAAATAAAAATTACAAAAATAGAAACTAAAAATTTAATTTCTCTCTCTATCATCATGTACATATGCATCATATATCTATTTATTATACACTTGTAAATAATTAATAAAAATAAAATAAAAATTATTTTATACCAAATAATATGATGTAAATAAATAAAATATAAAATTGGGATATTTGTAAAAAAATAATAAAATAAAAATAAAAATACATAAGTATTTTATACGTGTATATAATGTAATATAATGTATAAATTTAATTTATTTTCATAAAAATAATTAAAAATCATCAAAAAAAGTTTGAAAAATAATAAACATTTTTCATTTTGAAAAATTTTTAAAATAAAATCATCTTCTATTTTTAATTTATTTTTCAAACATTTTTGACCAATCTATTTTCTGATTGGTCCAAGAGGGATGTTGACCCTGGTCAATCCCCCTCCCGGACCCTCTCTTCGCGGATCCGTCTCACATGCCCGACTTCTCCCAATTCTTCGGAGTGGATCTCGCCTCCTCTTGCCCCGATCCCTTCTCCTGTACCTTCCCCTTGGATCCAAGATCCTCGCGGATCCCTAGGGAAGGGCGGATCCTTCTCGGTTCGCACACCAACACCTGATTCCTCCAGCCACCTAGAACGCCCTTTATATTCTTCATTCGATTTCCCAGACCTTTAGCTCGCGCCGAACACCTCTCTACTACCCTAAAAACCTTCCCCTTGGTGATAGTAATCGGAGGAGCCCTTCGGTGGTCGGAGAAGGTTGTTGTAGCCGACGTTCAAAGCTCTTGGCCGGAGATCCGCTGCGACGAGCCTCCCCCGCTTCCGCAGCGAGGTCGAGGCAAAGATCCCCTTCGACATCATCCCCTGAAGTTTAGGATCACGTTAGGATCTTCAGGTATCCCTCATTTTGTTCCTAGATCCTTTATTTTCCGAATTTTCCATCAGCCACCCTCTGCCGCTCCGCCAGCTCCGACCCGATGGTCGAAGCTTCATCAGCCATCGTTACCCGCTTAGATCGACTACCCAGTTCACCGTCATCCTTCTTACGCGACCTGATCACCCAAATCTTGGCTGTATGAGCGAAGATTAGGCCATCGATTTCCTCCTCCATTCACCGAAAACCCCCATCTCCATCCACCGACGCTTCTCTTTGGTTTTAGTCAAATAACAGTGGCCGGAGTACCCCTTCGAGCGAGAACTTTACCCCGCAGGCCTTGACGCACGTGGAGACACCCTCTTTCGCTTTCCACCCACTTCGCCGGAGCTCGTCCAGGTCTCAGCCCCCTTCCAGGAGATCCGACCGTCGATGACCTCATCAGACCCTTCCACCCGAGGCGAAGGATCCACACGACCCTGTAGCCGTCGTCCGATCGTTCATCGGAGCCGCCGATCTCCCTCGGTGCTCCGGTGAACTTCGCTCAGGCGGAGTTCATCCAGTACCCTTCTCAGCAGTTGGATCACGCCCTTTGCCTAGATCACATCATTTCCATCCAGAGCCTGCACTTCTCAGGCCATTAGATCTGACATCTAACGGTCCCCGTAGCCCATGTTTACGTCCCAGTCAGAGCCGTTGGATGCGCCAGCTGTCTGCGCCAGAGCCGTACGTCGTCATCCAGTCAGAGCGCGCCACCTGTCACCCCACGTGAGTCGCACGAGCCATCGGGGTAATTTGCTCCGCTATCCCTGCAGTTATTTCCTTTTGTTATTTAGTCTGTAAAATAAAAAGTACACAACAGGGTTATTTGCATATGTGGCCCTTGCAGTTTTTAGTATTTGCATTTTAGTCCTTCCTGTGTGGTTGCACGTGCATCGTCACGTGTATTTGTCCCAACCCAGTAACCAAATAGACCCTTAGGACATGTTTGGTTGATGGGTTGGGTTGGATTGGAGTACCCCGGTGTACCCCTCCTTCCAACCCTTTCAACCTCTTCAAAATTTACTATTCAGAAGGGTAACCCAACCTAACCCAACCCAGCAACCAAAGAGGCCGTTAGGGAATGTTTTGATTAAAGAACACACGATTTGTTTGCAATGTACCCATTAGGTGGACTACCGCGGTACCGCCGCCCCGTTCATGTAACTCGTGCCCTATAAAATGGTTGACCGAGTCAGGTCTCATGTTGCCGTCTATTGTTTCGTCTGGATATGATGATTATCGGGCCATGATCACGACCGCTTTGTCCACCTGACCTTTGTAATTAGACTTCGAAGGCAAGCAATCGAATTTCGCAACGCGGATGGGACCAGATCTTCGCCATAATCGATCACGTCGGTTTCCGTTTACAGTCATCGAATACTTTTGCATTTAAAATTGCATCGAATAAAGATGCAGCAGTAACCGAGGAAGAACCTGTTCCCAACTTGGAAAGGAACAGGCTGACGTGGAGATCCATTTGTTTAGCCTTTGACTTGGAGAAAGGGAGGGAACCTCCTTTCTTGTGTGGCTCTTATCATCTCTAGAGATTTGGAGAAGAAAGCCAACCACTCCCAAGTGCCCTAAAATTCAGTAAAATTAATTCCTAATTAATATATCTTTATATTGCAATAAATACTGTAAAATCTAATTCTTATATTATATAAAGAGAAAATTAATGTGATCTGCATTGTCAATCAACATGTATTCATCTCCTTTGGTTTTGATACATTTTAGTTCTTGGCAAGTGAAGCAGTGGAACTCCTTAAGAGGATTCAAAAAATCATGCATAGCAATGTTATGTTTCCTAAGTCTATGAATATTGTATTTCGAAGGATTGGATTTGCTATTCAAAAGAGATTGGAGGCACAGCTTGTTGCCCGTCTCCCATCAATTTCTATGTAATTCTTTCCCGTTATTATTTTGATTTTTTTAAAAGAATGTGATATTTGTAATTAACTGTAATTTTATAATCTTTTTTACACGATATGAGTTGCACCCTATTTGGGACCCATTTGTCTTTGTCATTTTATCGTGTAACCCTAACCCTAGCCCCTATATTCATAAAAAAGGCTTAAGATCCTTGATGTCATCTTAACGGGTTGTGTTAGAAATGTGATTTTTACGATCATTGTTTTCATCAAATTAAGATCGAAATGCTTTTCAATACGTAAAAAACTGATAAAAATATGTATGATGGGTAAGGGAGTGTCGAACTTCACGAGGCTAGATGCTAGATAGAGAAATAGATAGAAGTATATGTCTAAAAATATTTAAGTTGGGTGTATTTTAGGAGTTTTTAAATATAAAATTTTTAGTATGGTTTTCTTTTGTTCTTAAATAGGATATGTATACCAATAATAAGGAAATGATTGATAAACGACTATTTTTATTTTCTTTTTAAAATTTAATTTTCAATCTTATGAATATTTATTTCATTTTAATTACCTATTTAAGAAAATAATTATTTAAAGTTGAAAACTTAGTATTTTAACCGGTAAAATATAACAATAATATCTATGTAGATTACCATTTTTATATAAATATATAGGTAAAATGGACTGGGATAAAATTTAGTTTTGAATTTTAATGATTTCATGTATTCTGTATGAACTATTTTTTTATAGTTTTATATTTTAAAACATTATACTTTTTGCTCAAATTATGCTACAACTAATAAGTAGTAAAATAAATATACTATCAGTTTTTATAATTGTCAAAATATATTAGCATTTTTTTAAAATCTATTATTAGTATATATTTTATGGGTTTTTTTGTTAGATGTGTCCCTCTAAGATATTGCGATATCAATTATGCCCCTCACTTTTTTGGAATATCAATTGTACCCCTGACTTCTTATCATTCTACCACTTGTGCCTCTCTGTTACTTTTGTCGTCAATGAGTTGAACTTAACCGTGACTTTTTCAAACTATGGTTTAATTAAGAGGAACATGATGTTACAAACACCTCCACCCCCACCTCCTTCGACCCATCCTCCGCTCCACGCCCTCCAGCCTGTTCCTTCTCCCCCTTACCTACGAGTATCCCCATCGCCTCCAACACCCTTTTCTGTCGCTTGCTCTTCTCGTGATGCTGGGGGGGGGTGATCTTGATTTTGTACATGTGATGATGGGACTAGGGTGGAGCAACCACCCATAGCTCGCCTCGCCTAATCGAAGTTTAGGTTGATTATTACTTTCGGATCCTTGATTCTTGTAATGGTGGCGCTGAGATGGGTCTCCTTACGCGGGTCGTATTTGCATAGGTGTTACTTGGAAGACGAAGATTCTCATGGAAGATGATTATCGTTGGTCAAACCGTGGAGCCTGGGGTGAAGGGCACCATTCCTTGACTTGAATGGCATTTGTGTCTTCTACATCTCTATCTTGAGATCAAGAAGAAGATATGGGAATGTGCTTCCATGCTCGCATATGAGGAAGATGGACCTCAAACAAGAACTGAACTCGATCTTGAATGGATCGGTCTGATGTTAGATTGAATATGGAAAACACAAGACTAGTTGTAAATTGAAACCACAAAATCTATCAAAGCATCAGATCAAATTCACTGAATACATTTATTCTTAACCTATTTTAGTCAAATTTTAGTCCTATAAATCCCAAAATGTTTCTACTCTTAAAGCAGTTTCCGATCTTAAAACCCCAATATCCCCCCAAAAAACTAATTGATTCCCTTATCCTAAAATTGGTTCTCAAAAAATTACCAAAAGCAATTATCCATCGATGCCCAGAAGAATCTAACAATATATACTATGATTGAAGAGACAACTTTTAATTGTTATCCTTAGATGGACCAAACATAAGAAACAGAACCCAACCAATTGAGTATACAAGTTTTTCTTCCAAATAAAATTGAAATAATTAACACAAGGAATCATACTATAGACATAGAATTGTGTAATCATGTAACGTCCCATGCTTAGGTCTTCGGTCCGTTATCGAGGAAAACTGATCCTCACAACTTGTTGGGCTCAGGTCTAGATGGACCCGTTAACAACCACCCAAAATGCTTAAACCCAAGTTATCAAGTAGTAATCTCCACCACTTATAACCCATTCTCACACTTTAAGAGTTTTAGATGTGGCATTGTATTGGAGGGTATGGGTGTCACAACCTCTCCCACTTATATTCGCAACGTCCACGTTGCAACATGGCCCGTCAGTTTTTCCCAATGACAGTGGCGTCTGCACACTCCGGATAGCCATTTCCTCCTATATCTTTGTAGGGGTGGCTCCACCTCTATCCCTATCCACTATCAGAGGGAAATTGGCTCTGATACCATTTGTAATGTCCCGAGCTTAGGTCCTCGGTCCGTTATCGAGGAAAATTGGTCCGTACCCAACAAGTTGCTAGGGCTAGTTACTCTCGATAACGGACCTGCGACCTAAGCATGGGACGTTACGAATCAGATAAAGTCTGTCACAAATCAAACACCATCAGCATCTGCGATGAGGGAGAGGAGGGGGGGATGCATGATTTGTGCTGGAGATCAATTTTAACTAAGAAGATGATGCTGGAAAGGATCATGATGCATAGAAGAATATTATTTTTTGGGGATAATGACATATTTGATGTAGTATCATTTCTAATTATTTTTTAGTACAAAAGTTAACTTCTTTTTGGAACATTAATGAACAACAACTAATCGGATGAGCATAAATGATAGAAGGACAAGAAGTGCTGGGGTACAATCGATACTCCGAGAAGGAAGCAGTACTATTGATATTGCAATATCTTAGAAGGACACAACTGATAAAAACTATATTTTTTATTATTTTTTGAATTTTCAAAAAAACAGTAAATTATATTTTTTTGAATATCAAAATTTAATATTAGTTTTATGGTATTCTTAGGTCTACTCATTTTTTATGTATTTTGACTTTTATATTTTTATGTATTTTGAGCTTTTATATATTTTATGTTTGTTAAGATTTATTTATAAAATGTATATAATAATATTTAGTTGAAAACATTTTCACAATAGGTATAGTAGTGTTTATATTATTCTAATTTTATAGCAATTAATACTTCATACACAAATATCGAAGAATAAAATATGCAACCTAGAAGCACCTAAATAAAGTTTTGAAGAAAGTAAGATAGTACGTAAAAATTAGGACGAAAATGTTCGAAGATAAGGGGATGTGATTGCAGTCCCTTGGAAAATTGTGCAAAAATGGTGAATATTAAGCAAGAAATAATTCATCAAATTTCTGTGATCTAATTGTTAGACATCGGTCAAGAATAACTTAAAAACTGTCCGTGAACATTTGTGTGTGAAGAACATTAAAGAAACTAAGAAGTTAAACCTCGATTTCAACCTCACCAAGCCTCTAAGTCCTCTCTCGATGATCTCTTCCATAGAAATGGTGGTAATATGTGGATCTTCATATAATCATAATGGAAAGAAGGATGAAGAGGTCTTCAATGAATTAGATTGTTTGAGGGAATTTAGAGGCATAGAGTATAACATCCCTGCCACAATCCAATACCTATCCAACCTAGAGGTTACCATGTAGGGAGTTAATATCTAAACTCAACATTTCACTAGTCAAGATCGGTCGAATACAATCAATACCACATCTCAGATTACAACCAATCGTAATATAATAAATGTCTATATAAAACATTAACATGAAATGATAAACTAATTCTTATCTGGTATCTGCAGCCAAATTCAACAACTCTTACCAAATTCTTCAATTCCCTTCCTTATATGCTACAACATTCTCGGAGCTGGGTCAAAAAATTTGAGTGAGCTAAAGCTAGCCAAATAAAGCAAGTAGCAAATATACAGGCTATATCAAGGCAAATGTGTTAAGAATAAGCAACTCAACTAAAGTCGTTTTCGGAATTTATTAACAAGTTACCAAATCATCACAAGTCTAGTTTAGACGTAATTATCTAAGCATAAGCATCATGATGTAACAACATGTATAAATAACACACAAGATAACATGGCATTATCTTTTAACAAGATAATCAATAAATGGAAGTATTTAATGGAAGTGATTATCCATGAAGCAACAAATCATTAAGAATTTTTATCAAAGCAAATAAGTATAACTAATAAGTATGCAACAGAAAAGAAATAATAGTTGTACTTAATCTCTTCATTTGTCCTCACGTTATTAATCATACTTCCGTCGTTAAGTTATGAAGAATAAGGATACAACCACGTTATTAGAGCGACCATGAACCAAATTGCATTCTTCTTTCCCTTACTATGCGTGATTGAGTGGCTAGTCTGAATTTATTAACATACCAAATAGTTCACCATATGGTATGGTTTCAAGGTATTGTTGGTCACTTAGAGGCTGCACACGATGACTAAATAAGCAATCTTTGTCACACGAAATATAACATGAGTGTGGCGTATATATGTATCATTAGGCCCCCGTAGTGCGACCTAAACATGTTTCCTTCTTTGTTACAAGTTCAAGTTGAGTTATCACTCTCTCTACCCAAATCTCCTCAGGTTCATGTCTCTCTTGAAATAATATCTTTCTATCAGTACAAGTATTTAAGAGAAATATCTCGACTTATATTGCAATGTCATTTATAAGACATTAGAAGAGTAGCCCATGACTTAAAAAATATAAATTCTGAGGAGTACGGCTTCGAATTACCCAAACAACTCAGGGACAAGAGACTTCCGTGCATCAGTACCTAATACATCTATGTTGATATTTCTACTTCTTGCATTGCATTTAAGTAAATATATTTAACTAAGGGTTCGTTTGGTTGCTGGGTTGGGATGGGTTGGGGTAACTCTGTGAATAGTAATCTGTGAGGAGGATTGGGAGGGTTGGAAAGAGGGGTACACCGGTGTACCCCAACCCATCCTTGCCCAACCCTGCAACCAAACGAAGCCTAAGTACAAAATGTCCACATAAAATTGCAAAGTGTAAGGCATCTTCTTGAAGGATCACAAAGCATCTTTAACTTAAGTCTTCACAGACATCTCAAATCATATTAGCAGGCGATAATGATTATGCCTATTACGTAATTGATAACCAGTTTAATAACTTCACATCACAGAGCAATAAGTAGTAACATGCTATCATGCCTTCAAAATGCTAAAGAACTTAAAAGTTAATATTTACCAACGAGTCATCACAAAGCATGTAAATTAAAGAGTCACCGCAAATAATTATGTTTGATTCTTATCTAGTATGTAGCAAGATTTACAACATTCATTGAAGTGGCATTTTAAAATATACAATATCTCGTTCACTGTGAAATAATATTTTTTTATGTAAATCAACTTCGTCTGTATTTGAGGCTTCTAAAATAATTTCTTTCCAAATCCATTCATCATCTAAAGGTAAACTTGTACACATATATCTCGATTACTTCGACTTTAAGTCCTCGACAATATTCAACACATCATAAGGGTGTGTTTGGTTGGTGGGTTATCTTGGGGAGGATAACTGATGAATCTGCGATTCATCACTTTAAAAGTTGAAAATAGAGCTTTGTTCCCGAGTAATTAGTGGCATATTTCTACTTATATCGCATAATTAACATTCATGCATGCTAGCATAATATCTGCATTTTAGCATTCATATTTGCATTAAATAAGAAGCCAATTTCACTTATAAATATTCACCTGTATATTAGATAAAATATCCTATTTGTATATATTTTATACTATCTCCAAATGCAATAAAACCAACTCTATTGTGTATATATTACTAACACTAATTAAAGAAAAATATCTAAAAAATACTAACTTGTAAAATCAACCAATAAAACTCCAATCCAAGTTTGAAATCATGAACCTTAAAATACACATATCTCTCTCATACAGTGTCCGATTGAGGTCTACTCACTTTTAAAGTAATATACATTCAAAGACCTTCGAAACAAGACCAATTTCATTAAAATCGGAGCTCGTATGCAAAACTTGGGTTTTGGGCCCCTTTTTACATTGTACATAATGACGGTTTTACCCCTGCATTTTATCGTTTTATTTTCTTCATTAATAAAAATCCAAAAAAATAGATTAAGTTGTAAATATTCTTCTCATATTTTCTCTATTTTTATTTTGATTTTTCTCTTATTGAAAAATGACAAAAAAATGCAAAAGATAAAATGTGGTATTTTATACTTATAAGGTACCACCCAAAAATACGTTTTTGTACAGATGATCTCGTTTGATTTTCAGCCTTTCACGAAAGTTGTAGATCTCATCGAGACGAGTAACTTTCGTGTTGAATACTTTTTGATTTAAGCCCTTTTGTTATGTCTTTTTTATTTTTCTTTCCATTCCAACTTTGGATTTCTCTGGGAGCGACACGTGGTGACTCCGGAAGCCGCCACGTGTCAACTCATTGGTTTTTGCTTTTTATTAAATAAATGCCACATGGCCGCATCCTAGCGCGCCAAGTGGCATCATCTCTCTCCTCTCTACCCATTCCTTCCCACTCTCCCTTAACTTAAGGGAGAGGCCACCCTAGGACACCTCTCATTCCACCCCATCTTCTCCACCTTCTCCATCTCTTCTCCAACCTCCTCTTCCTCTTTATAATGCCCTTCCCCTCCTCCATTCATCTTCATCCGCCATTTTAGAGAAGTATAGGCCCAGCTCGCTCCTTCCCCTTGGTGACAGCTCCGGGTGTGGAGCTTGAGTCGAAGACGACCTTTGCGCTTTAGGCGAGATCCAAGGGATCTTCCCTTGCCGCAACTCCTTTTCGAGTTGCCCGAGCTCGAGCCTTGCCGACTCTTGAGCGACGACAGGAGAAGCCTCATCTTCTCCCTTCCCAGGCATCATCCTCCACGTACAAGTATCTTCTTCTCCTTTTCTTCTTCTTCCTCATTCTACACCCACACTCTCTCTCATCAATCCATCGTTGTTCCATTCATCGATTCGCAAAACCGATCGCACTTCAACGGATAAATCACATGTTGCGAACGCAACGATGATTTTTATTTAATTTTTCGAGTAGTTTTCATCAACTGATTAATCCTTTATTTAAGACACCCTCCTCTTCCTTCTTCCTCCTCTCACCACGCTCACCACGCACACACACCATCACCAACCCCGCCAACGGCTTTCTACTCCGACGACCCTTGGCCGTGTGTCGGCCGTCCTCCGTCGCCGCCGCCCGCGAGCTCCACCGCACGGCAGTGCGTGCCCTTGCTGCCGCCTCCTCAAACGCCCACCAGCGGCCGCCCAGCGCGGCCTCCGTATCACCTGCGAAGCCGCCGCCCAGCCGCTCTCTCGCGGCCATGCGTGGCCTCATGCGTCTCCGCCCCGCCGTTAGCACACACCCACCGTCAACGCCGCCAACAGCTCCTCAACGCGCACACCCATAGCGCGCTCCAGGACCTTCCATTCCACTTGACGCTGCCCAGCCGCGGCGCTTGGTCGGCCTTTGCCGTCCCTGCTCCGCGCGAATCCACCGTCAACGCCGCCCACCAGCGGCCCTCGGCGCTCAGCCACCTCGACGCCGCAGCCACCTGTGGCCCCGTGCCCGTGGAGCTCCTCCATCTCCATCCCCTATTCAAGTCCAAGAAACAGAGGAGGCAACATCGGAGAATAAAAAAAAGGGAATTTGCAAAGGGGACACTTGCACCCCTTTGCAAGTTTTAAACAAATTTCAAGTTTTCATTAATTACATGTAAGTCCCTGTTCTTTCTTTGAGATCATATTTCCTTTTCTGTATTGCATTCTTACCCCTGCATTTGCACATTTATTTTTCGTCATTCTGTCATCCATTTTTAATTCTGAAAGTGGCATTGTGTAGCATAACTCTTGTTCTACCATTTTATCATCTATTTGTATTTTTCTAATTTGCAGAATATTTATGGAAATTAATTTGGTGAAAAATTACAATATTTTATCCATGTTGATTGAGTAAATTATTGTGCACTTTCTGCTTATCGAAAAATCTCTGAAAAATCATTATTGGTAGATCTAAGTTTATGCTACAACATATCCAAAATTCACATCATTTGCACATGTAGTTTGTCATAGAAAAATTATTTAGTGAAAACCTTAATCGATTTTTAATTAATCAACCATGAAATGTTTTAAGGAAATTCAAGTTGATTTGGATAGCTCTTAATTAGATCTATTTGGATTAATTTTATTTCTGAGAAATATTATCGTTTGGTAATTATTAAAATTAGTTTAGTTATTTTCACTAAAGTCTGCATATTTTATTATCCGTGCATCTAAAAATTACAAAAAAATTAGAGTAGCTTAATTTCATCCCATTTCATAATCTGGCCAAGTTTCATAATTTGTGGAATTAATTTGACCATCTTTCTGAATTAACATTTAATTTGGCCTGATTTTGCATATATATTGCATAGAAAAGCCGAAAAAGACCAAAAATATATTCTCCGAAAATCTCACACTTGGATTTTGCTAAAATTTGACCTAAGGAGACAGTTTCCTCCCTGAGTTCGACCTTAGACTTCACCAAGTAAAAAAAATTTGCCGCTTGAAATTAACTCGAATCTAATTAAAGTGGTTTTTGATTAGCCCTCTCGTATCCGACTGCAACGAACGACTTTAACTTAATTTGGACAACTAATTTGCTCGAATTAACTAAGGATGCGGGAGCGGTTTATCAAAATGGCGCCGTTGCCGGGGAGGCACGGCTTAGGTTAATTTGAAGTGAAATTTTGATTGTTGGATTTTCAATCCCCGGGTAGTCTGACCCCCGGTTTTTCTTGTGAATATTTCTCTGTCTTTTAAATTTTTGCATTTTTTGTGTCGTTCTTTATCTGACCTCAACTTGTTTTGTGCGAGGGACACAGGAGTCGAAGACGCTTCGAGGAACATGCATTCGAATTTGTTTGAGTGATTTGAAAGAACCTGTAATCTCATTTATTTCCACATTTTTCGCATCTTTTCCAGCGGTTCCCGTTCGGGTTCTACGTGTGTAAAAATAGTGGAATCGTGTCCCCGTGTGCTGTGTGGTTGAATTGTAACTTAGACTTGCACTAGCGGCTCCTTGAGCCACTCTAGGAATTGCTTGTGCTCGTAATTTTTAGGACCACACATACACTTAAAAGACGCACCTAGACCGCAGATCTAGTCCAAATAAACATGTTCTTCACTCGCTAATAGAACTGCCTGTATAGGAGCAGATTTTGTCATATGCATTTGCATATAGTGTAAAATTTCAATACTGTATTGCATCCTGCATAAAAACGAAGGGATCACTGTAAGTCTTCTTAACTCAGCATACGCATCATTGTTTTTCGTGCATCGGCTTTTCTCGATTTCCCCCTCAGTTTTTCGAACTTAAATTAAACGGAAATTGGGACTGAACGTTAGGCGTGCTGTGTGGTTGGACTAAACAAGTGAGAACTTAACTTAAAACAGGGACTGCTAACAGTATTGACCAAAAAATTTGATAAAATTGGAAAAATTGTTTGCGGGAGACTAATCCCCGACCTTGTTTTCAGGCTGAGTGAGGGTACTTGAGTGTGTGTGAACACCTTAAGGCAGAGCCCAAATCCCCGCCTTCCATATCACGGGCCAACTGATCCGAGCAAATATCACGAGTTGGATACTTTAAGCTCATTGACAAGTACCAAGTAGCCTCCGCCTGTTCGCGGGTAGATAGGGGCAAACCAGCAGTACTCTGCGACAAGGCCTAGCTTTGTCAGCCTCCGCCTGCTTGCAGGTAGATAGGGGCACGTCTTTGAGTCCCCAACTCCGGATAAGAGCGAAGAAAGGGAGGATCGGCGGTATCTTAGGCGACAGGATAAACAGGGAAGACGCATCCGGCTCTGAGCCGACTTCCCTATAGGCCGCGTAATTCTTGCTATTTTGCTTGAAAAAATCACACTTAAAATTTACAAGATAAATTGGACTCGGTTTCGAGTCCTTCACCGCGTTGAGTGTGAATCCGGGGTCTTGGATTAACCTGTTTGCTTCAGGTAGGAGTAAAATCCTATCTTCTTCTCGCCACATCAATATGAGTAACTGGGGAGATCTCGACGCATTATTTACCGATATCTCTATGAGTCCCACAAGTAACTCATCTTCATCGGCCCAAGCGCACCTTGGACCACCCAGGACTCATGACCCTCTTGAGTTCTGGATCCCTCACAACCAGGGTGGTTACTCTCAAACCAACCCTACCCCTCTCCTATGATCTTACCGAGGAAGATCATCGCCTCGGTAAGAATTCCTTCCCTGATTTATTCTCTAAACCAGATCATTTTCATTTCCCATGACTAGAGGACAAGATGCCACCAAAAAAATCCTCAGATGAGGAGAACACAGATGACCCACTTCAGCAAGTATTGGCTCGCCTCGCCCAAGCCGAACATCGGAATGCGGATCTCACAGCTAGAATGGGACAGATCATTGCAGCAGGAGGTATTGACCGATCAATGGTTGATGCCTACAACCCAGCGGAGAACGAGATTCAGAACTGGTTGACACCAGCGGTTCCCGCCCAGGCATTCGAGCTGAAGTCCCACTTCCTTAGTTTGCTTCCGAAGTTCAACGGAAACATAAATGAAGAACCGTACACTTTCCTCCGTGACTTCGAGCTGGTGTGCAACAATCTTAGCCATCCCAATGTTGGCCAAGATTATATTCGACTAAAGGCCACCCCTTTTGCCTTAGGAGATAAGGCTGCCCATTGGCTGAAGAACTTAGGGGTGATATGTACTACCTGGATGCAGTTGAAGGACCTCTTCCTAAAAAAGTTCTACCCTCTCAGTAGGACTAATCAAATGAGAACAAAGATCGCCAGCTTCTCCCAAGGACCGAGTGAACCCTTTCACGATGCATGGGATAGGTTCAATGACTTAGTGCAGAAATGCCCCTGCCACGGCATTTCTAAGACGATCCTAGTCCAGACCTTGTTTTGTGGTCTAACCCCGGAGATGCAGGGGTTAGTCAGTGCCGCTTGTGGAGGAAGTTATCTGAACAAAAACGAGCACGCTGTATGGAAGATCATGGAACAGATGGCGGAAACTGGCAGGTCACAGACCACCAGGGCCTATACGTTGTCTCCCTCAATCCTATCCAACGAGACAACCCGAAGGACTGTAGCGGATCTGACCGAGGACCTCATTCCCAGCATGGGGATGATTGCTGACAAGCTAACCATGGTCGAGCAGATCCACAAGAGAGTCGCGGAACTTGAGTCTCTTTCGCGTCTACCGAAGCAAGTGGAGGAACTTTCTGAGAAGGTAGCTAAGATAAAGCTACCCGCCCCTTATGCACCACCTGTACCTGTACATCGAGTCCATCTTGTACAAGAACATGCATCGGGGCCTCAAAGTAGCTGGGATCAAACTTACACCCAGCAGGACCAGCATGCACCCCCACAAGTGGAGACTGGATACGAGGAGCCTCAGTAGGTGTACGAGATCAACGGGTTTTGGTATAGCCGTGACCCGATTGTCAGGCAGGCCGAAATGGGGAAGGATCAGCCTCGCCGCCCATCCCCAGTATATCAAGAAACCAGACCCGTTCCCACACCGCGCTTTCAGTCCATGCCAGAACAAGGATACCAGCCTCAGCAGTACCAGCAGCAGCAGCGCACCTATCAGCAGGGGCCAGCACCGTCCCATCAGCAGCAGCAATATCGGCATGGCCAGCAGGGTCAATACAGAACCTCGTCTGCACATCAGCCAGCCCAGCCCACTGAATTGGAGTCCCTCACCTTGGCGATCCAGACCCTGTCTGATAGGGTCCAACAGATGCAGAATGATTATCTGGATATGAGAACCGATATTAATCGTGTCTCTCGTACCCAGGACCAACAGATGGCGCCAAAGACCCCGATTCCCGCACAGGTTCAGGCCAACCCGAACAACATACTCCATGGCCATAACCGACCTCGTGATCAGGTATACTATTCAGATAATTATTTATCTGAACATGAGATTCTTTCGTACGATAATGTAAATCATATGTCCCTCAGGAGCGGAAGGACCGTGACCATACCTGATCGGGCACGGGCACAGAAGGAAGGAACTTCCAAGTCTCTACCTGAGGAGAACTTGGAGGAAGAGGAGCAGCACCACCACCATCACCGGTAGAAGAAGAGGACATCTGAGTCCTCGAAGAAGCATTCCCGCACCATTAATGAGTCAGGCGAAACTAATGAAGAGCCCGCACCTCCATCTGAGGAGGACCGCCCAGAAGAAGCGGAAGATGCATCACCAATTTCGCCCCAGCATGTTTCTTTCAGTTCGCGTCAGAGTCCTAATCTGTTTCAGAGTCCGAGTCGTGTACATAACTCAGTTCTAGTTTTCAATGAAAAGATTTCAATTTCCCAACATGAGTTAGAGTCAATAATCCCTTTCCCCCGAGCTCTTACGGGTGGAAAGAAGAAAACCAAAAAAATTCAAAAAGATGACCCTGAGATGGCTGAATTCTGCAACAAATATATCAAGGTCACAATCCCCTTTGACAAGTACGTGGAGATGACCCCTGCATTCCAAAAATACCTTAAGGTGAGATGCACACCTACTAGGGTTAGCAGGAAGATCAAAAACCGTGTTGAGAAACACGTTTTATCAGTAGCCACGACTTGTGCAATAAAGAACTCGTTTCCAAGGAAACGAAGAGATATGTGTGCACATTATATAGTGAGTCATGTTGATGACATCGCGTTTGCACGCACTCTCCTGTACAATGGTTTCTCGATCAATCTGATGCCTGCAACCCTCTATGAGCGGCTTAATCTCGGACCTCTTAGGAAATCTAGAGCCCTCCTACAGTTTGCTGATAAATCAACTAAGAGGTCCCAAGGAGAATTGAGGAACATTGTGATCAAAGTCGAGGGACAAGAATACATGGTGGACTTCACTGTCCTGGATATGGAAACCCCACGTAATTGGAGAGACTCCCAGATCATTTTAGGTAGGCCCTTCCTCAGAACAGCAGGGGCCTTATTTGATTATAAGATCGGGAAGATTCAGTTTCAAACTCCAGGCGGAGATGAGGAACTCGAGATGAAGCAGACAAGATGACAGAGACCGGATTCAGAATCCAGCACCGAGTACTCTTCTACCGGAACAGACTGCGATCATGTAGACACAGTTGGGCCATGGAGACAGAACCCAGCCAGCACCGATAAGTCCCTCCCCTCCGTAGATGATCCAGTGCATGAATCAGTTTGCGAGGTCCTTAGAGACGAGTACAACTCAGAACCTGCATCGTCCTACATCTTCGATGACATAGAGGCCCAGTTGAGCCTGTCTGTCCTCCCCTCTTTAGGACAATCGGAAGATGAGGATGATGAGTCAGACGTGGCTTTTGCCGATTGCATGGAGACTTTTGACGATCCGACTCCTGAGCCGAACAACTTGGTGGCAGCTATCACAGAGAACGATCCAGCCACTTCCAACACTGAGCCAGATTAGATTGAGCCAGACTTCTTAGACGATCACACTATTCCTGAGCTCAAACCTTTACCCACAACTTTAAAATACGCCTTCCTTGCGGGACAAGACAAGAAATTTCCGGTCATCATCAGTTCGCGATTGACCGAGGAGCAGGAATCTCGCTTGCTAGAGATCCTAGAGAAAAACCGCAAGGCGATAGGCTGGAGCATTTCTGATCTCCACGGGATAAATCCCGCTCTCTGTTCGCACCATATTTACTTCGAGAACGAAGCCAAACCCTCTCGTGAATTCCAACGCCGGTTGAATCCAAATTTACGAGAGGTCGTGAAGAAGGAGATAGAGAAATGGTGCGACGCGGGTTTCATTTACCCAATCTCCGACTCTAAGTGGGTGGCCCCAATCCATGTTGTCTCGAAAAAGTCGGGAATTCAGACGACCACTGATGAATCCACGATTCATCGCCTTTATTCTTTTATTTTAGCTTCATTTTCTTAGTCAAACACATGTAAATACCCATTAATTTCATAATTTTACCATTTTGCATGCATTTGTTAAAATTGCATTTTTAACACTTTTTGTACATAAATAAAAGAATAAAGAAGAAAAGAAAAAGAAAAGAAAAATAAAGGATGTAGTTATGCAATAAATACAGACTGACCCAAACCCCGAGAGAAGGTCAAGACTTGACCTGATCGACCAGGAATAAAGTAGGGGGAGATAGGGTCATTTGTCAGAAAAATCAAAAATATCTTGTAAATATTTTTCATGTATATTTGTACAAAACTTACATTATTTTATTTGTACATAATTTGACCTCAAACTAATTATTTTTGTAAATAAAAGTTGTAAATAAAATTGTGTTGTAAATAATAAAAATTTTTGTAAAATAAAATATTGTATATATTGCAAATAATTACACCCAGAAAAAGCCACAAAGTGATAATTGAAATATCAATTCCGGCTCCACACAAGCTCAAATTGAACCAAACTCACTTCCATCATACTATAAATTAAATTATCTTTCAAATGGTTGTGGTTTCATTATTTTTGGAGTTACGGTTAAAAAGTCGGTTTTCTGGGGTGTTTTGTACAGTTTTCCCATATACTTGTTGTATATTCATATTTATTTTTATAATGTATATATTTGTAAAATACTACTTTCATTAAAAATAAAAAAATTAAAAAAAAAAGAGATAAAAATTTAAAAAAACTTTTATAAAAATATTTCCTTATTTGTACCTATGTATATTGTATTATATGTGTATAATATATGTATACAATTAATTTCCCTAAATAAAAATTACCAAAAAAATAATTATCTCACATTAATTAATTTAATTTATTTAATTACGAAAATCATATGTAATTATTTAATTTATTGGGTTTATTTGAATTCATTTGATTTGATAACTTACCTTTTATGTAAAGATTTGATTTTGTGCCTAAAATAGCCACCATTAAGGTGGTTAATTGATTTTTGGGAATTATTTAATTAATTTATTTTAATTAATTACGAAATTCGTTTTAAATTAATTATTTATTTTATTCATTCAATTATTTTATTTAATTAACCAATAAACACTTTCCTCGTTTGTGAATATCTTCCATTTTTGATTTTCTTCTCTTTTTAATGGGCTCCTCCTCCCTCATTCACACTGGATCAATCTTTGGAGAGAGGAGCCCGACCTCCGAGAAGCCACTCGTCGAAGAAGGGTGCTTAGCCTCCGAGCCATCCGGTGACAGCGTTCGGTCGTCGTCGAGGCCACAATAGCATTTCCAATCTCAAGGTGAGATCCCAATTTTATTCTCTGTCTTTTTCCCTAGGTAATCGTAGGTTTAGATCTTAGCGTAGGAGTAGAGAGTAATTTTTAGATTAAAAAAAATCAATTTCACATTTTTCGCCCGACACCGATCTCTCATCTCACGCCTCGATCCCTCCATCTTCTATTTCTATCTCACGCAATCTTCCACCTTCGGTCACGCACGGTGACCGAAGTCACGAATCTATCTCTCATTACGATACGATCCAATCATCTCACATATTCCATTTGTGCATAAATAAAAAGAATTTGGTTGTTTGTCTCTAACCCTCGTTTTTGCAGGAAAATCAAAATAAAAAAATCATTTATCTTTCTCTCTAACAATTTATTTTGCAGGTATAAATAAAAAATTAAAAAATATAATAAAAGATTTTTTTATGCTTTGTTTGTTTACAACTGCTGTTAAAAGAAAAACAAAACAAAAAAATACATTTTTTCTCTGCAGTTTAATCATAAATAAAAACACAAAAAAAAATAAAAAAAATATTGAAGCAGCGGGCCGCCACCCCCGCCGCCTGCATCCGCGCCTCCGCAGCGCGCGGCCGCACGGTAGTGCCGCTACAGCAACGCCCCAGCGGGCCCCTCGCCATCAACTGCTTCCGTCCTCGACCTGCGCGCCACCGCGCCGTGCGCGCGCGTAGGCCACCACTTTCTGCCAACGGCTGCGCGAGGGCGGCCACACCTTCAACCTCCATCCCAGCGCATGAGGGCGGCGACGCCTTCGCTCAGGCCCCGCACCGCCTGCACAGCTCAGCCCTTCCCTTCCAGGCGTCCCCTCTTCGACGCCGCCTCCCGACCGCCTACTCGACGCGCGGCCGGCGACCCCGCCCTGTCCTCCCGTACCCGCGCGACTAGCCGCGGTGGCGGCTGCCTCTCCTCCTCAGCTCTTCGACGCCGCCTCCCGACCGCCTACTCGACGCGCGGCCGGCGGCCCCGCCCTGTCCTCCCGTACCCGCGCGACTAGCCGCGGTGGCGGCTGCCTCTCCATCTCCTCTCTTGTGGGTGGGCCCGGCGGCGGCACCAGCGGCTCGACCTTGTGAAAGAAGAAAACACGAAGGCTCCAGGAACCCTAGGTCTGGGTTTGTTGAATAAAAATGTTGAGAAGATTACATATTACCCCCTAGAGATTCTGAGAATTGCAAACAGTCTCTGTCTTCATTAAAGCACGTGCGCATCATATGATATATGGGTAAATTTCACATTTTCTCCTGACAGTTTATATTTTCATTATTCAGTTCATAACTTCTCAATATTGACAATTTGATCCATGGTAATTCCATACGTTAATTTTGATTGATCTCTATGATGAAATAAATGTTTTTATACTTGCAAGAATTCTGAGAAAATCCATAAGTGCTCCTGCTGTAGTTCTCATCATTGCATAAAATTTTCATCCATTTTATTGTCATTTAATTTTTTTAAAAAATAAAAAAAGGTGTCTTTTTCTTCGTCAGAATTTTGAAAATTCATAAAAAAATATAAAAATTGCCTAAAAATCCCACAAAATTTCTGTAGGTACTTTTGAGTGTCATTTAATTTCTATCCAAGTTTTGTGCAATTTTCATATATAAAACTCCAAAAAAATTACAAAATACAAAAATAGTGTTGTGTGTATTTTGTGCATTTTGTGCTTATTCATCTATTCAAAAAATACTAAAAAATATAAAAGTCAAAAACCACTAAAAAATCATTTTCTGAAATTTGACTACTTAGTTTTTAAATCGTGCTCCTTGTGTTCGACCCTGGTCGCTATACCAGGTAAAAAGAATAGCGAAAGACCGCTTACATTTGCTTTTGATTGATTTGATCCTTTATAAGTGGTTTGAATATACATTTTTCTCGTTGACCGATTCGAGTGGTTGAGAACAACGACAACAATTGTAAATTATTTTATCCATCTCGACCGCGTCGATTTTCGTGTCATCAGAATGGTGCCGTTGCCGGGGAGCACGGCTTTGTAGTCATTTTTCATTTTTCTATTTTTGTCTCTCTATATTATAACCGTTTTCTGACCTTCTCTCTTTAATTTTTTGTGCGAGGTACTGCGTGGACAACTTGGAGTTTACTTTTTGAGGACCCGCACGGGAAGAAGAAGCAGGGAGAAGAAGAAGGAACTTTTATTTTTGAGAGAGAGAGAGAGAACAATATTTTTGTAATAATTTAGGACTTTGGACTTGGACTTTCCTCGGGGTCTGTTTCGCCAAGTGCCGGTGCACTTGGGGGACCTCACCGCTATTTTCCGTGTTTTTGATTTCACGCCCTAACTTACTACTTGATTCTCGCAGTTTTATCCCCTAGACGTAGGAATTTTGATTGATTGTGACGTAAAATTTCTAAGGCCCAACACCTAATAGAATATCTGTTCCTATAGAACGTAATTGGACCTTACTAAAATTAATTGAAAAAGTTAGTCTAATTGGATTTGAGACCACGTGTCGTGAGGAGTCACATACAGCGCTGGCAGGACCCGTTGTGGCGGGCACCGAGTGACTCCCAAGATCGGACTCCGGACTCGATTCGGTTAACTAACTATTGTTCTTCACGATCAATAGAAGTTGCTTGTCTAAGGCCGATTTCTTCGTGCATCATATAGTTAGTTTATATTCTGTCTTTAATTTTATGCGCGGATCATATTGCATGTAGAGTGCTGAAGTAAGGTACGTATTTTCTATCTCTGCATGCATCATTGTGTTTGACCGTGCATTGGCTTTTTCGACTTCCTCCCCCTGTTTTTGGACTCAAATTAATCAAAGAGGAAATCGGAAAGCTCGTTAGGCGTTTATTCTTGAAAATATCCAAAAAAATCACAAAATCAAAAATTAAAAAAAATTGGGACTGCTAATTGAACTTGACTCTAAAATCAAACGTAATTGATTCACTTCATTGTATTGGGAGAGCAATTTCCTCATTGTTTGCGCTTTTACTCGCTCGCGTACACACTAAGGAGTAGTGCCCAAATCCTATTCAAGCCTCCTAAGTGTTTGTACAACTTTCGTTGATCACCTTAACTCTAAAATTGGAAAGATAAAGGACCGAATCTCACGGTCTTCACTTTGTGTTGAGTTGGTGAACTGGGGGTTTGCTTTGTGTTTTGTATGTCTTTGGTGTGAGTCGGTTACAATCATCTTCCTTTATCATTAGCAGTCACCTTCTGTCTCTAACCCACCCTCCCTCCCTTCTATCTCTCTCTTCGTTCCTGCCTTTTCTTTCTTTCTCTCCTCTTCTACCTACCCACCCTCCCATTTGGGACGTGCTGTGAGTGACACCCACAGAGATCAGATTGACCAAACACGAGACATGGGTGTTCACATTACTGAGATGAGAGTGCATCCCATAGGCAATCGAATGGGGCAGTTGCGAGCTTTAGATGACTTGTATCCTAGGACATTGGATGAGTACACAGATCATGAAGTCCAGTCCGCTTCTACCTTGAGACCCTTTGTTCTGGATTTAGAGTTAATTGATCTACTGCCTAAGTTTTTTGGGGAAATGCACGAGGAACCTTATTTGCATATTGATGAATTTGAGGATTTTTGTGTATCACGATCATATTTGGATATCACTTCTGAGGACATGATGCTGATTACCTTCCCATTTACACTTCAGAGTAGAGTCAAGAGTTGGCATAGACGATTGGGAAGGAAGATTGCTACATGGGGAGATTTACGATCATTATTTTTGAAGAAATTTTACCCCCAGTGTAGAGCAGAGATGATGCGGTCATGTATTCGTGAATTTTCTGTTAACCCCCAAAGGCCGTTGAGAGATTCATGGTTGAGGTTACGAGAACTTTTGAGGCGATTTCCAGATCATGGATTTTCGATGACTGACCTTATCCATATCGCCATGAGGGGGAGGACCGCAGAGCAAATATCATATGTCATTACCTCGTGTAGTGGTTCACACCATTGTCCCGACTTGGATTTTGTTGAGACCATCTTGGATACACTTTCTGATCTTGCATATACACCAGATGATTTATTTGGGACAACACATGACGGAGAGATGACAACTGTTGAGTGTGTGACACACCATGCTGATCTTGATAGCACACACAAATTAGAGGATATGGATGCTACTACTTCTCATTTGATGGATGTGTTGCCTACTGTTGTGAGTTCCCAGAGCCGGACATTGGTTGATGACCAATTGGATTTACAATCAGATTTTGAGCCAATCCCGCTCTATCACGTAGAAGATTCGTCGATTCTAGATCTGCTAGGATCCCAAGAGATAGAGGAGGAACCCACATCTCAGCCATCCTCTGATTCTTTCCAGTATCCATACATAGTTGATACAGTGTCTTGTCTTCAGGAGATCTTCTCAGATTCGGAGATACATTTGGATTCATCTCAGCATAGAGAGTTTGATGAGGGACCGAATTTGGATTTTACAGAACTTGATAGTCCCGTACTTGAGCCATGTGTCCTCCCATTTGATGAGGTCGATACATTTTTAGAGGACATGACATTTGACAACATTGATCCCAACTTCCCTGATGATTCGGCATTACTCCCTGAGGGTTATCTGCGGGAGGATGCCGTGGACCATATAAACTCGGTTTCACTTTCTGGGAGTGCCTCCGATCTGTCGGATCACGAGACCGAGTATTTTGATATTTCTGATAATGAGTTTGATGATTCTCTCCTCGACGACCCTCGCGAGGATGACCCGATCTTTGAGGTATTCGATGATTTCACTGATTTGTCTACATTATATGCATCGGATATCAGCCTTTCTAGTGAGTCTCTTGATCTTGATCTTCCATATCTATTCGAGACTGTGATTGACGTGGAGGATTCCCTGACAGATCCTTCCTTCTCCACGTTCGACTTCTTCGGTTCTGCCCTGTCACTCCATATAGACCTTGAGCCGACGATTTCTTTTGTGCTACCGGAGCCCGACTTCATCTGCCCATATCTTGATTCGGTAGCAAACACCCGTCTGACTGTTTATCTGGGTGTTATCATTTACTCTCTTGACTCTGTTGACCTCGTTGTTGTTCTCCCACCGAGACTGCAACGACAGTACGGTATTCGCCTGACAGATGCCGTCCTGAACCTCGATACGGCGTTGTCCTAGCATTTGCGCCCAGCTAGGGGCGTAAACTCTAGCGCTCGTTGAGAGGCACCTCAACATTGATCACATATGTTTATATCATTCTGTCTATATCATACACTCTTTCTGTCTCACACCCCATCTCCATCTCATGATCATTCCATACTTAGGGTGTACTTTACCCTAAGTATAGGGGGGTGTCAGACATGTGATTATTCTTTGATTCTTTTTACCTCTGTTTTGCTGCCTATACTTAGGGATATTTTACCCTAAGTATAGGGGGGGTAAACCCAGTACATTCTAC
Organism: Ottelia alismoides; assembly: GCA_037367405.1. Classification (NCBI taxonomy): domain Eukaryota; kingdom Viridiplantae; phylum Streptophyta; class Magnoliopsida; order Alismatales; family Hydrocharitaceae; genus Ottelia; species Ottelia alismoides. Next base: position 178,918 of record JAZKJV010000050.1, on the reverse strand, counting down.
CCCTCGGTTTTCCCCTTGTGTACAGTCTGCTATACTTAGGATTACTTGATCCTAAGTATAGGGGGATCACTGACTTCTATTGATTTTATTCTTTTATTCATCGTTGTAGTATACTATTCTTCTCACTTTTTCTATACGAAGCACGAGTTATGTCTTTATTTCCATCTCTTTGATCACTATGAGGACATAGTTCGAGCTAAGTATAGGGAGGTGTCGTATATATTGTATATATACTTTAGCCATAACTCGTACTTTCATATTTTTAATATGGCTAAACTACTGTGTAAGTACTAAAAAAATAAAATTAAAAAAATAGATGCATAAATTTCCTCAAAAAATTTTTCTTGTACATACTGACTAATAAATCAGGTTAAAATATTTTGAAAAATATTTTGAAAGTAGTTTGAAAATCTTTTTGAAAAATCTTTTGAAAACCATTTGAAAAATGTTTGAAAAATATTTTCAACCTTTGTAAAAAGTTTGCGCCTTGTAAAAATTTTTCTCTTTGTGTGAAATTTTTTTTTTGTAAAACTATTTGCAAATGCTTGGAAAAATGGTTGAAAATTTATTTTGAAAAATTTATATATACTGTTTGAAAAATGTTTGCAAAATATTTTCAAATGATTGTAAATGATTGTAAAATTGTATGAAAAATTATTTTGGACTATAGTTTTGAAAATTATTTGTAAAATTATTTTCAAATAAATTTGAGGAATATATGCATCACACAAAAAAAATAATAAAAAATAATAAAAAAACGAATAAAATAAAAATTAAAAAAATCCAACTGTGTATATACCTGTATAAATTACTCAAGTTGTAAATTCTTGCATCATGATTATTGTAAAATAATCAACTCACTTTTTGTGCAAATATGTATCTTCTCTAACCCTTATTAAAAACAAAAAAAACTTAAAAAAAACTTTAAAAAGAAAAAGAATCTTGTATATATTTGTATATATTACTAACTATTTGCAAAAAAAACTTTTGCATGTGCATTATTTGTCAAAAATCCATAAAAATTTCAAAATTTTGAAAATTGTTTCACAAAAAGATTTTTATTTTTCTTCGCATTGTACATATTTTCTTGCATTGACATGTGCATTTTTCAGGATAGTCTTGATAATTAAACTAAGTCTGGAATAAATTTGAAGAATGGAGCTTAGTCGGACCTTAATCCACTTAATTTCAGAGGAACCTTATAAGATGTGGAGTTAAGACTTTTCAGGTCCTAGTGACTTAATTCTTTGGGTCCACACGACTATGTTCACATGTCATCTTGATGAGTCTAAGTAGAATATTTAACAACACACGCATGATTCTTTCAGACCGTGGCTTACCTTGGACAATGCACTTTACACGTAGCTCTTCATGGAGGAGGTGGTGAGGAGGCAGTTTCCTTTGGCTTGGGGTAGCATATGAGGGTAGTACTTCTAGGCGGAACCTCTCTTCTTCTTCTAGTGAAGGAAGTGCGTCTCAACTTGGTCTAGTGGTGATGAAGTCTAAAGACAGAAGTTGTGGGTTGCAATAAAGCTTCAAAAGAGGGATAGTCTACTGGCTCAAGAGGAAAATTTCTTGTATATATGATGCACCATATAGATATGTTGTACAGATGCACTTGAAAAAAAAAAGAAGAAAAAAAAGATAAAAAAGATAAAAAGAAGAAAAGGCACTCCAAAAAAGTGGTGGGTCTGATAGAAAATGATAATCCCACCGGAGTATGTATATAGTGCAAATAAGCAAAAGCTTAAAGACTCATGGATTCCATCTCATGAAGCTGCAGCGGGAGACTTAGCTACACTGGTTGAGCTCCCAAAATTCTATACCTCTTATTCCCCCTCTTCTTGAGCCGGTTACTCTTGAACTTAGAAGGGAATACCCCGCTTCTCGAGGAAAGAGTTGCTAGACCGGGGGATTAGAGTTACCTTGTTGATAGAGGTTGTTTCTTTGTTACTTCTGAGATGAGGAGCTATATTCACTTACACCGTACAAGTAAGATTTCATAGTCCTAAGAATTTGTGTATGTAGACTTGTTCTGATCTGACTGTTGAGGAGACCTGAATAGGAGTCTTGTGGAACTTAGAGTCTGTTAGGTTTTAAATCCACATCCCATTAAGGTTCCGACACATTAATAATCCAAAGGTCCGACAGAGCTCCAGACTACATTTTTATGAAGATAAGCTTAAAAGTCAACATTATTCTAACTTCTTTCCTTTTTCTTTTCTTTATTTTTGTTTTCACTTATTTTTCAAATAAGTGTTTGCTAAGGGACTAACAAAGGTAAAGTATAGGGGAATGATGAATCCACGATTCATCGCGTTTATTCTTTTATTTTAGCTTCATTTTCTTAGTCAAACACATGTAAATACCCATTAATTTCATAATTTTACCATTTTGCATGCATTTGTTAAAATTGCATTTTTAACACTTTTTGTACATAAATAAAAGAATAAAGAAGAAAAGAAAAAGAAAATATTGAAGCAGCGGGCCGCCACCCCCGCCGCCTGCATCCGTGCCTCCGCAACGCGCGGCCGCACGGTAGTGCCGCTACAACAACGCCCCAGCGGGCCCCTCGCTGTCAACTGCTTCCGTCCTCGACCTGCGTGCCACCGCGCCGTGCGCGCGCGCAGGCCACCACTTTCCGCCAATGGCTGCGCGAGGGCGGCCACACCTTCAACCTCCATCCCAGCGCGTGAGGGCGGCGACGCCTTCGCTCACGCCCGGCACCGCCTGCGCGGCTCAGCCCTTCCCTTCCAGGCGTCCCCTCTTCGACGCCGCCTCCCGACCGCCTACTCGACGCGCGGCCGGCGGCCCCGCCCTGTCCTCCCGTACCCGCGCGACTAGCCGCGGTGGCGGCTGCCTCTCCTCCTCAGCTCTTCGACGCCGCCTCCCGACCGCCTACTCGACGCGCGGCCGGCGGCCCCGCCCTGTCCTCCCGTACCCGCGCGACTAGCCGCGGTGGCGGCTGCCTCTCCATCTCCTCTCTTGTGGGTGGGGGCGGCGGCGGCACCAGCGGCTCGACCTTGTGAAAGAAGAAAACACGAAGGCTCCAGGAACCCTAGGTCTGGGTTTGTTGAATAAAAATGTTGAGAAGATTACATATTACCCCTAGAGATTCTGAGAATTGCAAACCGTCTCTGTCTTCATTAAAGCACGTGCGCATCATATGATATATGGGTAAATTTCACAATTTCTCCTGACAGTTTATATTTTCATTATTCAGTTCATAACTTCTCAATATTGACAATTTGATCCATGGTAATTCCATACATTAATTTTGATTGATCTCTATGATGAAATAAATGTTTTTATACTTGCAAGAATTCTGAGAAAATCCATAAGTGCTCCTGCTGTAGTTCTCATCATTGCATAAATTTTTCATCCATTTTATTGTCATTTAATATTTTTAAAAAATAAAAAGGTGTCTTTTTCTTCGTCAGAATTTTGAAAATTCATAAAAAATATAAAAATTGCCTAAAAATCCCACAAAAGTTTATGTAGGTACTTTTGAGTGTCATTTAATTTCTATCCAAGTTTTGTGCAATTTTCATATATAAAACTCCAAAAAAATTACAAATTACAAAAATAGTGTTGTGTGTGTTTTGTGCATTTTGTGCTTATTCATCTATTCGAAAAATACTAAAAAAAATATAAAAGTCAAAAACCACTAAAAAATCATTTTCTGAAATTTGACTACTTGGTTTTTTAAATCGTGCTCCTTGTGTTCGACCCTGGTCGCTATACCAGGTAAAAAGAATAGCGAAAGACCGCTTACATTTGCTTTTGATTGATTTGATCCTTTATAAGTGGTTTGAATATAAATTTTTCTCATTGACCGATTCGAGTGGTTGAGAACAACGACAACAATTGTGAATTATTTTATCCATCTCGACCGCGTCAATTTTCGTGTCATCAGAATGGACCACCAACGAAGATGGAGAGGAGATCGTGACGAGAGTACCTACATCGTGGCGTGTCTGTTGGATTACAGACGCTTGAATGCCGCGACAAAGAAGGATCATTTCCCCCTACCGTTCATTGATCAGATCTTAGAGAGACTAGCGGGGAAAGAGTTATTCTGCTTCTTAGATGGGTTCTCGGGCTACAATCAAGTAGCCATAGCTCCGGAGGACAAGGAAAAGACCACGTTTACATGCCCCTTTGGTACCTATGCTTTCAGGCGCATGCCTTTTGGACTATGCAATGCTCCCGGTACTTTCCAAAGGTGCATGATTGCTGTATTCGCTGAAATGGTCGGCGAATTCCTGGAAGTCTTCATGGATGACTTCTCGGTCCTTGACGATTCCTTCGATTCCTGTCTTAGGAATCTGGACCGAGTCCTCAAAAGATGTTGTGAGGTTAATCTGGTGCCTGGGAGAAAAGTCACTTCATGGTGACGGAGTGCATAGTGTTGGGGCCTGTCATCTCCAAGAGAGGAATGGAGGTTGACACTGCCAAGGTGGATGTGATCATACGACTCCAGCCACCAACCAACGTAAAGCAGTTGCGGTCGTTCCTCGGGCATGTTGGATTTTATCGGAGATTCATTAAGGATTTTTCTAAGATTGCTCGACCGCTAACTGAGCTTTTAGGCAAAGACATGGAGTTTATTGTTGATCACAAATGTCTTGAGGCCTTTAAACTTTTGCAAGGAATGATCATGAACGCACCCATCCTACAAGCCCCAGATTGGTCTCTACCTTTTGAGATCATGACGGACGCCTCAGACTATACTGTTGGGGCTGTGTTAGGACAAAGAAGAGATGGCGTCCCGTTTGCAATTCACTACGCAAGCAAAGTGCTTGACACTGCTCAGCGTAACTATACAATTACGGAAAAGGAAATGCTTGCGGTAGTGTTTGCCTTGGACAAATTCAGATCTCACCTCATTGGATCCAAGGTAACTGTGTTCACTGACCATACGGCACTACGGTACTTGATGGAGAAGAAGGATGCGAAGGTGCGTCTTCTTCGATGGATTTTACTTATCCAGGAGTTTGACTTACACATCCGTGATAAACCTCGAAAGAAGAATGTAGTGGCCGATCATCTCTCTCGTCTCAAAGATCTTAATACTTCCGAGGATTCACCAATTCAAGACTCCTTCCCTGACGAGTCGATTTTTGTTATCGACTCACTCCCATGGTATGCCAATATCGTGAACTATCTTGTCTCCAAGAAAGTTCCCGAAGATTGGCCCAAGAGCCAAATCGACCGACTGAAGTCGGACGCTAGACACTAACATTGGGAGGATCCGATCCTTTTCTTCGAAGGACCGGATTGTGTCTGGAGACGGTGTATTCCTCAGGAGGAATACCACAGTTTCCTTTCTTTATACCACAGCTTGGAGGCAGGAGGACACCACTCCGGGAAGAGGACCGCATGGAAGGTACTTCAGTATGGCTTCTACTGGCCGACTCTGTTTCGCGATGCCACCGCCTTCGCGAAGTCGTGCCCAGTATGCCAGAGAATGGGAGGAATCGTCGGTTCCAAGGATGAGATGCCAATGCAGCTGATCATCATTTGTGATGTCTTTGATGCATGGGGCATCGATTTCATGGGCCCATTCCCTGTTAGCCATGGATTCGAATATATCCTTCTTGCGGTAGACTATCTATCCAGATGGGTGGAGGCTATCCCGACCCGAGCTGCAGACAGCAGAACTGTCTGTAAATTCATCAGAGAGCACATAATCTCCAGGTTCGAAATCCCCAAAATGATGATATCAGACGGGGGTAGCCACTTTGTTAATCGGGAGGTAAAGAAACTCCTGAAGGACTACGGCATTGAACACCGTGTTGCAAGTCCTTACCACCCACAAACCAATGGTATGGCTGAGGTGTCGAATCGGGAGGTGAAGACCATATTGCAAAAGCTTGTCCGTTCGGACAGGAAGGACTGGTCTCAGATCTTAGATCAAGTCCTCTGGGCGTATAGGATAGCTTACAAGACACCGTTAGGCACCTCCCCATTCCGAATGGTATTCCGAAAGCCGTGCCATTTGCCTGCAGAGTTAGTGCACAAATCAGAATGGACAATCAAGAAGGTCAACTGGAACACGCACCTGGGACAGAAACAGAGAGACATGGATCTGAATGAGCTTGTGGAAGTCAGAAACCGCGCATACGACAACAGTTTGGTGTACAAGGACAAGGTGAAGCGTTGGCATGATAGATATATCAGACGAAAGACCTTTGTTCTTGGACAGAAGGTATGGTTGTTTAATGCTAGGCTGAAGATCTTCCAAGGCAAGTTGAAGTCCAAGTGGACAGGCCCATTTATCGTCCGTACATTGCATGATAGTGGATGTATCGAGATCTTAGATGTCGCAGATGACGCACCGACATTCCTAGTGAATGGACAGCTGTTGAAGCACTTCGTCGAATCTAATGGGCAGTTAGTTCATGTTGAAGAAATTGTATTCATGCGCAAGACAGATACAACAGATACACCTCGAGCCGCGTATGAGACCTTGCAGCAGTGAACTTCTGCCATCCGCAGCATCTCGAAAGATTCCGACCGACTCATCTGTATATATCATCATTCTTGTACATCCTATCCTTTCTCCCGCAACTCTAGTAACTCATCCCCGTCTCATTACATCACTATCTTGGACTATACTTAGGATGACCAGATCCTAAGTATAGGGGGAGGAGTCACGTAAGTCGGTTCTTTGTACATTCTCCAGATCACATGGGTCCTCTTACTCACTTCTGTCCTATACTTAGGCTGACCTGAGCCTAAGTATAGGGGGGACCGATGCCCGCTTTGTATATATTCATCCATTTCCCCTCTTGCCCTCGTCCGCCCCATTTTTTTGATCTTCTTCTACACTTAGGCAGTCAAGAGCCTAAGTATAGGGGGGCAGTGCGACTTCTATACATTTTTGTAATTTTAGCTCTCCTACGCTTAGCCCGAGCTATGTCTTTTTGGTCGCTTTTCGTGCTCTGAGGACATAACACACGCTAAGTATAGGGGGGCGTGTATATATTACATATATACTTTACCCATAGCTCGTACTTTCGTGTATTTTCGCGTATTTTCTGTATATATTATGCAATAATTACAGGGTGGGTAAAAATTGAAAAAAAATTGTACTATATGTATAATACTTGTATAAAAAATGTAAAATTCTTGTAAAACATACTTTTGTAAAATTTGTTGGATGTATACCGAAAAAAATTGTATAATATGTATATTATGTATAAACTAAAAACTTGTTGTAAATAATACAAATTGTTGCATACTTATACCAAAAAAATGTGTTGAAAATAAGGCTTCTTATTTACTCTTACATATCATCTTTGCAAAAAAAAAGTCTTACATTTCATTCATAGCATGTCATCTGCACCTCTCATTTGCATATCTTGCATATGCAAGGTGAAAAGCTAATGGGTTCTGAACCGTGTTATGAATAGATATTGAGGATGGGCTTGATTTGACCTTAATCAACCTAATTTCAGAGGAACCTTATAGGAACTGGAGTTAAGATTTATCAGGTCAAGTGACTTAATTCTTTGAGTCCGCAAGTCTATGTTCACATGTCATCTTGATTAGTCTAAGTAGAATATCTCGTGCACACGCATGATTCTTTTAGACAGTGACCTAACTTGGACAAAGCACAATGCACGTAGCTCTTCATTGATGAGGTGGTGAGGAGGTAGAATCCTTTAGCTTGGAGTAACACACGGGTGGAAACAGCCGTCCTCCTCTAGGGAGGATAGTGCATCTCAACCTAGTCTGGTGGTGTTGAAGTCTAAGGACGGGACGCTGTGGGTTGCAATAATGCTTCAAAAGAGGGATAGTCTACTGGCTCAAGAGGAAAAACTCCTAATGTACATGCTGCACCTTGTATATAGTTCCAAAAAAATGCAAGAACTCCAAAAAAAATACAGGCCACAAAAAAATTGCCTGTTGGAGTATGTATACTAGCAAGAAGTCTGCAGCTAGTTAACTTGGCTACACTGGTCAGGCATCCCGGGATAGGTTAGCTACACTAGCTACCATCCATTCTTTATTCTTTTCTCTACCCCCTCCTCTTGAGTTGGTCGCACTTGAACTTAGAAGGGAATACCCCGCTCCTCGAGGAAAGAGTTGCTGGATCGAGTTATTGAGTTACCTTGTTAGAGGAGGCTGATTCCGAGTCATTTCTGATGTGGAGAGCTATTTATCACTTACACAGTACAAGTAAGAATCATAGTCATCAAAAATTTGCGTTTGAGGATTTCTTCTGACCTGACTGTTAAGGCGTCATGAATAGAAGACTTGTGGAACTTGAAGTCTGTTAGGTCTTAAGTTCAGATCCCAATAAGGTTCCGCCACACAATTAATCCAAAGGTCGAGTCAAGCTCCATTTTCAACTTTTGTTCATGACCTTGATATGGAACCCAATCTCATTTCACTCTTGCATTTCATTTAGTTGCTCGGGGACGAGCAAGGTTTAAGTATAGGGGGTTGATGAATCTGCGATTCATCACTCTAAAAGTTGAAAATAGAGCTTTGTTCCCGAGTAATTAGAGGCATATTTCTACTTATATCGCATAATTAACACTCATGCATGCAAGTATAATATCTGCATTTTAGCATTCATATTTGCATTAAATAAGAAGTCAATTTCACTTATAAATATTCGCCTGTATATTAGATAAAATATCCTATTTGTATATATTTTATACTATCTCCAAATGCAATAAAACTAACTCTATTGTGTATATATTACTAATACTAATTAAAGAAAAATATCTAAAAAATACTAACTTGTAAAATCAACAAATAAAACACCAATCCAAGTTTGAAATCATGAACCTTAAAATACACATATCTCTCTCATAGAGTGTCCGATTGAGGTCTACTCACTTTTAAAGTAATATACATTCAAAGACCTTCGAAACAAGACCAATTTCATTAAAATCGGAGCTCGTATGCAAAACTTGGGTTTTGGGCCCCTTTTTACATTGTACATAATGACGGTTTTACCCCTACATTTTATCGTTTTATTTTCTTCATTAATAAAAATCCAAAAAAATTAGATTAAGGTGTAAATATTCTTCTCATATTTTCTCTATTTTTATTTTGATTTTTCTCTTATTGAAAAATGACAAAAAATGCAAAAGATAAAATGTGGTATTTTATACCTATAAGGTTCCACCCAAAAATACGTTTTTGTACAGATGATCTCGTTTGATTTTCAGCCCTTCACAAAAGTTGTAGATCTCGTCGAGACGAGTAACTTTCATGTTGAACACTTTTTGATTTAAGCCCTTTTGTTATGTCTTTTTTATTTTTCTTTCCATTCCAACTTTAGATTTTTCTGGGAGCGACACGTGGTGGCTCCGGACGCCGCCACGTGTCAACTCCTTGGTTTTTGCTTTTTATTAAATAAATGCTACATGGCCGCATCCTAGCACGCCAAGTGGCATCATCTCTCTCCTCTCTACCCATTCCTTCCCACTCTCCCTTAACTTAAGGGAGAGGCCACCCTACGACACCTCTCATTCCACCCCATCTTCTCTACCTTCTCCATCTCTTCTCCAACCCCCTCTTCCTCTTTATAATGCCCCCCCCCTCCTCCATTCATCTTCATCCACCATTTTAGAGAAGTATAGGCCCAACTCGCTCCTCCCCCTTGGTGACAGCTCCGGGTGTGGAGCTTGAGTCGAAGACGACCTTTGCGCTTTAGATCCAAGGGATCTTCCCTTGCCGCAGCTCCTTCTCGAGTTGTCCGAGCTCGAGCCTTGCCGACTCTTGAGCGACGACAGGAGAAGCCTCATCTTCTCCCTTCCGAGACATCATCCTCCACGTACAGGTATCTTCTTCTCCTTTTCTTCTTCATCCTCATTCTACACCCACACTCTCTCTCATCAATCCATCGTTGTTCCATTCATCGATTCGCAAAACCGATCGCACTTCAACGGATAAATCACACGTTGCGAACGCAACGGTGATTTTTATTTAATTTTTCGAGTAGTTTTCATCAACTGATTAATCCTTTATTTAAACCACTTAAACAATTGCATGAGAAAACAGAGGAGGTGGTGACACCCTCCTCTTCCTTCTTCCTCCTCTCACCACGCTCACCACGCACACACACCATCACCAACCCCGCCAACGGCTTTCTACTCCGACGACCCTTGGCCGTGTGTTGGCCGTCCTCTGTCGCCGCCGCCCGCGAGCTCCACCGCACGGCAGTGCGTGCCCTTGCTGCCGCCTCCTTAAACGCCCACCAGCGGCCGCCCAGCGCGGCCTCCGTATCACCTGTGAAGCCGCCGCCCAGCCGCTCTCTCGCGGCCATGCGTGGCCTCACGCGTCTCCGCCCCGCCGTTAGCACACACCCACCGTCGACGCCGCCAACAGCTCCTCGACGCGCACGCCCATAGCACGCTCCAGGACCTTCCATTCCACTTGACGCTGCCCAGCCGCGGCGCTTGGTCGGCCTTCGTCGTCCCTGCTCCGCGCAAATCCACCGTCAACGCCGCCCACCAGCGGCCCTCGGCGCTCAGCCACCTCGACACCGCAGCCACCTGTGGCCCCGTGCCCGTGGAGCTCCTCCATCTCCATCCCCTGTTCAAGTCCAAGAAACAGAGGAGGCGACATTGGAGAATTGGAGAATAGAATAAAAAAAGGGAATTTGCAAAGGGGACACTTGCACCCCTTTGCAAGTTTTAAACAAATTTCAAGTTTTCATTAATTACATGTAAGTCCCTGTTCTTTCTTCGAGCTCATATTTCCTTTTCTGTATTGCATTCTTACCCCTGCATTTGCACATTTATTTTTCGTTATTCTGTCGTCCATTTTTAATTCTGAAAGTGGCATTGTGTAGCATAACTCTTGTTCTACCATTTTATCATCTATTTGTATTTTTCTGATTTGCAGAATATTTATGGAAATTAATTTAGTGAAAAATTGCAATATTTTGTCCATATTGATTGAGTAAATTATTGTGCACTTTCTGCTTATCGAAAAATCTCTGAAAAATCATCATTGGTAGATCTAAGTTCATGCTACAACATATCCAAAATTCACATCATTTGCGCATGTAATTTGTCATAGAAAAATTATTTAGTGAAAATCTTAATCGATTTTTAGTTAATCAACCGTGAAATGTTTTAAAGAAATTCAAGTTTATTTGGATAGCTCTTAATTAGATCTATTTGGATTAATTTTATTTCTGAGAAATATCGTCGTTTGGTAATTATTTAAATTAGTTTAGTTATTTTAACTAAAGTCTGATATTTTATTATCCGTGCATCTAAAAATTACAAAAAAATTAGAGTAGCTTAATTTCATCCCATTTCATAATCTGACCATGTTTCATAATTTTTGGAATTTATTTGACTATCTTTCTGAATTAACATTTAATTTGGCCTGATTTTGCATGTGTATTGCATAGAAAAGCCGAAAAAGACCAAAAATATATTCCTCGAAAATCTCACACTTGGATTTTGCTAAAATTTGACCTAAGGAGACAGTTGCCTCCCTGAGTTCGACCTTGGACTTCACCAAGTAAAAAAAAATTTGCCGCTTGAAAATAACTCGAATCTAATTAAAGTGGTTTTTGATTAGCCCTCTCGTATCCGACCGCAACGAACGACTTTAACTTAATTTGGACAATTAATTTGCTCGAATTAACTAAGAATGCGGGAGCGGTTTATCAATAACCTGTTTTTTTGTTTGTGTGTTTGGTTGGTGGGTTAAGGGTTATGAGGGTTTGTGTGATATGATTGTATTGAAATTTGAAAAAATAGGTAATTATTATGATATGATTGTATTGGAATTTTAAAAAGTAAGTAGTTGTTGTGATGTGATTGGATTGAAGTTTGGAATAATGAGTAGAAGTTGAGTATTTTATGATTTTTAGATGATATGTTGGTATAATATAATTTTTTTGGTGGAGAGAGAGAGAGTCGGACCCACTAATTAATTAGATATATGGGTTTTGTGAGGTTATCCATCCAAAGTGGGGGGTAATCTGTTGTATTAAAAGATTGTATTTAGATTTTAATTGGAAAATTTATGTAATTACAATTGGAGTTAATTTGGTTTCAATTTGCAAACCAAATAACTTGGAGGGAAAGTTGGGAATTCCCAAATTTGAAACATGGTAAAGTTTGGGTAGAAGTTTAGTACCATACCTTGGAGTTCTAAACTTTTGGTAAACTTATATGTGAGTTCACACCCCAAGCTCTTGTAGCAATAGTAGAGAGGAGGATTGGAAGACCACACGCGCACAGGCGCTCTGCTCCGTCTCCGGAGAGTCAATTCGGATCTTCATACTTTTGTTGCGAGTTTCATTTGCCTGATCGATTAAATTAATCAGACAGATTAATTTGATTTCGATCACATTACGAATCTGACTCAATCCAAACGCCTCGTTTTAGCCGCGGTTTTGGAATCCGAAGGAATACGCCCGTTGAGGGGTGTTTTCGGAAACCAAAAGTCACCGCGCGCTAGGGCATGCGAGCTCCTCTTTTTATACACCTCACCCAATGTCGTTTTTCTTCACTCGCAAGAAAACTCCACTCGTCGTCGCTCTTGTTCTTTCTTCTCACGCCTGCTACCCTGTTCTTCTCGACTGCAAGTTCTCGGAGGTGCTTTCGAGGATGATCTCGTCGGTGTGCGCAGACGAAGATCGTGAACCGTCGTATCCTGGAGGCGGATTGCCAGTACCCTTCGTACCGGTATTGTTGGAGATAAATTCTTTCTAAGGACAATCCATTTTAATGGACAATTCGGTGATTTCTGACCTAATCTTTCTTATATATTGTTTGTCGCAATTTGTTTATTACACTACAGGAAGCTCCAGCTTTGGAGACGACAACTGGCGACGGTCATAGAATGACTGTCCCTAATGAAAGCTTTTAGGGACGGTCATGCCATAACCGTCCCCAATACTTTATATCAGGAAACGCTATGCGAGCTGGCGTCCCTTTTTGTAATAGCTTAATAGGGACGGTCAGCAAGACCGTCCCCTCTGCCTAGGGAACTCATTGGGGACGGTCTTGACCGTCCCTAATACGCTTCTGTTGGCGTCGCCTCCAGTAATGGATCTAAGTGGACGGCCAGAGGGGACGGTCAGAAACGACCGTCCCCTCTGCCTTGCGATGGACTTTGGGGACGGTTATGACCGTCCCCTATATGCTTTTGTTGGCGTCGCCTCCGGTCTCTTACCCTAAGTGAGCGACCAGAGGGGACGGTCCATGGTGACTGTCCCGTCTGCCCTGGTAGGTCCTTTGGGGACAGTTCTGACCGTCCCCAATACGCTTCTGTTGGCGTCGCCTCCGGCCGTTCATATTAAGTGGCTGAACAGAGGGGATGGTCACCAAAGACCGTCTCCTCTGCCTGAGAGGACCGTTGGGAACGGTTCTGACCGTCCACATTACGCCTTTGTTGGCGTCACATCAGGCCAGTTGGCCTGACCAAAGGGGACGATCTTAAGTGAACCGTCGCCGATCGTCTCCAATGGGGACGGTTGTAATGACCGTCCCCATTGGTGAGATCGAAAAAACCCCTTCGACCAGCGTTCATTCTCACTTTGCCCTCTCTCAAGCAGCCGCCAACGTCGCCCCTCTCGGCCAACGTCGCCCCTCCGACCTCTCTGTGGTCGCCATCCTCCTCAATCTTATTTTCTGGTATCTAGCAACACTCCTTGGTGTTTATTCTTGTTTATTTTGCTTGATATTGTTGTTAGGGATGTTATTCCCCATGTGAATGAGTTTTTTTGTTGTTATGTTAGGGTTGCTTGATTTGTTTAATATAATAGGTTTTTCCCCATGTTATGATGAAATATCTTATTGTAGGATAGAGGAAAACATTGCATGTTGTATAAAAGGATAGAGGAAAACACTGTTTGTTGTATAATGGGAGGTCATGAAATATTTGTTGTAGGATAGATGATAACATGTTATAGTATGAAACATGTTATAGGATTAACATGTTATAGGATGAAACATGTTATAAAACATTGCTTGTTTATATTAAATATAATGTTCTTGGGTATATTAGATCTAGAAATTCTTATTGTGTATAAGAGAAACACTTGATAATTAGGATTTAGGGTGGAAAAATTTGTGTCTATAATAACATAATGATGGTGGATTTTATTCTGATTGCGCAGTAAAATGGATAAATCATGGATGGATAAGAGATACGATGGTTTTCAACAATATAAGAGAGGAGTGATTGCATTCTTGGATTGGGCATTTGAAATAGAAAGAGCTAATAAGAAATTTGGTGGTCTTAAGATTTATTGTCCATGTGTGAGATGTAAGAATATTAAATGGAATGTTAGAGAGGAAGTCTATAACCATCTTATATTCAACGGATTTTGGTTACATTACTCCATTTGGACTGAGCATGGAGAGGTTATAGATTTGCGAATGGATGAAGATATGGGTGTAGATGCAGGAGTCACTACACAAACCTTGAATAATATTGATCACGAATTATTTGAACTAATGGATGACTTAAGAACACTTGAGACACAAGACATTGGTGTAGACGATAGGTTTTCAAGCAATTTGCCAGATTTAGAAGATATATTGGCTCCTGGGGTGGAAATGACGCGTTGCAGTTTTTATTAGAGTTGTTTAAGATGAAAGTAAGGAACGGATCAACTGCTGCAATGATGACAGATGTGCTAGCTTTGATACGGAAGTTATTGAACAATCCTCAGAATTATCCTAAGGATTGGAAAGAGGCAAAGCAACGATTCCGATCGCTCGGTCTGAAATACGAGAAGATCGATGCTTGTGTTAATGACTGTATGCTTTTTCGAGGAGAAAATTCTGATTTAGTTCATTGTCCATATTGTAAGGCTTCCAGGTATAAAGAAGAAAAAAAATGATTTAAAGAGGAAGAAGAAGTCGGTGAAAATATTATGATACTTCCCATTAATTACAAGGCTGAAACGTCTCTTCATGTCAGAAAAAACTGCAAAGTGGATGACGTGGCATTCTCGTTTAAATAAACGAGATGCAAAAGAAGTTATGAGACATCCTTCCGATGCAAAAGAATGGATAAAATTTGATCAGAAATATCCGCATTTCTCTAGTGATGAGAGAAATGTTCGCTTGGGATTAGCTTCAGATGGTTTCAATCCGTTTGCTAATATGAGTCTGAGTTACAGCATTTGGCCTGTGATTTTGATAGTTTACAATCTACCACCGTGGATGTCAATGAGTTCATCATTTATGATTATGACACTACTAATTCCTGGTCCTAAAGGTCCTGCCAATGCAATTGATGTGTACCTACAACCGTTAATGGATGAACTAAAAGTCTTATGGACTACTGGAATACCTACATATGATGCATGTAGGAAAGAGATATTTACATTACAAGCTGCATTATTGTGTACTACAAATGACTTTCCCGCGTACGCAAATTTGTCTGGTTGGAGTACGAAGGGTAAACTCGTATGTCCTGTCTGTCTTGAAAAAACACATTCGACATGGCTGTCTGTAAGTATGAAGTATTGCTATTTGGGTCATCGTCGATTCCTTCCACCGAAGCATAGATGGCAAAGGGCAGATAGTAATAAGAATCGGTGGGCCGGTTCAATATCGTTTGATGTATCCAATAGAAAGATACTTTCGAAAATTAAAAAATATGGTCTTTAATAAGGCACAACCCGAAGGATGCATTGCTAAAGGTTATCTTTATGAAGAGTGCATTAATTTCTGTGAAATGTATATGGACGGTGAAAGTGTGCGTTTCAACCGTTATGAACGAAATGACGAACGCGAGGCGTGGAGAAAGAGGACGAATCTAAATTATGGGCCTTTCATTCTTGTGGCAGGCATATATTCAGTGGTATACGCCGCGTAATATCCGATGACGATAGAGATCTCTTACACTACTATGTCTTGATGCAGTTGTCAGAAATAGACGAATTTTTTGATGAGTACACTTCATTATTTAATGAGACGCATAATAAATCTGAATTCCTCAAATGTTTCCGTTCACGTGTGAAACATTTACGGGAAACGGCAGATGGTAGGTGGAACATTAACCTTGACATTCTTAGAAGCATAACATATTCTCAAGTTATGTCTTACAAGTGTTATATTGTGAATGGATACAGATTTAGAACAAAGTCCGCCGACGAGATGAAATCGACGCAAATGTCGGGTGTTATAGTAAAAACAGATTTACCTTCAGGTTTAGACGGTTATTATGGGGAAATACTTGACATAATAGAGATCAATTTGACTTATGAATGTCGATGTGTTCTTTTTATATGCAATTGGTTTGATGTAGGTCGTGAGGGGATAGGATATCAAAGAGACAGAAATGGGATCATTTCATTGAAACAATCTGGGAAATTGCTAACAAATGAGCCTTTTACACTAGCCAGTCAGGTAGAACAAGTTTTTTATATTCTAGACAACTTAAGTGATGGATGGATCATACCGTGAGAACAGTACCAAGAGATTTTTTTGATGTCAGTGATGATGATGAGTTGCTAAATATAAACAAGGCATATGAAGTTGAAATACAAGAACATCCAACAGAAATTGTAGATGCGGATTTTTAAAATGTAACTTTACCATCGTTTATTTTCCAATTTTTTGATGTAATATGTGAATTATATCATTGTTGTTATATCTAATTTAAATGTTTCATAATATGCAGATATGCCTCCACGTCCTAGACACATTCGGGATGCACTGCCGAAACCACAGCGAGGGAGTGAGACATCCGATCCTGACGGATCGAGTAGCTCAGGCAGACGTAGAGGCTCATCTCAGTGTCGAGTGTTGGATCGTCTTCGTCTTGGTGAGACACTCAGGGTGCGGATAGTTGGAGGCGATGCGGTGGGGGAGAACTCAGATGTTTTCCAGAATTACTTGGGACAGGTGTGCAGAGCCAGGGTCCCTCTCCACATTACACACTGGGGTTTAGTGGAGCGGTTAATAAAAGATGCCATTCTTCATGATTTGGAGGTATTTATAATATTAACAAACCAAATTTTTTTCTTCAGTATATATATATATATAAAAACTTATTTATGTTTGCTTTGGTTTCTTTGCAGTCTGGTTTTTCCTGCGACCGTGACCCGACCACTGATGCTCTGATTTTAGGCCATGGGGCGGAGATGTTGCGTAAATATCGAGGTCGTCTGAAGACTCGAGTGAGTACTTTGCTTTATATTTAAGTATAAATTTGTTTTTCATCATCTAAATATATAATTAATTTTCTTTATATTTTAAAGTACTTCGACCCGGAGCTTACATTGGAAGCCAATTTGGTAAATTGTCCTCCGAATGTACCCGCTGAGCAATGGAGGGCGATGGTCACTATTTGGATGGGAGAAGAACATACGGTATGTGACATATATATGTGCATTTTATACATATATCATTTGGAATTCTTTTATTAAAATTACTATCTTCGTATAGGGCATCTCAAGGAAAAATGTTGAAAATCGGAGGAAAGTTTTTAAGTCTACCCATAGAATGGGGAGAAGAAACATAAATCAACTGAACGATGACTTCGTAAGTAATCTACTTTATGATTAGTGTTAAAATTGTAACCATTATATATGTATTAAAATGGTATCGTAAGTTTACTAATCTTTTGACACTAGGAAGTGGAGAACGAGCGAGTGCCCAGCCGAATGGAAGTCTTCGAGAGGTCTAAGAGCTGCCATGTGGGCGGGGAAGTTCATTAGGTGGATCCTGCCTATGGTCCAATTCATGTAAGTTATTGGTAACATATTTGCATCTTTTTTACAAATTAAATGAATTTGAACTTATTTAAATAAATTTGTAGGAGGAGATGGTCAGGCTCACAACCACTGGCTCTGTATACCACACCGGAACGAGTCATCCACCTCTTACTCCTGATGCGGCCTTCCTCCAGGCGACCGGTCTAGAGCATCAGGGACGTGTCCGTTGTGGTGGTCGTGGTGCCACCATACATAATTGATATGGAGTAGGGACCGGCTCGACCTCTCAGAAGACACAAAGGAAGAGGGAATTAGAGAGTTAAGTGTCTAGCATAAATATGGAGATTTAGGATTTGCGCCAACAAATGGCGACTTTCAATGCATTGATGCAGGCACATCAAGGTGCAGCGTCGACTAGCCACCCAACAGATGATGATAATACCGTTGCGAGGCTAGGCGACGACGATGACGGCAAAGAAGAAGATGATGATGCTGATGACGACGACGACGACGAGGATGAGGACGACGACTAGGATAGCTTAGTTACTTTGTAGGATACTGTAGTATATTGTATAACTATTTTGGACAATTACTGTAGGATATTGTAGTATTTTGAATGCATATGTTATTGGACGACGACTTTATGAATGTGGATTGCATTTTTTGTGTGGTGATCGTAATATTTATTATGAAGACAGATTTTTTGTAACAGGTAGGCAAAATGAGGATCAAATATGGGGTAATGGAAGTTTTTTGTTAGCAGATGAACAAAGGGGACGGTCATAGCGACCGTCCCCTTCGTTCTTAGAGACGGTTATGACCGTCTCCACTTCCTCACTTTTGGGATGTTTGTGACCGTCCCCCCTGAATGCCTTTAAGGGACGACCGTGACCGTCCCCAATAAGATCCTTTAAGGGACGGTCATGCACGTCCCCTATACCAGACCTTTAGGGACGGTCACGACCGTCCCCTATGTATGAGTATAGGGGACGGTCTAGACTACCGTCGCTTATATCAAATGGGACGCCAGTTTTGGAGACGGTTGCATGACCGTCTCCATTGATTAAAGGGGACGGTCATGTTATCATTCGCGACGGATGTTGACCGTCGCCTGTTCTACTCTTTCTTGTAGTGTTACTTACCCTTTTCTGGATCTCCCCGGTTATTTGTTTCCGTTTGATTAATCGATTCCTGTTTGCTTTTTGTAATCGGATAATGAATTGGTATTGCATGATATTAATTTTGATAATCTGTAATGTTGTTCTCTCAATCCATTTGGATCCGTATGATTATTGTTTAATACATGCATGGTTGGTCCTATTTACAATAATCTTAGAGAGGATTTATCGAAACCAATTATAAAACAATGTCGGAAACCATGTTTAAATCGAGGGTTGATACGACGGATATATCTAAAAAATTTGGTGGAAAGAACTTTAAGCTTTGGCAACAACGTATGAAGATCTGCTTAATCGCCATAGGATTAATCTCGATACTTGAAACCGACTGTCCTACGATGGAAATAGAAAACCCTTCACCCGATAGCCAGAAGGCGTAATCTACGTGGAAGGAACACGATTGTATATGTCATGGTTTTATCTTGTTGGCTCTGTCCAACACGTTGTTTGATGTATATTGTTCGTTCGCGCAGACTGCGAATGAGCTATGGGAAGACTTGGATCGGAAGTATAATACCGAAGACCTCGGTATTGATCTGTGGCCAAGTTTTTGAAGTTTTTCATGGCCAAAGGGAAGTCAGTTTCTGAACAGGCACACGAGTTTTTACTCCTACTCTATGGTTTAGAAGATGTCGAAATGAAACTTCCAGAGAAATTTTAGATCATCTGCATCATAGAAAAATTTCCCAAATCGTGAGAAGACTTCGGGATGACCCTTAAATACAGGAAGGGGAAATTTTCTATGGATGACTTGATGGTGGCAATTCATATATAAGAGGAAAACAAGAAACAAAAACCTATGCTTTCTGTTGATATTCAGGATAAGGTCAATCTCATTACCTCGAAGTGGAAAGATAAGAAGGAAAATGATCCTAACAACTATAAAATGAAATCAAAGGGCAAGATTCAGAAAAAGGTAAAGAATAAACCCTAGTGGCACTGTAATTAGATTGGTCATTGGAAGAAAGACTGTCCGTCCTTAAAAGCTCAACCTAAGACTGTAAACGGGAGTCCACAAGTGAATATAATTACTATGGGCATCGGGGCTAGCGAATGATATGTCTCTGTAAACCTAAACTATACCATATCCATGATATAAATGAGTGGCTCGTGGATACGGGAGTTAATGTAAATATCTGTTCTCAAAGAACTTTGTTTTCTTCTTATCTGACCTGCAGTGGTGGGACTGTGAAGATGGGGAACGATTTTACAGCTAGGGTGGTAGGGTCGGGACAAGTCAACTTGAGGTTCTTCTCTGGACGTATCTGGACGTTGCACAAGTTGCTGCATGTTCCTGATATTAAGAATAATGTCTTATCTGGCTCTATCTTAGTTAGAAATGGTTTTAAATTGAACTTTAAAATGTAATCAAGTTATTATTCTGAGACATGCCATTTTTTATGGAAAAGGCTATTTGGCTGATTTTGATTTACTGTTTAGAATTAGATTCGATTCCGTAAACATTAATGAAATAAATGTTCTAAATTCTGAATGTTCTAATTTTGTGTCTCATGTTGTGAATAATCTAAAATCTTGTGATCTGTGGCATGGTAGATTGGAACATGTAAACTTAAATTCAATTAAAATAATAATGAATTTAGAGTTGGTCTCCAAACACACTATTGATAAAACTCAAAAATGTGAAATCTGTGTACAAGCTAAGACACCTAGGAAGTTTTTTCAGACTGTCTCTAGAGATAGTGAGATCTTGGATCTAGTGCACACGAATATATGTGAGTTTAATGGTGTGTTGACTCGAGAAATAAGAAATACTTTATCACATTCATAGATGGTGGCAGTAGTTACTGCTATGTGTATCTAATGAAAATCAAGGATGGAGCCTTAGAGAAATTTCTTATATTTAAGAATGAGGCTGAGACACAAATAGGAAAAGTACTTAAACGCCTTAGGTCAGATAGAGGAGGTGAATATACCTCTAACTTATTTGATGAACAATGTAAATCGTTTGGCATAGTTCATAAAGTTACGGCTCCATATTCACCGCAATCAAATGAGATAGTAGAACGGAAAAATAGAACCTCAACTAACATGATCAATGCTCTCTTACAGAGTTCTGGACTTCCAACCTATACGTGGGGAGAAGCCTTGAATACAGCTTGCCATATTCTGAATAGGGTTCCTCCAAGATATATGGAAAAGTGTCCTTTTAAACTTTGGAGAAATAGGAAACCGAGTTTAAAATATCTCAAAGTGTTGGTTGTTTCGCTAAGGTTTTAGTCCAAGAACACAAGAGAAAGAAACTTGGTCAAGAGAAAGAAACTTGTTCCTAAAACTGTTGATATGGTCTTCTTAGGTTACTTGGAAAATAGCTATGCATATAGGTTTTTGATAATTCGGTCCGAGATACCGATCATAGATGTCAACACCATTGTTAAACTCCTTAATGCTACCTTCTTTGAAGATGTCTTCCCGTTGAAGACTGGGATTCCTCAGAATCTGACCATTGAAGGCACCTCTACATCTAGATCTATTCCGGATCAAGTGGAAAGGATAACGAATGTCGTGGTTGAAACTCAACCTAAACCCAATGATCTTTCTGAAGAAATTGAGCCAAGAAGAAGTAAAAGACCTCGGATAATTAAGGATCTGGGTAGCGACTTCATTGTCTACCAGATCGAGGGTGATCCACCAAGTTACAAGAAAGTCATGACTTCATCTGAAGAGAAACAATGGAAAGAATCCATCAAATCTGAAATGGATTCCATTATGCCTAATGGAACTTGTGTGTTGATTGATTTACCCAAAGGTTGCTCTACCATTGAGTGCAAGTGGGTGTTTAGGAGAAAGCTTAGACCTGACGGATCAATTGAAAAGTACAAAGCCATATTAGGTAAAAGGAAGGTATCAATTATTTTGATACCTATTACCCTGTGATTAGGATGACCACAATCCGGATGTTTATAGCATTGGCATATGTATATGATCTCTCCATCCACCAAATGAATGTGAAGACCACCTTCTTGCATGGCAATCTTGAGGAAGAGATTTATATGGATTAACTTGATGGGCTTGTGACTCCTGGGAATGAGGGAAAGGTTTGCAAGTTTGTTAAATCCCTTTACGGATTGAAACAAGCACCAAAGCAGTGGCATGATAAATTTGAAAGAACTATTTGTCATGTGGCTTTAAGGTTCATGAATCCGATAAGTGTGTTTATTCTAAGGTGAAAGGTGATGAGTGTATTGTCTTGTACCTGTATGTTGATGACATATTGTTGTTCGGATCACATATGAGGATTATTAATGAGACTAAGGCATTCTTAAGTAGCAAGTTTGAGATGAAGGAAATGGGTGTTGCTAATGTTATCTTGGGTCTCAAACTGATAAGGTCAGTTGATGGGATTGTAGTTTCTCAATCTCACTATGTTGAGAAAGTACTTGAGAAATTTGGATATCAAGATTGCAAAGCTGTAAGCACTCCTTTTGATTCATCCAAAACGCTGTTTAAGAATAAAAGTGAAGTACTTGTAGCTCAATTAAGGTATTCATAAGTGATAAGAAGTTTAATAATTATTGCAAATTACACGAGACCTGATATCTCATTCTCGGTTGTAAAGCTGAGTATATACACTAGCTGTCCTGACCGTATTCACTGGGAGGCTTTGGATCGAGTAATGAAGTACTTGAAGAGAATTATTTCCCTTATTTTGCATTACGGTAGACATTCATCTGTATTAGAAAGATACAGTGATGCAAGCTGGATAGGGAAAATAGAGGAGTCTGAGAGTAGTGATGTTACAGGGTATGTATTTACCCTTGGAGGCGGTGCAGTCTCCTATAGGTCTGTGAAGCAGACCATTCTAGCTCAATCCACTTTTGAGGTCGAGCTGTGTGCTTTGGACACCACTGGAATTGAGACTGAATGGCTAAGAGAACTTTTGTCTGAAATTCCCATGGTAGGTCAGCCCGTTCCTGCGATCTCGCTACATTGTGATAATATGACAATAATTGACAAGATTAAGAATTCAAAGTTCAATCAGAAAACAAGGAGACACATTCAAATTAGACTTAAGACATTAAGGGATTTGGTGTCTCGAAGAGTATTGGCTGTGGATTTTGTTGGATCCAAAGACAACATAGCAGATCCATTGACTAAGGGACTTCATAGATCTTTAGTCCTAAAGTCTAGGCTTGAGATGTGACTGAGACCCATTTGAAATTCATCTACAGTAGCAACCCAACCTATCTGAGTGGAGATCCCACAAAGTAGGTTTAATGTGGTAATAACAAGTTGTTTGGATAACTGGTTGGCACTCTAATCTTAGTGCGAAAGTATGAGTGTCTTATCCCTGGAAGCCTGAGTGCCATTTAAGTTGCAAGTTTAGGAAGAGCGTAGGCTCTGAATGGGTTCAAGTATTTGGGCAAGATGTTAGTAGTGCATCCTTGGAGAATGCCACCTATGTGAGTTTTACTGTGGGCCACAATTAAAGGAAGAGGGTCTTTCCTAAATGCACTCATGAAACCGAATAAGGGTGTATGGCCTTTAAGAGCACCATCCCTGAAGATTGTATGAAGAACAACACTTTATTGTTTCTACCGTATATTTTAACACCAAAGTCTGAAGTTTAAGACGTATTTGACTTCGTTCTTTTTAAAGTGCAAGTAGTAAACTCAAGTAGAGGTTCAAATCGAAAGGTACCTTTAATGAAAGCAAAGTGTGGCAGCCGAAAGAAGTTTCTTAACTCTTTGAATTTTTATTTCAAATTGGTGAATTCGTGGGGGATTGTTGTATTAAAAGATTGTATTTAGATTTTAATTAAAAAATCTATGTAATTACAATTGGTGTTAAATTGGTTTAAATTGAGAAACCAAATAACTTGGAGGGAAAGTTGGGAATTCTCAAATTTGAAACATGGTAAAGTTTGGGTGGAAGTTTAGTACTATACCTTGGAGCTCTAAGCTTTTGGTGAACTTATATGTGAGTTCACATTACAAGCTCTTGTAGCAACAGTAGAGAGGAGGAATGGAGGACCACACGCGCGCACGAACTTCGCTCTACTCCGTCTCCGTCTCCGGCTCGAACTCGGGCTCGGGCTCGGGAGAGTCAATTCGGATCTCGGATGTCGATACTTTTGCTGCGAGTTTCATTTAGATGATCGATTAAATTAATTAGACAGATTAATTTGATTTCGATCAAATTGAGAATCTGACTCAATCCAAACGGCTCGATTTAGCCACGGTTTTAGAATCTGAAGGGAAACACCCATTGAGGGACGTTTTCAGAAACCAAAAAACACTGCGCGCGCTAGGGCACGCGAGCTCCTTTTTTTATATCTCTCACTCGATGTTGCTTTTCTTCATTCGCAAGAAAACTCCACTCGCCGTCGCTCTTGTTC
The DNA here is from genome assembly GCA_037367405.1 of Ottelia alismoides. Lineage (NCBI taxonomy): Eukaryota > Viridiplantae > Streptophyta > Magnoliopsida > Alismatales > Hydrocharitaceae > Ottelia > Ottelia alismoides. The sequence continues at coordinate 154,716 of JAZKJV010000050.1, read as the reverse complement.
TTTCTTCTCACACCTGCGATCATGTTCTTCTCGGTTGTAAGTTCTCGTCAGTGTGCGCGGACGAAGACCGTGAACCGTCATATCCTGGGGGCGGATCGCCAGTACCATTTACACCGGTATTATGGGGGAGAAATCGTCTCTAAGGACAGTCCATTTCATGGATGTTTCAGTGATTTCTGACCTAATCTTTCTTATATATTGTTTGTCGTAATTTGTTTATTACTTACCCTTTTCTGGATCTTGCCTGGTTGTTTGTTTCCGTTTGATTAATCGGTTCCTGTTTGCTTTCTGTAATCGGATAATGGATTGGTATTGCATGATATTAATTTTGATAATCTGCAATGTTGTTCTGTCAATCCATTTGGATCCGTATGATTACTGTTTAATACATGCATGATTGGTCCTATTTACAACATAACCCTCCAACCGACCGGCCCTTAAGTGCATTAATTTGGTAACTCACACAAGATAGCAACCCACCCATCCGATGCCCTAATGTATCAAAAGGCCAAAGTAAAGCGAGACATATATGTGTATGTGTGTTAAACTTGTACTTACGAAAAATTTGGTCCGCATTACATGCTATTCGAAGGCTCACGAAGCATTTTGATTCAGTATAAACTTAGTTGCATACGATTCTACCTTATCTTATAACCATTATAGTTTGTAACTCACCTAGTGTGGTAGAAATGTCCCTTTATGTTACTTGTCGGATGTTAATAATTTGGCTTAAACACGTGTAGAAATCTCAATCAAGACTCAAAATATAATATCCATATTGAGGTGCATTTCAATAATTATGCATCTCAAGACAATTCCAAGATATTTTACAACCACTTCTCTAAATCTTTTCCTTCATTGTGAGCTTTGGGGTTGTTTGTTCTCAATTAAAACCGTCATATATAATTTCCATAAAATCTAGGGATTAAGTAGTAATTTAATCATAATTGAAAATAATTTTTACATCGTTAAAGACCGCTGAGGTTTCTTGTAGTTTATCCATAATTATCATTTATTTATTTATCTATTTAGAAGACTGAACTAACTCACATATAGATTTCCTTGATTTTAACAAAACAAAGTTGACTATGTATGCACCCATAAAATCCACCCCACCCCTACCTCCTCCCCTGCCTTAAATTGACAAAATAATCAACAATTGAACTATGCATAGGGATGTAAACGGTTACGGATATATCCATATCCGATCCGTCATCGAATCCGTTTTATACAAATTTTGATATATGTATCCGTATCCATTTTAAAATGGATACGGATATGGATATCCTTTTGATATCCGCAAACATCCGTATCCGTATCCGTATATCTGTTTTTGTATATAAATATAGCCGTAGTTTACTTTTAACCCTATATAACATAATTCTATATCTTCTTTTACCATATTTGTATAGTTTTTATGGTACAAACATATTTAGTAAATTTATATCATGTATTTTCTATCTAATTTATATATATTAAGTTGATTCTATAGAGTACTTCTAACAACTGGTATGCGATCAATATCCATTTTACATCCGCATCTATTTTTTAAAGATGATTTTAATATCCGTCAATAACTGTATCCACATCCGTATTCGTATTAAAAACGGATAAGAATACGGTAATACCGATATCCGTATCCGTATCCGACGGTTTGCATCCCTAACTATGCACCTCTTGTCCTCATGGGTTACGGACCATACCAATGAAATACACACCAATTCCCACTTGTATTATCTTTGTTTTATTTTGAGGCCTTGACGTGTGCTAGTCTGTTGTATTCACAAATTGATCAAAATTTAGATCTCTGTTTTTGATATGTATCAAATCTTTGGGCCTTGATTCAATCTTTGATCGCGGTGAAACTTGATATACATATTCTTAGCGAAGTAATCTAACAAATAAAATAAAGAAATCTCCGATCCAACAATGGAAACTCTCGAAATCTTATTTCAAACATACATGGGTCAAATTGATTCTCAAGGCTCTTACCTCCTCAAATCTGATTTTCCCAAAATTGATATTAAATATCCTAAAATATAGATATAACAACGTATAGCAATAGATTAACGATACATTATCAAATCAATGTTATTATTTTTATATCAAACAACTACCAATACCATGATTTATATCAAGAATGTGTAGATATATACACCATAAATCATATGGAAATAAATGAATTTTAGTTGTATTTGATCGATCAATAAGTTGGTGGTTCAAGAAGAATAACAAGAAGGATTATAATCTTTACCTTGGAAAAACATCCTTCCATAAAGTGGCTATGGGTTGCGTACCCCTCTTCTTCAATCTTTCTTGTTCAATTGATGGTGGGAAGATCTATTTTTGTGAAGGTATAGAGAGTGATAGAGTTTTACTTTGAGAATATTATTTCTCTTTTTCCTTATATAGAAGTCTTGGTGGTGATTGAATACTAATGAATATTATTTCGCCTCAAATCAATTCCACCATTATATTTAACTTTCTTTTTTTGTTAATTAATCCATTCATTATATCTACCTTTCTTTTTTAAGTAAAACAAATATTCAAATTATTGTCTCTACTATTAAAAGTTGGCAGTCAAAATTTAAAAAATAAAGCTTACATTATTTTTACTTTTATTCAATCAATGATTTTTTTGTTTTTGTAAATCAATTATCCACTACTAATGATTTTAATTTGGATTGATATTTATTCAATTGGTTATCCGAATAATATCTAATCGTATCTATTTATAGTTTTCTAGTCGATTCGATCTAAATGGATATTTTATCAGAAAATTAGGTCCGCTAACATTTCTGAAATGTTATGCAGAGAGACAAATAAATTATGGCGTGGTGGCAATGGTGATTAGATGTAGTAATTAGAAAGGAAGAAAAAAATGGGAGTTATAACATGATCACCTGCAAAAGTAAGAAGCCCAGAATGAAGGAGAGGATGAAGGAGTATTTGTAAAAAAGGACATAATTCGATTGGTGAAGGGAAGTGCCTCGGATTGAGCTTCGTCATGCTCATGTTTATTGCCTTTATGACGTACAAAGATAAAAGATGAGCTATCTTGTAGTTATGTGATAGGACTTCTTACCCTTAAATTCAATAACTCTCCACCTCCTCGAACTTGCTTCAATTCCATGTCATTGATCTAGAGTGGTTGTCTTTTCGAAAGAGCATGCTGAACATCTAGGTATGAAGTTGGAAAGTGAATGGATACATGACTATGCGGAGATATTCAGCTATACCATGAAGAGGAAAGAAGGGGGATTATGCTTAACATGTCAAAGATGAGGTTGTTTAAAGAAGAATCTCTTTGTTGAGGCTATTGGAAGGGAGAGAGATCCACATGATAGGAAGGAGAAATGCGGTGAAAAAAGATCGCACACAAGTTTGATTTCAAGTTGGGTTATGGGACAGAGGTAGGAGAAGGTCTCTGGTGGTGCCATGTGGCACCATTACGTAATTTCGTGATTAATAGATCATTGTAAAATAGGAAATACATATAAAATATAATTAGATAAAAATATGATATAAATGAAAGTTTTGTAACACTAAAAATAATATATATTTTTTATAAGGATATTTTCAGGTGATTTAAGTGTATATATTACTTCAATATCAATATATATCTATATATTATACATATATTTTAAATGCAATAACTTATATTCCTTTAATTTTATACGTAAATTAGTTACTTCATATTTTACTAATTTAGATTTATTTTTTAAGTAGTATAGAATTTTATTACACTTTAATATTATAATGTTAATAATAAATAATCCAATAAATTTATATTATATAGAATTGACTTATAAATTAGAGTATTTAATTCATTTAATATACTTGGTTCGAGTTTTATTATTAATTTATATGTTATTAATAAAACATAATATAATGAAAATAAGTAACAAGTAAATCACATAAAAAGAGTTAAATATAAGTTTGTGCGATTTTCCCAACTTAGATTTCATTTGTATCATAGGATCCAAAACTCATTTTTTATAAATGTTGTCCCTCGAATTCAAATTATTTTTAAGATTTGAAAAATTTTTAAACACAATATTTAAATGTAAGTAAACCTCATTCTGTAATGGACACAAAAATAAGTATTATATGAACTAAAGTTTCATTTTTCTTGCTATATTTTACAATATTGATTGTGATGATATTTTATATTTTTCTTCATATTTTTTATTTACAAGGTTATAAAGAATTAAGTTCAAAAGAGTTGAAATACATTCTAAACATTTGTTAGACGTTTATTCTTATGCACAATACAATCATATATCCAATCTCAAAATTCGAAACTCACACCTTCCGTCCCTAATATTTTACTATTTTTTGTAAACTAGTATTTAATATATATATATATATATATGGAATTTATCCAGAGAGCACAAGGCCCATTTGAGTTCGGATGAGCACCCAATCCTAGCCGTCCATCGCAAAAAATAGGAACCGATTCAATCCCCAAAAAATAGGAACCGATTTTTGTATGGAAATAAAACAAAATCGGAAATTAGAACATTGCTAAAAATAGCCTTGCATTTGTGGAAAGAGGAAGGCGCGTGAATTTGATTGCTAAAATCTATCGTTTCATTCCAACGCATGGCATTTATTTCGTTCCAACGCAATATGGGAGGTATGTGATTCGATTTCATAATTTAATCGCTTATTTATATCATAATTTCGTTGTTTTAATGATTTTTTTATTTTTAGCAATGTTTGTTTTGGGATCAATACGATGAGATGATGAATTCATTAATTTTTTTATGAAAACTATAAGCGATGTTTTATTCGAAGTATGATTGGAATATGAGAAAGTTGTATTCATAATATCGATTTTTATTCATTTTGATACACGATATGTATTCCTAATTGATTTTTTATCGAAGGTATTTTGATTTCATATAATAAAAAGTTACAGTAAATTTGTAACTTTATTGTTGGCTTTGAGTAACTTTATTACATGTATCAGTAAGTTATATATATATGTTAGTAAGAAATTCCATATAACTTGTACTAGTAACTATCGGATAATGACCAGTAACAATTAATATACGCTTTGGTAACATTGTAAACCATTACTAGTATTTTATTAACTTACATATATAACAAGTAATATTTACACTATCCATCAGTAACTTTTTAGCATGTAGAAGTAACTTTATAATAATAACAAGTAACTCTGGTAACATTGTAACTTCATTACTGGCTGTCAGTAACTATATTATAACAATCAGTAAGTTTATAAATACAACACATTACAAGTTACTTGTCATATAACAAACGTTACTAACAATTCATTAAAAGTTACTTGTCATTGAATGATTCTTACTGAAGCGAGTATATTGCTGAGTTACCATTCTTTATACAATTCTTACTATTCACGGATATAAAATAGTACCGAAGCAAGTGTCTTCCTGAAACGTTATTGAAAAATTTGTAATTAATGTGTATTATTTTCCAATTTCTTGATATTTTAATTTTTTAAATGGTCAATTAACTTATTGTTTCTTGCAGAACATTGCAACAATTTGGTGTCTTGAAGAAGTTGTTGTTATGCCGAGGAGCGAGAGCAAAACATCATCTAAATGGACTAGAAGATAACAATTGAAATTTGAATGTTTACCATATAACAATAATTAAGTAATTTATGTGTGGCTTTCAGTAACACTTGACGTATTACAAGTAATGAAATAAGCTACATAAGTAAAGAAGGTTTTGATTCGGTAGTATTTTAAAACAAAGAATGCAACAAGTAAGATATATAGAAGAATCAGTAACATGTAATAATAACAAGTAATTACTGATCTCACAATAATAATTACTTGAGAACTGAATATGTATTACTTGAGTAACACGAATAAATTATTGATCTCTGTACATTGTAAGTCACGGACATTGCTCAAGTAAGAAAGTAACATATAATCATTAACATAATCATCTTCTATACGATTAATATGGAAATAGTACTTTGAAAAAGAAGTTATTAAATACATACACATAAGGAAAAATGAATTCGTGAAATAAATAGAATGCTTCGTTGACGAAAAAAGAAAAATATTACATAAATGAATGCAATACGCATTACATACACAATGGTATTATTAATCCTTTGTTACGTTATTACTGATCTCGCAACACACATTTACTTGACCATTGTATACGTATTACTAAATTCTGCACATGTTAACTATTTGGATGAAAATTACTGATCATTGTCTTCATATTACCGATCTCATAACAAGCATTTACTTGACCAAAGTATATTTGTTACTATCCCGTCGTTTGGATCTTAATCACGAAATCATTTATTTGAATCTTTTCTTTCCAAAACCGTCATCCCTTTTATTAAGGACATTGTATAATTGGAAATAGAGTCATTGTTAATTACGTGATAGTCTATAATTAGAAATATGATTATTACTAATACCGTCACCTACCAAATGGAACCAACGCATACACGTGGCGAGCCCAAGTTTGGTGCTCACCACAACCCAAATGGGCATTGTGCTCTCTGGATATGCCCTATATATATATATTGAAATTCAAGGGTGAGTTAGGTCAACTTGGAGTTGTACGTAAACAGTTATCAATGTGAGAAGTTAGCGATAAAAATAGAGATATTTATACCCATAATATTGAGTAATTTCGTAAATACCCCAAGAACCCTCGATAATCACGAATTACATACAAGACTTGAATAATCACTCTATTTTAAACCCATAACCTTCCATTAGTTTAGTTCATTAACTCAACCAAATGGTTGAGTTAATGTAACCCAATCCCTGATCCAACGTTTGAGATTAATCAAAAAAAGAAAAGAAAAGAGAGTAGGGTGTGGGTTCGATCATGAAGCTTGGGGGATGCGGGGAGGCGGCTCAACCTGGGCTTACAGATGGACGTGCGGGGGAGGGGGGTGGAAGGGGTAGTTCGGGCGGCGGTAGGTAGAGGCGTGGGCGGGGAGGGGCGTTGCGGCTCGATCAAGCGGAGGCGTGGATGACGAGCCGAAAATCCAGCCCTTTAATAGTGTGAAATTATCACCCAGCGATCATTGCAGTCGGGCTGAATTCGGTCCGTCAAAAACCATCTAAATTAATATATCAATAAACTCAAATGGTTGTATTTATATTTTACTTGGTAAGTAACTAAGGTCGAACTCAGGGACACGAGCATTTCTCGTGATATTTGGACTTAAATTCATTTAACTAAGTGTTGGATCAATAAATATTAGGTCGATGAATGCATGAGGATAAAACAACAATGCATCAAGCGAACATGGAAAAATTATGCATTTTTTATTTATTTTTAATCATGCAACTAGATGTGATGACATGCAACACAAAAGTATCCCCGAATTACAAGAATACTTGAGTCATTAAATCAAAGGTCGAATCAGGGTCAAATAATTGAAACTATTTTCATTCATTTAAAAATCAGGCATGAGAAGCATTGAAATAAAGACACTTAGCCAATAAGACGATACATCAAAACTCGTAGTGTCAAATCTGAAATACAAACATGCAATCAAGAAGATAATGAAAAGAGCTTCAAAATGCCATTGAAATCGACTCAATCGGAGCTAGGATGCTCAAGATATGCACAAGTGAAGCAAGGGGGCATAAATGCAAGAAAACACGAAAGATAAATAGCAAACAGGTCCCTAAAAGGACTAAAGTGCAAATAAAATAAGGCGCAGGACCTTCCCTGTAATTTTCCCACACGCGCGGGAGTATTTATGTAATTATTCAAAGCCACAGGGAGTCGGTTGCAAAATACCCCAGACGCGCGTGGATAACATGTGGTCTCAGGACCTATCTGCAATTTGAAGAATCTGGTGGGCCTCCATGCAATTCACCCAGATCACAGTGCGGAGCACGTGAGCTCCAGGCTTGGTAAAGGTCTAGGCTCGGAGGAGGCTCGGGGCAGCTTCGGCTAGACTCGGAAGGTATGAGCCTCCAGGATTGGGCTCGGATGAGGCTCGGTGAGGCTAGAAGCTCTGGGGAGGCTCATGATAGGTTCGGGGCACCCGAGCCTGCTAGTCTGGTGCTGAGGCTCGGAGAAGCTCTGGCGCTGACACGTGAACCATCGAAGACCGTCAGATTTTGAGATCAATCGGTACCTGTAGGCTGCTCGAGATGGTGACGTGGCTTCTTCTGAGTCAATGGATGAGCTCAGGGGAGGAGCATCCAATGGCTGCTGCTTCTTCCTCCTCGGCCGCAGGCGGGCGGCGATCTTCGAACTCCGGCGAAGCTTCCCATGCTCCGGCTTCCTTGCTCAAGACCAGTGAAAGTCCCATGTCCTCCTTTGAAGGTGGGCGAGGTAGCTAGAGCTCGTGGGAATGCGCCGAGCGATCTGGAGGTGGCCAACCATGTCTGGTCAAAGGAGGCGGAGCTGCTCAAGATAGCTCCGACGAGACCTCCGATCATTGAAAACGCGAGTACCTGCATGGTTAGTCTCATATACGAACGTGCTTTACACAAAGTGGAAGCGAGGTGGGACGAAACGGAAGGACGTGATGGGGCGCAGCAAGTGACGGCCGGGTGTCTTCTCCGGCGAGCCGGGAGGAGTTGGGTCAGAGGTGGTCTGGGGTTTTGGAGGGTAGGGAGGATGGACAGAGGTGAGCCCGTGGATAATGGATGCGAGGCGGAGCTGTAGGAGTGATCAATGAGGAACGATGAGGTGTGTAGCGGGCTAATTAAATAAGAGAAAGAAGAAAAATAAACAAGGGAGATCGAGGGAGCTTACCTGGCTAATGGCGGATGAATCGCCTGTGTGCGAGCTTCATGGAGAGGCCCTGATCATCGCTGGACCGCTGCGGTGACCGTAGGCAGTTTGGCAGAGACGGAGCCACCGCAGACCTGACCGTGAAGGCCAGGGGTCGACACCGGAGGCATCCGTCGTCGTGGCTCCTCAATCAGCCCTCGCCCTGTCACGGGGAGGAAGAGAGGGGTTGGGCGGAACCCCTCGTAAAGGTGGACCCCCGTTAATGGGGGAGGAGATGTGGTATTTAACGCTCGAAGGTGGCGGTTCCAATGGTGATGGGTGTGGCTTGCGTGGGAGAGATGGAGTAGTGGAGAAGATGTCGTGGGAGTCCAGGTGTTGTGCGAGGAAGGTGGTTGATTGGTCTACGACGTGGGGTTGGTGGTGAGTGGAGATGATGGAAAAGATGACGGGAAAAATAGGAAGGGGGAAGGTGATCCACGAGGTTGAGATCGTGGGAGGGAGACGACCGGAGGTAGGGGATGAAGATTCGATCGTTGGATCTCGCGATCCAACGGTTGAGAAAGGAGCACGCTTGAGTGGTCCCGATTATATCAATGAGGTGCTTAATCGACGGTTAAGGGGCTGGACACGTGTCAAGCTGAGCGAACGGCGGAACCAAAGGCTTGGATGAGATTGGTGAGTCGATCGAGTGGTGGATATCAAATCGCGGATAAGAGACTGAGATGGAATCTTCTCAAGCTAGATCGTGCGACGTAGAGAATCACACATGGCACAATGAGAAACTGGCGCTAGCGGACGACAGCGATGGAGATTAATCAGATGGCTAGGAATAGTTGCGGATTGAACGGGTAGCGATTCAGGCTTTCAGTCTTCCATCCGACGGCTGCTGGGCCAGTGCACGTGGCGCGAGGAGATGCGGTCACGTGGCTCAACCAGAAAGAGCCATGTGGCCCAATCAAATTATTGCGATGAAGAAATTGATTTATGAGGGAGTAGATGCCCGAATTTGGAAAAACAAAACATGAAAGTTGTAGCTCTCGATGAGATCAATAATTTTCATGTTGACAAAAAATGGAGATGAGGTCATTTAAAGGCATACAACTTTTTTGAGGGTATTTTTAAGGCTAAAAATGCCACGGATTTTAATTTTGCTATTTTTTGTGTTTTTAATTTATTCAAAGACTCTGATAATTACAAGGAGTTTTGTTTTTATTGACACCTAGTCTAAGATAGGGGGGTTAATTTCAATGAATTGAAAGTATGAAACATGGTTTCATCAGCAGGCGGGGAGGGGGGGATGCGGCTCGACCAGGCAGAGGCGCGGGTGGAGGGGGGGCTACGGCTCCCTGCGGCTCCTAGCGGAAAAGCGTGCGGGGAGGAGGGGGGTGCACGACCTGGGGTTACAGGCGGAGGCACGAGCGGGGGGTGGGCGGGGAGGCGGGCGGCCGATGGGGATGCTTCTTGGAAGACGAAGGGGGAAGGAGGAGGAAGGGGATAGTGGTCTTATTTGTAAAAAATTGAAAGTTAAAGGGTATAAAGATATAAAATACTTGACGGAGATTGTCATAGTTAACGGGAAATTGGATGGAAATTAACACAGGGTTATGGGTGTAAGAGTTAAGCATTACTCAAGGTCTTGTATGTAATTCGTGATTATCGAAGATTCCTGAGTAATTACGAAATTACTTAGGGTTATGGGTGTAAATATTCCTAAAAAATAAGGGTTTAGGTTTTATTTCTTGTTTTTTTCTCGATTATTTCTAGTAGAAGTTTGTGTTCTAACATATATATTATTATTTACACACTGGAAAAGTAAATTAGTGAAAATTTCGACATGAATTTTGAACATTTTTTGAGATTTTATGTAAATATAAATAAGTATTCTGAAATGTTAGATGTTCCATGTTTAGTTATATTTGGATTTTTCTTATATCTATTACTTATTAGTTTGTCTATCAATTCAGTCTAACTTGCTCTTTTAATTAAAATCACAAAACATATGTTAGGACTATATTTAATCCGGGTACTTATTATCAACATGCACATATGTTCCTATACAAACATTTGGTTTACACATGATTTTAAATAAAATGAAAGGATCAAAGAAATGCTTATGGGATTCAACAATCCCACTTTCAATAAATAAAAGAAGATGATGATCAAGCTAGTCCTAATGGAAAGTGGTTTTACGATCCATACTACTAAGGTAGTCCTTCCCGCCCCATACTGGAAGGGCCAGTTTCTGATTCAACCCCCCTTCCCATGTAGCCTCCTAGTCAACATCACATTCCACACCACCCTCAACTAACCCCACTTCCCACATTGACTCCAAAGTAGCCTCTTACCAATAACCATACAATGTAAAGCAGATTTGTATCACCTACATGATCAATAGATGCGTCACTCATCTCATAGTATGATCTAAACCAAGAGCATGTATTTTTCAGCTACCTATGAGAAAACAACGAGTGTGCATGGAGGATGTTAAATCCATCTAGTGTGAAATACTGACAGACAAGAAGCATATTCTTCCATAGTTGAAGGCTCAAAGCCTACCATTGCTACTTCTCGAGGGGTTAGGGTGCATATCAAGAACATGGTGGTGGTCATATTGATCCTAGGAGAGGATGACAAATTGACTATTGGAACACGCATGCTTGCCATCCTCCCACTCATGTAAGGATGAGAATGGGCCGGGCCTTGATGGGCCCATGCCCAAAGCCATTTAAAAACTTCGGACCTTGGGTCGGAACTAGACCCGCAAATTTTTTTTGGTGCGGCCCAAGCCCAGGCCCGTCCCAATTCCTATGAGCCGGGCTTGGGCCTGACCGGCCTATTTTCGCCCATTATCGATTATTAAATTTGAGTTTTTTGTTTAAGGTCAATCTCAATTCAAGTTAGATTAGCTAAAATTGTTTAAAACCTATACTTGTGAAACAACTAAAACTCAATTTCTACTGGAGATGATTTCTCATTGTATACAAGTGCACTCAATGTTAGATACCATAGACGTCTCTCATTACAGAAATTGAAAGAGTGAACTAAACTTACACATTTAACAATAATATGTGCACTAGGCACTACATGTTAAAAAATAGGCATAATGCCCATATTAGGTAAAGATTCAATATAGAACATATTCTGATGGAAAAAAATAAACACTAAGAAATTTAAGAATAGCTGACAGAATGTAAACCATAAACTAATTAAGGAAATTAATTCTAAATTGAAATACAATGACCATCAACTCATATGTCGCATACTTGACTTTCTTGATTCATAAAACATTGTATGAAGACATGATACATGACAGAGTGTGCATGTAACAAGTGAGAGTTTGTGTAGGTTACGGAAAGGGTTCAAGCCCTTTTCGAGCCGGGCCCTTGGGCCGGGTCGGGATGGGCCGAGCCAAGCCCGAGCCCGGCTAAAACAAAATTTGGACCTAAATATTAGGCTCAAACCCGACCCAATGTTTGTTTGGACTTGAGGTCGGGCTGAACTTTTTGGGTTGAGCTTCAGGCCGGCCAAGACCCAGCCCAATGCTCATCCATGTACTCATGTGTTTGACAACAATTCCAACAGGACTTCTAGGACCTCCATTTGCGCCCACCTGGTAATAACCTAGACTTTACACTTGTACTCTGGTGAGACGTTGCAAAATTGTACTTGTGCCCTTATATTTTTCATATTTGATAGAATTGGCAAAATTTACACACACCCGGATCGGTAGGCAAGTATAACTGAACGGGCCTAGAGGCCAGAGCCCACCACGAGCTGAGCAGCCCATCTCTTGTTATGCGAAGAGTGTACTCGCTTGCTTAGCAAAAAAAAAAGTGTACTCGCCCGCCACGCCATCCTGTAACCTTTGCTAACCTTTGCCTCTTCCCCACTCCCTTCCTTCCTTGGTAGTTAAGCATCGCCATTAACTATAAACTCTCCCTCCACTCCACCGCCACCCGTCGCTGCACCGACGAGAGATGGCTTCTTCTTCTTCTTCGTCCTCCTCCACCTCGGACGAGATCGCCTTCTTCGACGTGGAGACCACCGTGCCCTCCCGCCGCGGACAGGGCTACTCCCTCCTCGAGTTCGCCGCCGTCCTTGTCTGCCCCCGCCGCCTCCTCCAGCTCTCCCACTTCTCCACCCTCATCCGCCCCCGCGACCTCTCATCCGTCTCCCCCGCCTCCATCCGCTGCAACGGCATCACCCGCGAGCAGGTCGAGGCTGCCCCGGCCTTCTCCGACGTCGCCGACCGGATCTATGACATCCTCCACGGTGAGAATTTTCCAGTAAAATCTCACCGCTGTTCTTCGCGCAGTTGGATGACCGTGTTTGGATTTGGGCAGGGAGGGTGTGGGCGGGACACAACATTGTCATGTTCGATTGTCCGCGGGTGAGGGAGGCGTTTGCGGAGATCGGACGCCCCCCGCCGGAACCGAAAGGGCTGATCGACTCGTACCCGCTGCTCACTAAGAGGTTCGGGAGGAGAGCTGGTAATATGAAGGTATGCTGGCGTTGGGGTTGGTCTGAAATTGGGGAATTTGGAGGTAAGTTTGATGACATTGTTGGTTTTTCTTATTCTTTTAAATTTTTACGCAGATGGCGACGTTGGCTTCTTATTTCGGCCTCGGACAACAGACGCACAGGTAGCTTGCAAGTTCGTTTTTTTTTTAACTTTTCTGGGTTCTTATCCATGGAATCTTGTCTAATTTGGATTATAGTTGTTTTCAAAACATATCATTTAGTTATTCTCCAACTTATTTCCGCACTCAGGAGCTTGGATGATGTTCGGATGAATATTGAAGTTCTCAAGTACTGTGCCACCGTCTTATTTTTGGTAAGTGCATATTAACCTTTTCAGAGAGTTTTTTTTTGTTGTTGCACTTTCATATGTGCACATCAGCATTTGGTGCCAGTTGCTATACCATCTCAAAGATCTCTTATTTTATTATCTATTGATGCTATTCCTAGTCTTCCACCTCACCCCAAAATCTTTCTTTGCTTGTCAAGACATCCATTTCACATCTAAGTTCCTACCACAGCATATTCCCTGCACATAAGATACTCCTATCCTGAGTGCTAAGTTTGCATGAAAGGATAGAATATGTCGGATAAATTGTGTATGAAAGTTATCTTATTTTTTGTTTGTGAAGATATATGAGATTATAGTATCGATAGTGGATTAAATTGCTGATTGACATTTTTGTCATTATTTGTGGAGTTGGCACACAAAGTTAGTCAATTTGGTTGTTAGCAGGGGGATAATCTGCCCTGCTAATGTTCTCTTACCACAAACTAGATCCACATTAAACAAAACAAATCAAACAAAAACTAAACAATTGAAAGCAAACTATATTTTTATGGAAAATTGAAGCCAGTGAAGCATCCATGTATGTACCAAAACAGAACATTATGCAGATTCCACAAAATTAAACACAATGTTTTCTAGGACAAAATTAGCAAATTCATTCCAAAGTCAGCCGAAACTTATTCTAGAGCTACGGCAACTATATTCTAAATCCGGATCCTCATGACGATTCTATATCAACCTAAATTTTCCCGCTGAAACTAAATTGCAAATGCTCAAAGCCCAAACAGTTTCCAAACTAAACTAAATCCAAATTGAATACGAGGAATTTAAATTCAAATTTCTTACCACAGTTGATCCACTGAATTCCAGGACTACTGCACATATATGAGTTTGATAAACATACTGGTTGTAACAGAGCCTCCGAAGCAAACAGGTCAAAGTTCAATGGTGATAATTTTATTTCAAGGGTAGAAAATTTGGTGGAAGAAATTGGAGGATTGAAGAAGAGAAAACTCACCCATCGGATGCGAGGGATTTGGAGAAAATAATCATAGAGATCGTGTCGAGGGGGAAGGGAGAGAGGGAGAGATAATTGGAGCAACTCCAAGTTTGACTCAACTTGAACTGTTCTAAAATAAGGGGCTACCATCCCCTTACGTAGGAGTGGAATTAAAAAAAAACGACAACAACAACAACAAAGCCTTTTCCCACTTTAAGTAGGGTCGGCAACATGGATTTGTTGCCTCCATTCGGACCTATCATGGGTCATTCTTGGGCTTAGCTCCAAAAAACTAAGATCCCTACTTACCCTAATTACCCTAATTGGACTCCAACTTGTCATTCCATGCTGCATCAACCTCCAAGACCAATATCTTTCAATCTTGCCAGCGACGAGGGAGATAAATTAAAAGAAAAAATGAACAATTTAAAACCCGAACCACGATGAGGGAGATAATTGCGGATGAGCGCAATGTGTTTATATGAAGGTCTCGAGTTGATACGTGCCTGTGATCATGGTGCTTCTTTAGAATTTGATCTCACAGATGAAATTGTGACATAAAACCCACTTAAATTGTATGGTGGTTAAGCTGCGGGCTTCCATCTTGAAGGGCCATGGTTCAATTTCCAGCAATTGCCTATCCTAAGAAAATTGTGGAAGAGATTACAACAATGCTAGAAGACATGTTGCTTTTTTGCACTGGTAGGTGAAGGGACGTCAGCAAATGGTTGTTAACTTAGTTCTTATGGAGGGACATTTCAGGAATTACAGCAGAAGAAAGAGGATGAAAAAATTGCCCGTAGAAATGGGTATAAGTGGAATCTTTTCGCGTGAGGTGCATCTAAAGACAGAATGGAGTCCAACTGGGCCTCTCTTTAGAGTACGCCAAAACATGGTATATCCCCTTAAGGTTGGAATGCAATCACTGTCAAACTGGGTTATTATCTGTAAAGAAGGGATAAGCCCCAAACAAAGAATTTGGGCCAGGAAAGTGTTTTGTCCATTAGAACTTGTGATGCCTTCTCATCAATTTGAGGGGTTCGTAATTTGAGTTCTTCATTTGAATCAATGTCTATCAACTTTAAAGTTTAGTACCTTAAATTCTTCATTGGTATTGGCTGTGACATCCCTCATGATGTTAGTCTATCTTGTTTTTCCCTCTAAAATTCTGATTTTGTAAGGCTGGGGCAATGCTGGTATTGTATGAAAATTTTCAATAACATTTTCAAGTCCCAGCACATTTAGGAATAAAATTCTGCAACTGCAAACTACAACTCTGACAATAAGAAGCACAATGAGATGCTGGTTTTTTTCATACCTGATAGTACCTTATTATCTACCATTTACTGTATAAAAACTTATGAGGCAATGCTCTCTTTAGTTTGTTTTCTCCAAAATTTTGCTATGGGATTCAGGGATCCTTATTTTTTGGGAAAAATGAAAAATGTTAGTGATTTGGGAGTCCTGGAATCAGAACAAAAGTGAATTTCCAAAATTAAATTTCTACTATTGAGTCAGTCGAAAGCCATTAAAAAATTTTGGAGTTCAAATCTCAATGGGATAATAAGATCTTTTGCATGCACATAAGATTCATGTTTGGACTTTGGAGGTGAATTTATGTAGTGGACCGCTGCTTAAAATGGAAAAGGCTTGCTTATAGATTTTGTTAGCATACGGTCGAAGCATTTACTTTTCCTAATCCTGATTTGATTAGGCTGTGGAAAGTCCACTGACGGGTGTTTCCTTGCATCACACCTGTAAGAGTAGAACACTGGTTGGTTGAACTTAGTGAAAGCATATTTACACTTCTATTTGGATTTTTTCTTTATTCTCTGTTTCTGTAAAGATAAGCTTTTGAAGTGCATTAGTTAGAGATTCTGATTTTCTCGCTTAGATTTATCATCATTTTTTAGCAGTGTAGTGCGATATTTACCATAACACAAAGCTTGCATGCTGTAAATTTTCGTGTTAGTTGGAAAGTATGTGCCGTACTACTTGTTAGTTGTTACATCTTTTCAAATAATATACAGGCTGGTCTATAGGGATTCCCTTTATCCTAATGTTAATTTGGTAATGCTATTTGGATCTTTACTGAGTTCCCTTTTGTCCAATGTTGCTGAAATATTGTTAATTTCTTAGGAATCTGTCAGTATGGAGCCATTGCCTATGAGCACTTGGGTTTCTCCAAGATTGAACGATGCAGGTGATGATGCCACTTCTTTAGGCAAAAGCAGTTCACATCCAAACCCTGTTTCTTATCAAATGGTTGACAATGAAGATAACATGTCAACACTTGGCGGAGGAACCAGAATTGATGTCAGAAGCAGAATTGATGTCCAGGATATTGCTGGACCTAGTACAAAGGCACCGCTAGCAGAACAGGTTTCTTTGGAACCACTCATCGAACAAATGAGACGAAACTCTATGTTAACAGATGATAAACCTGATACGTCTTTGACTATAGAGAATCTTAGCTTGAGCTCTGGTTACCTAGATCCTGATAAAGTTTCAAGCTCGCTTATTCATGTGACTTCAGTGCCTGCCAGTCAATATGGAAGTAAAATGGTTCTTTTATATGGGAATGATCCGTTGCAGTTTTTCTGCATGGGTCTGAGAGTCCACTTTGGATTAAGTAGGAAGTTTGTGGATCATGCAGGACGGCCAAAGTTGAGCATTGTATTAGATGCACCAGATACTTTACGTCAGCTCTTAGATTTCTGTGACAGTACTGCTCAAAGATCATTCTCGAATTTAGGCAGTACTTCAGAATGGAGGCCTTTCGTTAAAAGAAGCGTCTATCCAAACTATCACACAATTCGACTGAAGTAAGTCTCTTTGACCCTTTTGTTATCGTCGTGAGTTTTTTCTGCTATTACTTGATATGAATAACTCCGTACCACACTTAACGATTGTCCTACAAGGATGACTGCAAGTTCTTACCTGATCCCTTATTATTTGCTACCATACATTTGATTTAAACTGCAGATTTAGTTATTTTAACTGTGTCTGAGAGACATGATGTCTGCTCCCAACACAACTTTTGGAGCTTATGCTAATTGTTTGTCAACCTGAAATTCTTCCTCTGTGTACGCCATTTATCACCAGACCATTTTTTCCACTTGCAGTCAGTCACTCTCCTGATAAAACCGGAACATTAGGATCAAGTTTCTCCCTTGCAGTTATCCCTTTAAAGCACATATACAACACTTGTGTTTTTCTTAATGACAGTTGAGGAGCTTGGCATTTGTTTTGGCATTTGTAAGTATGCCCATCCCCACTTGGTATGACTTCCAGCATTCCAGGCCTATACACACGCTCTATCACCACGACCACCCCCTCGCTGAGCCGTTAGTTTCCTCCTTCCCCAATCTACACCAGTGCCCACTGTAACTGACACCTACAACACTGACAAACACCTGTTTGCTCCCCCTTTGGCTTTACAGCATCCACACACCTCAGCCATTTTACTCCACCACAGCCATCTACGCTCTCTTTTATCCGGGTTATGGGATGAAGAGGCGGTGGTGGTCCATGAAAGTAAGAGGATGTAGTAAGACGGGGGTGGAGAAGGAAGAATGAAGTATAATGTTTCATATCGAATAAATTTTATTTATTTTCTAAACTTTATTGTTACATCTTATGGTGTGGCCATTGGATTTTAGCGACACCAACCATGTGAAACATAGATGTTTGACATGGGTTAACGTCGAATTAACAAAAAGATAACCGAAATTATAGTGCAGTTGGTAAAGGTAATAGGTGGGTTTCTCAGGGTCATCGTTACAATATCAAAGTCTGAATCTACATTGTCTGACATTGTTATTCACTCTGAATTCATTTTCCCACTTCTTGTAGGATACCCACCATGGCTGTGGATGCTGCTACCATCTGCATGGCGGAGATATACCAGAGAGAAACAATCGGCAATAACCACAGGCTTGTCCCACGTAATTTCGACTCACCGGAGCTCGATTCATTGTTTGTTCCTGGGGCCATTGTCGATGCTTACTTCTCTGTTGATATTTACGACTATCAGCAGTTTGCCGGTATCAGTTTGACTGCTAAGCGGCTGGTGGTTCATTCTCATGCTAAAGTATGTTGAGGCGGATCTACGGCGGGAAATGTTCAGTATAGGTGTATATCTTTTACACTAAGCAGGGTAATGACATCTAAACAGATGCATAACAAATGCATCGTGCTACCAAATATGCATATACGTACAGTGGCTGCGATCTTGTATTATTTTCTCGGAGGCACACTCCAATTAGAGTCCACTCTTCATGGCTATGTAGTTTTTTTAATAATTACTGTATGTAACGCCTCCAGTGACTATGTAAAATCGAAATGATCTCCAAATGTTACCTCTCAGCTTTTTCTGCCAATTTGATAGTTTTTATTCACAAATTCACCAATTGTTTGAAATTAGAGGGCTGAGCCCTACAGTTATAACAAAAAAAAATGTTGTATTATCGGGCTGCCATTTGGATGTGTCCTCTTTGGTTCTGTGTGCTGCTTTTAAAAAAAATGCCATAATCCAATAAAAAAGAACTTTGTCTTGTTCTACTTTTATGTCCATTTTTTTTACTTGTCCGCGTGAAAGTTCTCCAATAAAGGTGCGTTTGGTACGTGGGTTATGACGGGTTGAACTGGTAGAGGGTAACTTGTTTTTGTGTTTTGATGTTTGGATAGAAGGTTAAACTGGAGGTGGGTTTGAAGTGGGTTTGTTGTGATATGATTGTATTTAAGTTTGAAAAAGTGTGTAGTTATTGTGATGTGATTATATTGAAGTTTGGAAAAGTGAGTAGAAGTAGAGTAGTTTATAATTTTTATATGAAATGATGGTATAATATATTATTTTTTGATGAAATTGATAAAAGAAAATTAATTTATTTAATATATTAAAAGGTAAAAGTGAGACCCACATATGAGAGAGAGAGGGAATGTGTTAAGGGGGGGTAAGAGGAGTTGACCTTGTGTGTAATAGAGTCTCCAATAATAATAGGGATGAAAATGGTCAGTTACAAATATGAATATAGGTAATTTCAATATATTTTTATTTTTTAATTTGGATGTGAATATAAATTTCACACGAAAATATAGATTGAAGATAAGAATGTATAATGGATACAGAATGCGGATATAGATAGATACAAGCGATAGTGCATACAAATAATGATTGATATTAAAATGTTCCATATAATAACGAGTATATTAATATTGCAATAGCTATTTGTTGAAGGTAGAAATGTATGAGCTTCGATTAGTTTGAGTGCCTGGCGCTGTTAATTTTTTATCCATTTGTTTATAAAAAAAATAAATGAACATTTTTAATAATGAAAGCATCTCAAAATTTAATATATATATATATATATGTTTGTATGAGGAGTGATCCTATGAGAGCCAAAAGTTGTGAGAGGATGAGAGGAGTGATTCTGGACCACATGATTCACACAGGAGAGAGAAGACCAGGAGAGAGAAAACAGAATCATGTGGTCCAGAATTATCCCTCTCATGCTCTCACAATTTTTTGCTCTCATAGGATCACTCCTCATGTTTGTATTAATGTATAAACCAGAGAAGGAAAGAAAATATCACATCCATTTATTTTTCAACATTCACATTCGTATCATCAAACTATAGAGTATCACATTCGCTATTAACATGTAATTGCAATATTTTAGGGGTAATGGTGTAAAAAAATATTGATAAACAACTATCATTGTTGTTCAGGGTAAAAAAAGCAAATTCTCAATTCAAATCCATATGGTGGCCGTTGTAGGTGGTTACCTCCCGCCCGCCGTAACCGCTTCCCATCCAAACCGAGTGGCGCCAACCGCTACCAACCGCCCCTTTAAAAACCCCTCTCCACTCGTAGCAGAGATCCTCTCCGCATCCAAAAGTACCTGAACACTCTCCTTGATCCCATGGAACGCTCCAACACCTTCTCCGTCGACGTCTCCGATGTCCAGTCCTTCTCATACCCGTGCTCCCCGCAGCACTCGTGCCACGTTCCCGGCCACAGCCGCAGGCGCGAGGCTGTGGCCAAGGGAGTGCAGAAGACACTCTCTAAGACCTCCATGCTCGTCAACTTCCTCCCCACTGGCACCCTCCTCACCTTCGAGATGGTCCTCCCTTCCGTCTCTCGTGACGGCCTGTGCTCCCCCGTTAGCACCGCGATGATCGAGGCCCTCCTCACACTATGTGCGGTGTCCTGCTTCTTCTTCCACTTCACTGACAGTTTCCGCGCGCCGGATGGGAAGGTGTACTACGGGTTCGTTACGCCTGGTGGGCTGTCGCTGTTCAAGACAGGTCTGGGAGTTGAGGTGCCCAAGGATGAGAGGTACCAGATGGGATTCGTGGATCTTGTGCACGCATTGATGTCAGTGATGGTGTTCGCGGCCATAGCGCTATCGGATCACAGAGTGACCAACTGCCTACTCGGTGACTATGTGAAGGAGATGGACGAGGTGATGGAGAGCTTCCCGTTGATGGTGGGGGCGGTGTGCAGCGGGCTGTTCCTGGTGTTCCCCAATACAAGGTTCGGCATTGGTTGCATAGCCGCGTGATGCGGCACTCAATAGTCAATATAGCCGGTAGTCGGTGTATGGAAACTGTTTGGTATCTCTGTTGTTAAGTAATTTCAATGAAGTTAGCTTGTTTATCTTCATCTTCATATCTATTTATCCGTGTGGGTTTATTTAGCTAACAATATAAGTTAAGGGGCTTTGTATATTTTAGTGGAATAACGTCATTCTGGTATATCGATTCGACCTGATTATATATGCAGTTCGGTAATTATCTCTACTGGCAAAGTCTGAACAGTAAAATCTTGGGAAAAAGATCTAGCTGGTTTGTTTACGAGACTAGCCCATGGCAACATCCTCTAACTTGAAAATCTGCAGAAGAAGGAAATTACTTGGTGTTAGATTAGCAAGAAAAGTATACAAAGAAGAAAAATCATGAATGCAAACATTTGAAAAACAAAATTTATATTCTGATGGATCAGCAGTTGAGACATGTTCAGTTTGATGTACATGAAATAACTTGATTGTACAATTTGAATAGACAGTTTAATTGATATGGGAGGAGATAAGGGAGACAGATAAGTAGAGATCTTTGGTCACTTCTTGTTGGAAAAGAAAAGCGCCCACCCATGTGTTTAGTACCACATGGGGGAGCGGTCACTATTGGGTCTGTCCGTGGGGCTATATAAGGAGCCCTACACCACCTATACTCATTGAGAACTTCAATAGAAGAAATGCCCAATTCAGGGGCTTCTCCCGTGGTTTCATCCCGCTCCTTCCGGAGTAGGGTTCCACGTTAAATCCCGATGTCCCCTAATATTTTCTTTATCTTTATTCTCTGATACGCTTCCGCATTCTATTTTTCTACATGGTATCAGAGTGGGTCGATTCTCGAGGAATTTAAATTCTTATTCATGTTCGAGATTCGTTGTTTTTTTTTATGTCAAAGATTTGTTCGAGATATGTTCTGAAAATCTCCGCTGCTTATTTACTCGAGATCTGTTCGAGACGGAGATCTGTTCATGGTTGAGTTTTTTTTAACCCTAGCAAGTTGTTTCAAATGGCATTTGATCTCCATCTACAACAAGCCCTATTCAAGTCCAGCCGCTTGCTTTCATCTCCAGATCCAGGCGCATCTCCTTCCGCGCAGGCAGATCCAGGCCTCCAGACGGAGCTCTCCAAACCTATAGGTCGGGATTGATGCTACATCGCAGGCCTCGCACGGATTTCGAAAGAAAAAAAAAACCAGACGCAAATCCAGTTCCGGTGGCGATCAGCCTCCCATGCGTGATTCATCCTTCCTGCGATCCCATCCAAGTCTCCCGCACAGGGCAGTCGGCCCATGATTCAAGGCGCAGGCCCTCCCGGCAGCGTAGACCTTTGAGCCTCCAGGAGGAGGCGCATCTCCGGACCCAGGAGGCGCGCGCGCACTGCCAGACCTCTTTCTAGTCACGCGCGACTCCCAGGCGAACGGCGGAGCCTCCAGGTGGTCCTTAAGGCGCGGGATTCTTCAGTTGGCGGCGCATCCCGCCTCCAGGCGCTTTCTCCCATCCTGTTCGAGACCTCACGGCCTCCACACGACCCCACGGCCTCCGCGCGACCCCCCAGGTTCAGACCCTTCTCAGCCGACCCCACGACCACCGTGCGCGTGAAGATCTCTCAGGCGCATGGCTCGCGCCCCTCCTCCAGTCGTGAAGACCCAAGCGCAGCCCATCGCGCTTCATCTTCTCACGCGATTCTTCGCGCGCGCGCAAGCAGTGCTCCACTCGACCTCCGCAGCCCTCATCTTCCTCACGAGCTCCTGAGGGCATCTCCATCGACAAGTCCCCAAAAGGGGCAGCGGCTATTGAAGGAGGCTCCCGTGCAGGTCCGAGCTCCACACTCCATCCGTTCTTTCCATCCGAGATCCTAGGCAGCGGCACCATGAGCCCCCCCAACGAGGTGCGTGATAGATTAGGGGTTCCTACGGGAAACCTAAGTGGTGGGCCCCATTATTTAATAAAAAAAGGAAGGGGTCGGACCGTTCATTTGTCTTAAAAAAAAGAGGCGTAGGGAGTTGACAGGAGAGAGAAAGTCCAAGGCCTGGTTTGTTTAAAAAAAAGGGCTTGTTAGATACAAAAAAAAGAAGACAGGGCATGTCATTAAAAAAAATTTGAATGAGTGTTTGTTAAAAAAAAGAGAAAAGAGGCGCGTACAAGAAAAAAAAGTCGTACGCATATGCTAACAAAAAAATCTAAAAAAAGGAAAAAAGTCAGTACAAGAAAAAGTCGTACGCATAAAAAAATGTTATTCATGTTTACTTCTCTCAACTTGTCTATTATTTTCATTATTCTCACAAGTTTGGGAGAAAGGGGGAGTAAAAGCCATATGCATCCTACATCATTGACTGACAGACCAAACACTCCGGATTTCACAGAATATCAAGCCATCTTCACTGTGCAACGATCTTCGTCGTGGTATCTCTATCCTCGACATTGACTTCGCACTGGATTTGTTTTCTTCAAGGCACGCCGGAGACAAAGTCCGGTGACCCGCAGGCACGACTGAGACAGAGATCCGGTGACCATGCATGCACGACAGAGACAGTCCAGTGACCTTCCAGGCACGACAGAGATACATTCCGGTGACCTGATATACCCGTCAGCAAGCGGGTTTATCTACCAGTTGCGGATACATACGTTTATTGTGGTGATTTCAAGTGAAGATGTAATGATGTATATTTTTCTTTATTGTTGCAAGTTGTAGCTGTCCCAGCTACCAACTTGAGGGGGAGTGTTGGAAAAGAAAAGAGCCCACCCATGTGTTTAGTACCACATGCGGGAGCGGTCACTATTGGGTCTGTCCGTGGGGCTATATAAGGAGCCCCACACCCCATGTACTCATTGAGAACTTCAATAGAAGAAATGCCCAATTCAGGGGCTTCTCCCGTGGTTTCATCTCGCTCCTTCCGGAGTAGGGTTCCACGTTAAATCCTGATATCCCCTTATGTTTTCTTTATCTTTATTCTTGGATACGCTTCCGCATTCTGTTTTTCTACACTTCTTAACCATAAAAATTTACTTAAATGAAAACTCACTTAATGCAAGAAACTAACTGGCGAAGAAGGCATGGAAATATTGGTGAATCAAATCATTTCTTACCCATAAATTCCTCGTTCTTTGCATCTTGTATACCGTTTTTGATATGTCATGAGAAATGATGTACCCCGGACCGTGAGCCCAAGGAGGGTACGTATCATAAGGCCATTCCTTCATAGGGAGTGGATCCTCTGCAGTAAGTGAATTGCAGCAGAGTCTGCTGTAATTCATGGATGCAGGCCACGTGTCCGCTCCCAGATCCAACGGCCCGCACGCCCCCGTCTCCTCCCCTCCTCCCCGACCCGTCTCCTCCCCGACCTCAAGCCGCCCGCCTCCCCCATCTCCTCCCCGACCTCAAGCCGTCACCCTCTCCCCGACCCCGAGCCCCTCTCGCCGCCGACCCTCTCCCTGACCTCAAGCCCTCTCGCCCCGCCGCCATCCTCTCCCCCGCCTCTCGCCGCCATCATCTCCCCTGACCCCGACCCCCGGCAAGGCGCCATCCTCTCCCCCGACAGGGCTCGGGATTGGGGGAGAGGATGGCGGAGAGGCGGCGAGAGGCGAGGGAGAGGATGGCGACGGGGCGAGAGGGCTTGAGGTCGGGGAGAGGGTCGGCGGCGAGAGGGGCTCGGGGTCGAGGAGAGGGTGACGGCTTGAGGTAGGGGAGGAGATGGGGGCGTACGGATGGCGGCGAGGCGGCGAGAGGCGAGGGAGAGGATGGCAGCGGAGGCGAGAGGTCTTGAGGTCGGGGAGAGGGTGACGGCTTGAGGTCGGGGAGGAGATGGGGGAGGCGGGCGGCTTGAGGTCGGGGAGGAGGGGAGGAGACGGGGGAGTGCGGGCCGTTGGATCTGGGAGCGGACACGTGGCCTGCATCCGTGAATTGCAGAAGGCTCTGCTGCAATTCACTTAGCGCAGAGGATATGCTCCCTCCTCCATAAATATCGACGAGATACGATTAGTGACCATTATAAAATAGAAGTGTTAGCCACGGGTTCTTCAACTAAGGGAGAGTCTAGATGCTTAAATAAGTCCTGCTCAACAAGGCAGAGTAGTACTAAATTAAATGGGTTTGAGTAAAGAGTTTGCATGGTTGTCATGAGCACAATTGTCTCTCACTCCTGTTGATTAAAACGTCATAGAGATACGTTCCGGTGACCTGTTATACCCGTCAGCTAGCGGGTCTGTCTACCAGTTGCGGATACATACGTTTATTGTGGTGATTTCAAGTGAAGATGTAATGATGTATATTTTTCTTTATTGTTGCAAGTTGCAGCTGTCCCAGGTACCAACTTGAGGGGGAGTGTTGGAAAAGAAAAGAGCCCACCCATGTGTTTAGTACCACATGGGGGAGCGGTCACTATTGGGTCTGTCCATGGGGCTTTATAAGGAGCCCCACACCCCCTGTACTCATTGAGAACTTCAATAGAAGATATGCCCAATTTAGGAGCTTCTCCCGTGATTTCATCCCGCTCCTTCCGGAGTAGGGTTCCACAAATCCCGATGTCCCCTAATGTTTTCTTTATCTTTATTCTCGGATACGCTTCCGCATTCTGTTTTTCTACACTTCTCAACCATAAAAATTTACTTAAATGAAAATTTAACTTGCTTAATGCAAGAAACTGACTGGCGAAGAAGGCATGGAAATATTGGTGAATCAAATCATTTCTTACCCATAAATTCCTCGTTCTTTGCATCTTGCATAATGTTTTTGATATGTCATGAGAAATGATGTACCCTGGACCGTGAGCCCAAGGAGGGTACGTATCATAAGGCCATTCCTGCATAGGGAGTGGATCCTCTGCAGTAAGTGAATTGCAGCAGAGTCTGCTGCAATTCACGGATGCAGGCCACGTGTCCGCTCCCAGATCCAACGGCCCGCACGCCCCCGTCTCCTCCCCTCCTCCCCGACCCGTCTCCTCCCTGACCTCAAGCTGTTACCCTCTCCTCGACCCCGAGCCCCTCTCGTCGCGACCCTCTCCCCGACCTCAAGCCCTCTTGCCCCGCCGCCATCCTCTCCCCCGCCTCTCTCCGCCATCATCTCCCCTGACCCCGACCCCCGGCAAGGCGCCATCCTCTCCCCCGACAGGGCTCGGGATCGAGGGAGAGGATGGCGGCGAGGCGGCGAGAGGCGGGGGAGAGGATGGCGGCGGGGCGAGAGGGCTTGAGGTCAGGGAGAGGGTCGGCGGCGAGAGGGGCTCGGGGTCGGGGAGAGAGTGACGGCTTGAGGTAGGGGAGGAGACGGGGGCGTACGGATGGCGGCGAGGCGGCGAGAGGCGAGGGAGAGGATGGCGGCGGAGGCGAGAGGGCTAGAGGTTGGGGAGAGGGTGACGTCTTGAGGTCGGGGAGGAGATGGGGGAGGCGGGCGGCTTGAGGTCGGGCAGGAGGGGAGGAGACGGGGGCGTGCGGGCCGTTGGATCTGGGAGCGGACACGTGGCCTGCATCCGTGAATTGCAGCAGACTCTGCTGCAATTCACTTACCGCAGAGGATCCGCTCCCTCCTTCATAAATATCGACGAGATATGATTAGTGACCATTATAAAATAAAAGTGTTAGCCGCGGGTTCTTCAACTAAGGGAGAGTCTAGATGCTTAAATAAGTCCTGCTCAACAAGGCAGAATAGTACTAAATCAAATGGGTTTGAGTAAAGAGTTTGCATGGTTGTCATGAGCACAATTGTCTCTCACTCCTGATTAAAACGTCACAGTAATTCTCATGTATTGAGATGCGTTGACGTTCCAACATAATCTTTTTAATTTTCAGGTAGAAATACTGGGGGGGGGGGTGCTGAAATTTGGTGAAGGTGAAGTCGAACTCTTTTCTCTGCAGTCTTTGTTGGTTAACAAAAAAATCATCATTTTCTGCAGTTCCCTTGAAATTTCGATGAAATTAGTTGAGAAATGTAGATGAAAAGTTTTTGTGATGGAAATTTCAGCCACGTTTCAAATATCAGATGATTGTGGTCTTTATCATCTCATCGGAATTTTGGTTCTTAACAAAAATCCGCATATATTGCATAATTCATACAGAAGATAAAACATGGATCTTTACCTCGGGGCTTACATACCACTTGCTATCGTCTCTGCGTTGCTGCTGGTCGTTGAAATTAACAAGACCATATAGTACTCCACGGCTCAGACTCCTGCTTTTCAATGAAGCAAGCACTTCATCTACGCGAACAAAAGAGTCGTCGTCGGTCTTCATCACATATTTAGCTGAGACCATATTTGTCTGGCAAAAAAAAGAGTGAATACCGGAATTATACGAAGTTTTTTATTGACCATTGCAACAAAAATAATCAACCAATAACTTATACTATAGATGCAAATGGCAATAGTTCTCCAGGTAATGAGACTGTAATAATCAACAAAAGGCATCAACTGGATATCCCCATATGTCCGTGCTTCATACCCTAACTCCCCATTCACCATCATGTTTTTGTTCTGCAAGATAGAAAAGAACTCATCACAGGTCAAGATGACTTCGGTTATAAGATCCAGAGGCAAAGGAAGTCTCATAATTAAGAAAGACAGCGAGAGAAAAACAGTGGCACTATTGTTGAAAAACTGCAAATAAAGCATATCTACTGTTGCGAATGCGGAAGCAAACACGCACAAACACGATCAAACAAGCAAGACGCAAACACAAGAATTTACAAGGTTCACCCGTAAATGGGCTACGTTCTTGGGCGGCGGCGATCGGTTTCACTATATGGAGAAAGATGTAATACATAGGGTACTGAGAAGGTACATATATGGGATGAGAAACATGATCAGAAATGAGGATGCAGTATCTGGTGGCCTTGGGGCCCTTTTTATACTGCAACAGAAGAATACCATTTGTATTCAGCAATCCATCCCAACAGCTCCCAGCCAATCAGAAGGCAGGATACAGATTACACATGTCAGCAATCCTAGCCCAACAACTCTCAGCCAATCAGAAGGCAGGACACATATCAGACATGTCAGCAATCCTGGCCCAACAGCTCTCAGCCAATCAGAAGCCAGAACACGGATCAGCCACATCAGCAACCCAACAAGTAGTTAGGATTCAAATCACATTAACAAACTCCACCTTGAATTGAATCCTCTGAGAAGCTTGTCAAGCTTCGTCATGCCGCCGCCAGCCCCTTTTGGGGCTACTTCCAACTATCAACATTGAGCAAGTCTAAACAATGTTTGGACTTATTCCCAGGAACCGCCTTTGTGAACATATCGGCTGGATTATCTGCTGTGCCAACCTTCTTTACCTTGATCCTCTTCTCAGAACGAATGAAGTGATATCTGACATCGATGTGCTTGGTTCTTTCATGATGCACGTGATCCTGGCTAAGCATATCGCACTAAGGCTATCACAATATACTTTAGCATGGTCTTGTTGAAGATCGAGATCTCCAACTAAGCCCTTTAGCCAGATGCCTTCCTTTGCAGCCTCTGTCAAAGCCATGTACTCTGCTTCTCTAGTAGACAAAGTAACTGATGGTTGCAAGGTAGCCTTCCAACTGATGACCGAAGTCCCCAAAGTGAAAACATAACCGGTCATTGATCTCCTTCCATCGACATCTGCAGCATAGTCTGAATCTGAATATCCAGCAACTAAACATTCTGAATCACTTCTATAGATAAGGCCAATGTCTGATGTTCCTCTCAGATAACGGAAAATCCGCTTGACTGCCTGCCAATGCTCCTTCCCTGGGTTGCCCATGAATCTGTAACAACGCTCACAGCGTGAGCAATATCAGGTCTTGTGCATACCATGGCATACATAAGACTCCCAACTGCGTTAGCATAGGGAACACCTGACATGTGTTCCTTCTCCGTGTCTGACTGTGGTGCGAAAGAAAAAGAAAGATGAATGTTCGAAGCAGATGGAGTACCTAAAGGCTTTGCTGTAGACATCCCAAATCTCATCAGAACTTTTCCAATGTAGTTCTTCTGAGATAAGAAAAGTTTCTTTTCTGGACGATCTCTAGTTATCTCCATCCCTAGAATCTTCTTTGCTGCACCAAGATCCTTCATGTTAAACTCTGAATTAAGGAGCTTCTTCAGATCATTTATGGTACTCTTTTGCTTGGCAGCAATCAACATGTCGTCGACGTACAGTAACAAAAAAATGAAGGAGCCATCCTCCACCTTCCTGTGGTAAACACAACAATCATATGGGTTCCTGTTGAACCCATGATCAATCATGAAGCTGTCAAACCTTTTGTACCACTGCCTAAAAGATTGCTTAAGCCCATACAAGGACTTCTTCAATCTGCACACATGATCTTCCTTACCCTGAGATATGAATCCCTCCGGCTGGCTCATAAGAATGTCTTCGAGTTCACCATGCAAGAAAGCTATTGTCACATCTAACTGCTCCAGCTTCAAGTCTTGATGTGCTACAAGAGCTAGTAGCACCCTGATGGATGTATGTCTTACAATGGGAGAGAATATCTCGTTGTAATCCACACATTCCTTCTGACTGTAACCCTTCGCAACTAGACGTGCCTTGTATCTGATGCCTTTGTTGCCTGAGATTCCTGTCTTTTTCTTGAAGACCCATTTGCATCCAACAGTTTTCCTCCCCTTTGGCAATTTGACGAGCTCCCATGTTTGATTCTTGTGAAGAGACTCCATCTCCTCACCCATAGCAGCAATCCACTGCCCGGATTCTGCACCAGATATTGCCTCCCTGTAAGTGGAGGGCTCTGGAGACTCTGTCTCCTCCGCAACATGTAATGCAAATGCAACCATGTCTTCAAATCCGTATCTTTGCGGCGGAGGTATCTCCCTTCGAGGTCGATCAGTAGCAACACTTGGTTGCCTCTCCTCCGGTTGCTTGGCTTCAGGCCGTTCAGCAACATCCGGATCAGAAGTAGCGTGATCACTACTTGGTGTCAATTCGAACTCCACCTGTTCGGGCACATCATTACTTGTCCCTGCATCAATAGACTTACTACTCGAGTGAAGCATGGAATTCTCATCAAAAGTAACATTCCTGCTAACAATAATTCTATGCTCAGAAGGGGACCAGGTTCTTTACCACTTTACTCCTGCACCATAGCATGTAAACACCCCTTTCTTTGCCCTTGGTTCTAATTTTCCTTCATTAACATGATAATAGGCAGCACAACCAAAGACTCGTAAAATAGAATAATCAGCATGATTACCAGACCATACCTCCATGGGTGTTTTGCAACCAATGGCAGATGCGGGACTCCGATTCACCAAGTAACAAGCTGTATTCACGGCTTCAGCCTAGAATGCTCTACCAAGTCCAGCATTAGAGAGCATGCACCTTGCTCTCTCCAGAAGCGTCCTATTCATTCGTTCAGCAACTCCGTTCTGCTGTGGCGTATCTCTGACGGTGAGATGTCTCACAACACCATCCTCTTTGCAGAACTCATTGAACTCTGACGAACAGAACTCTAGTCCATTATCTGTACAAAGACGCTTTACCTTCTCAGAAGTCTGGTTCTCCACCAAGATCTTCCACTGCCTGAAAGTCTGAAATGCCTCGCTCTTGTGCTTCATCATGTACACCCACACCATCCTGGAGTAATCATCAATAATAGACAGAAAATACCTGGCACCTCCCAAAGATGGGACCCGTGAAGGACCCCAACAGTCAGCATGGATGTAGTCGAGCGTCTCCTTCTTCCTGTGGATAACTTTACTGAATTGCTTCTTGTGTTGTTTTCCCAACACGCAATGCTCACAGAACTCCAGTTTGGATCCCTTGAGATCCCCGATCTGAATGAGGATATTCATCCCCATCTGACTCATGTGTCCCAGCCGGATATGCCACAATTTTGACTCTGATCTGTCGACTTGGGACACCACTGCAACAGAATCGGTAATTGTAGACCCTGCAAGACGTACAATGTCTTTTGCTTGTTGCCCTTGATGACAACAACCCCACCTTTGGCAACCTGCATAACTCCACCGTCACCGTTGTACCTGTATCCTTTAGAGTCCAAGACTCCAAATGATATCAGATTTTTCTTCAGATCAGGAATATGACGTACTTCTGTCACCGTCCTCACGACTCCATCATGCATCTTCATCTTCACAAAGCCAATTCCTGTAATTTTGCACGCTGCATCATTCCCCATGATGACGTTTCCGCCATCTATTTTCTCATAGGTGCAGAACCAATCTTCATTGGGAGTCATATGGTAGGAACAAGATGAATCAAGAATCCAGGTATTATCCGTTGTCTTCTGATCTGTGACGGTGAGAAGCAGATCATCTTCAGAATCTGCGCCTCCATGAGCTACGGCAGCAACCGTAGCTTTCCCTTTCTTCTTCGGGCAGTCCTTCTTACATTGTCCATGTTCCTTGCAGTAATTGCAGATGTCCCTAGCATTGTGATTCTTCAACTTAGACTTCTGCTTTCCCTTCTTTGTGTAGCTAGAACTGGCACGACTCTTCTCATAAGTCATAACCAAACCTGCAGCGTTAGAGTCTTGTTTGTCGATAGCCATATGCCGAAGTTCACGCGTATGCAGACTCGCGCGAACTTCCTCTAGAGTTATTGACTCTCTTCCCACAATGAACGATTAAACAAAATTTTCAAACGATAATCGAAGAGAAACCAATAAAATCAAGGCAGCATCCTCATCTTCAATCTTAACATCTACATTTCTTAAATCCATCAATAATGTATTTAAGTGATCTAGATGTTCTTTAAGAGATGTACCTTCCTGCATACGGAGAGAGAACAAACGTTGCTTCAAGAGCAACTTGTTGGTCAGAGACTTAGTCATGTATAGACTTTCAAGTCTCAACCACAGACCGGCCGCGGAATCCTCATCGACAACCTCCGCGATAATCTCGTCCGCCAAACACAGCATGATCGTCGAGTGCGCCTTCTCTTCCTGCACCATCAACTCGGACGGCTCGAGTGCCTTCGCCCGCTCTTGATCTAACGGTGCCCAGATGCCCTGCTGCTTCAGAAGGGTGCGCATCTTGATCTGCCATAGACTGAATGCATTCTTCCCTGTGAACTTCTCGATCTTCAGATTGTATGACGCCATCTTATTGGATGATCCTGACGGAACCTGAAGCTCTGATAAGTTTGTTGCGAATGAGGAAGCAAACACGCACAAACACGATCAAACAAGCAAAACGCAAACACAAGGATTTACAAGGTTCACCAGTAAATGGGCTACGTCCTTGGGCGGCGGCGATCGGTTTTACTATATGGAGAAAGATGTAATACAGAGGGTACTGAGAAGGTACATATATGGGATGAGAAACAGGATCAGAAATGAGGATGCAGTATCTGGTGGCCTTGGGGCCCTTTTTATACTACAACAGAAGAATACCATTTGTATTCAGCAATCCATCCCAACAGCTCCCAACCAATCAGAAGCAGGACACAAATTACACATGTCAGCAATCCTAGCCCAATAGCTCTCAGCCAATCAGAAGGCAGGACACAGATCAGACATGTCAGCAATCCTGGCCCAACAGCTCTCAGCCAATCAGAAGTCAGGACACGGATCAGCCACATCAGCAACCCAACAAGTAGTTAGGATTGAAATCACATTAACATCCACAAACATCAAAACATCAGTTTACACGATTCATCGTTCTCAACTGTTAGTATTAAATGAACCATGCAGTTATACTATCCCAAATTTCCAAATTACCTCAAAATTCCTTGCATTTTCATGGCCATGTGATTAACCATAAAATGGATAATGAATAGGTCTTTGCAAAGCTTTCTGAACGACTGTAGAGTGGAGAACTTTCCTATTTATCATCACATCTTGACATCTTATTTTGATCGAAACTTTTTTAGTAAATAAGTTTTGGCATAATAAGTAAGTGAGCATAAGAACTGACAATTTGTAGTAGGCATCATGCTATAGTTGATCGTAGCTCTGAAGATGTCTCCCCTCTAGTGTAAACTCTAGTATGCCATACCCCAAAATCAGAAGCAGCAGCAGGGTCAAGATTGAAATGGTCCAGTACCTCTTCCTCATCTGCAAGAACCAAGTTTTCGGCATCGACCCAGTTGGAATCACCGCAAGTGCACCTTGTATCCAAGAACAAGATCACATCTTGTACCTCGGGGGGAACACGCATAGAGTGGGGGAGGATAAGCTTATACCTGTTGGTCAGTATAAACTCCACGAAGATCAAGAAGGGTCGTTCTTTAAATCGGTGGGCTTCACGTTGCTGCAGTTCTGAAGGAAGATGCTAAGAAATCTTTCGGAGATGCTTTGATTTGGACAAGCAGAGGAAAGAGCAGGGTGTTCTTCGGGTAAGTAGAAGGAAAGGAGGAAGGAGAGATCAGTTGTGGCTTTATTCGCATTTGATGTCATTGTCATGAGAAGAAAAATAAAGCGCATTTCAACTAAATATTCCAATCACAATCAAACTTAAATACCGGTCAGTTCTTGGCAGTATGACATCTCTGAGTCAACCCTAGAAGGCCAATTTGCCTGGTCATTCTGATCTGGTGGATAGTTTTGTTGAGCTTCTCATGTGAAAACTGATTGGTACTGTATACGCGGGATCATCATAACAGTAAATTCATGCAACCATGTTGTTCTAGCGCAATGTTATTTAGGATGTTCACGAGGGTCGCCACTATTGTACTCTTCATACTATGTTTTTCTGAACAAAATAAACAGAGACAGGGACGAAGACAAAGGGGGGCAGGAGGGGGCTTGACCCCCACCCCCATCTCCTAATTAAATTTTACATATATTATATTATTATAATAGAATATGATTTGTATATAAATAGTTAATTATAAATAATAATAATTTGTATATAATGGCCTTCCATCTTGTTGGGGACGAATCTGATCAAGCACCACACAACTAGAACCACGATCGAAGAAGAAAGCATGCACAATCGCACAAGACAAGGATTTATAGTGGTTCGGCAATGTGCCTACTCCACTTGCTCACCCCAGACTCTCTACTATTTCTTGAATGAAGTTGGGATACAATATGTGGTGCCACAAGGCTCCTTTTATACTACAACAAAAGAATACCAAGCATTCAACAATCCCCACCATCAGCTCTCAACCAATCAGGATGCAGGATGTGGATTAAGCATCTCAGCAATCCAACCCAACACCTCTCATCCAATCAGAATGCAGGAGGTGGATCAGACACCTCAGCAATCCAGCCCAAGAGCTCTCAGCCAATCAGAAGGCAGCATGGAGATCAGCCACATCAGCAATGCTTTCTACTTGTATTCAACCAATCAGTCTTCACATGATAAATCTCAACAATCTCCCACTTGAAGACTGATTTGTAGTAAACACCACATCTTCAATAGTCCTGATGTGAGCTTTCCCTTGTCTTCTATGCTTGAAGACCAATAGAAGCTGAACATGTCTTCAGCTTCTCCACTGTTAAAGACTTTGTGAACATATCAGCAGGATTTTCTAGTGTGTGGATCTTCTTCAACTTAAATTGATCATCTTCAAGCTGCGTCCGAATGAAGTGGTACTTCACATCAATGTGCTTAGTCCTCGAGTGAAAGACAGAATTCTTTGCAAGATGAATTGCACTTTGACTATCGCTGGATAATTGACAATCTTCACATTCTTTATTCAGTTCTTTCATCAGACCTTTCAACCATATCTTTTCCTTGCAAGCTTCAGTTGCCGCCACATATTCTGCTTCCGTGGTCGAGATGGTCACTATCTTCTGGAGCCTAGAGATCCAGCTAGTGGCTCCACTCCCCAGGGTAAAGACATACCCTGTTGTGTTTTTCCTGCCATCGATATCTCCTGAAAATCTGAGTCCACAAAACCTCGAATGGAAATTTCAGTATTATCATAACACAATGCCACGTTAGAGGTACCTCTCAAATAACGTAAAATCCACTTCATAGTCTCCCAGTGTTCCTTTCTAGGATTCGCTATGAATCTGCTCACAACTCCCACTGCATGGGAGATGTCTGGTCTTGTGCAAACCATTGCGTACATCAAACTACCAACAGTAGACTGGTAGGGTACCTTTGACATGTACTCATGCTCCTCCTTCGTAGCAGGTTCTTTCTCCTTTGAAAGTTTGAAGTGGCTTCCTAAAGGTGTTAGAGTAGATTTTGCATTTTTCATATTAAATCTCTCTAGTACCTTCTCGATGTAATCTATTGAGATAATCTCAGCTTCTTGTTCTTCATGTCTCTGCTAATCTGCATTCCAAGGATTTTCTTTGTAGGACCTAGGTCCTTCATTTCAAACTCCTTAGACAGCATTGCCTTCAGATTTGCTATTTCTTCCTTGCATGAGCCTGCAACAAGCATATCATCTACGTACAACAATAAAATGATATAAGACATACCAAGCTTCTTGAAGTAGCAACAATGGTAAGCATGACATTTGCGGAATCCAGTATTTCTCATGAAATCATCAAACCTTTTGTATCATTGTCTCGGTGCCTGCTTCAAGTCATAAAGGCTTTTTCTGAGCTTGCATAACATGTCTTCCTTTCCAGTAGCTACATAGCCCTCTGGTTGTTGCATGTAGATGTCCTCCTCAAGATCTCTATGGAGAAATGTTGTCTTAATATCCAACTGCTCCAAATGTAGGTTCTCAGCTGCAACAATGCTCAATACCGCTCTTATGGTTGAGACCTTTACAACAGGTGCAAAGATCTCTGTGAAATCAACTCCTGCTTTCTGTTGAAAGCCCTTCGCCACTAGTCGAACCTCGTATCTAATGGAACCATCAGCTTCCTCCTTCACCCTGTACACCCACTTGTTATGCAGAGCCTTCTTTCCCTTCGGTAGTGGGACTAAGTCCCACTGATTCCTTTGCTAACTCCCACTGATTCCTTCGGTAGTGATCCTTCATCTCCTCATCCATGGCTAACTCCCACTGATTCCTTGCCTCACCTTATATAGCTTCATCAAAGCATTCAGGCTCACCATTATCAGTCAGCAATAAATAATTCAAAGAAGGTGAATACCTTGCAGTGGGTTTGCTGATTCTGGAAGATTTCTGTAGTACCGGAGTTTGCGGATTATTCTGTGGGATGGGTTGAACATTCTCATCACTTGGTTGTGATGTGCTTTGTTCAGGAGTTTCATCAAACTCCATAAAGTATGGCTCTTCCGTTGTCTTTCCTTTTATCAACTCATCCTTGTATAAGGAAGACTCATTGAATGTGGCATCAATGCTTCTAACTGTCTTCTTGTTCTCCAAATCCCATAATCTATATCCATAGTTATATGTACCATAACCGACAAAGATACACTTCCTTGCTTTGGGATCAAGCTTTCCTCTGTTTCCCTGCTCAATGTGAACATAAGCTATGCATCCAAAGACTCGTAAATGAGAAAGTGTTACCTCCTTTCCTGTCCACGTTTCTTCCAGAAGATCCCCATCTAAAACAGCAGATGGACCTCGATTGATTAAGTATGCAGCTGTATTCACTGCATCAGCCCAATGTCGCTTTGGTAGACCTGCATGTAACCTCATGCTTCTCGCACGCTCTAGAAGAGTCATGTTCATGCGTTCAGCAACACCATTCTGTCTGGGCTTTCATGGGGCTGTCTTCAATCTCTTGATCCCGTTCTTAGCACAATATGATTCAAACTCCTCACTGCAGTATTCTCCCTCATTGTCTGACTTGAGACATTTCAACTTTAAACCTGTCTCAGTCTCAACTAAGGCCTTCCACATTTTGAAGGTCTCAAATACATTGGGTTTATGCTTGATAAAATAAACCCACAGTTTTCTAGTTGCATCATCAATGAAAGTAATGAGGTCCGCCAAGGGAAAGTACCTGAGATGGACCCCATACGTCTGTATGAACCAGCTCCAGTCTTTCAGCTTTTTGTACTCTTGTAGTCTTTGTGAAACTGACTTTCTTCTGTTTTCCCAAGATACAATCATCACAGAAGTCTAGATCAACGGTCTGCAATCCCATCAACTTTCCCTTTTTCTGCATGATCTTTATTCCTTTTTCGCTCATATGACTAAGCCGTCTATGCC
The DNA here is from genome assembly GCA_037367405.1 of Ottelia alismoides. NCBI lineage: Eukaryota > Viridiplantae > Streptophyta > Magnoliopsida > Alismatales > Hydrocharitaceae > Ottelia > Ottelia alismoides. The sequence continues at coordinate 117,630 of JAZKJV010000050.1, read as the reverse complement.
AAGTGTTAGCATCATACCCAGATGATGCAACATTTATCTTGTCATATGAACCTGATGCAATATACAGGGTTCCTTCTTTCTCACCTCGAGCAAGGATCAATGATCCCTTTGACATCTTCCACGAATCAGAATCGAATGTTGTCACCACGCCGTTTTCTGATAGCTGTCCGACAGATATGAGATTCCTTGTTAGACTGAGTACATGTCTAACATTCTTCAATCTCAAGAAGCTACCATTGGGTTGGGATATGTCAATGTCTCCCTTTCCAATTATGCTGCAGCATTCATCATCTCCCAGATATACCTTTCCAAAATCACCTTTCACATAATTTTGGAAGATATCCCTTTGTGGAGTGGTATGAAAGCACCCGATTCCACAATCCATGACTCACTTCTAGCATCTGCAACACATACTAAGGCATCGCTATCATCATCATCAGTAAGATTTAGGGTATTCTTACCTGTGTCATTTTCTCCTTTCTGCTTTCTTGGGGCCTTGCATTCTGTCTTGTAATACCCCTTTTGGTTGCAATTCCAGCAGACCACTGACTTCAGATCTCTGGATTTGGATCTTCCTCGTACCGACTTTCCCCTGGAATGCTTTTGGTTCATGTAGCTCTTCCTGCTTCTTCCTTCTATATTCTAGGCAGAATCTGACGAGTGTTCTTCCCCAGACGTCTTCCGTCGTGCCTCTTCTCCGAGAATAAGACCAGCAACATCCTCCAACTTCAAATTTGCAGAACCAGAGGAGTTGCTAACCGCTACAACTAAAGCATTCCAACTATCAGGTAAACTAGAAAGGAGTAAAAGAGCTTTTACCTCATCATCAAACACGATCTTCACAGACTCCAACTGGTTGATGATACTATTCAGATCATTCAAGTGTGAAGCCACCACGGAGTTCTCACTCATCTTTAAATTGAAAAGCTTCTTCATCAAATACACATTATTTGATGCAGATGGCTTCTCGTACATCTTTTCAAGAGCTTTGAAAAGATCCACCGTCGTCGTCTCCTTTGCGATATTTGAAGCCACCGATGGAGTAAGGCTGAGCCTTACCGTTTCTAGAGCCTTTCGATCTAGGAACTTCCACTCATCATCTTTCATGGCTTCAGGCTTCTTCCCTTCGATCGGAAGATAGAGATCCTTCTGATAGAGAACATCTTCAATCTGCATCTTCCAGAACGTGAAGTTCGATCCATTGAACTTCTCTATCTTGACCTTCGATTCTTCCGTCATCTATGTAGAGGTTGATCTCTGAACCTTCCTCTGATACCAGTTGTTGGGGACGGATCCGATCAAGCACCACATGACTAGAACCACGATCGAAGAAGAAAGCACGCACAATCGCACAAGACAAGGATTTATAGTGGTTCAACAATGTGCCTACTCCACTTGCTCACACCAGACTCTCTCTACTATTTGTTGAATGAAGTTGGGATACAATATGTGGTGTCACAAGGCTCCTTTTATACTACAACAAAAGAATACCAAGCATTCAGCAATCCCCACCATCAGCACTCAGCCAATCAGGATGCAGGATGTGGATTAAGCATCTCAGTAATCCAACCCAACACCTCTCAGCCAATCAGAATGCAGGAGGTGGATCAGACACCTCAGCAATCCAGCCCAAGAGCTCTTAGCCAATCAGAAGGCAGCATGAAGATCAGCCACATCGGCAATGCTTTCTACTTGTATTCAACCAATCAGTCTTCACAGGATAAATCTCAATACATCTCTCCTTTACAAGTTGTATAGTATGGATATATCCGTATATGATCCGTCATTGTATCCATATCATACAGATTTTCACATCCATATCCGCATCCAATTTCAAATATATACAGATACCGATATCACATTCATATCAACAAAAATCTATATTCGTATTCGTATATCCATTTATATATATATAAATATAGTTGTACATTTATTTTTAATTTTATATAACATAATCTTGTACCGTCTTTTATCATATATGGTATAATTGTTATGATATAAGCACATTTAGAATATTTATATTATTTGTATTCCAACCAATACATGTATATTTAAGCTAATATATATAGTATTTATAGTATTATTCCTATGTGATCGATATCCATTTTATATCGATATCCATTTTTTACGAATATGGTAATATATTTTTCATCAATCAATATCTTTATATGCATTGCATTCGCATTTAAAATCACATAAGGATATTAGAACACATGTATCCATATCAATATTCGTTTGTCTGCATACCTAATCGCTCCAATCTATCAATAAAAAAATCATAATATGACATGAATGCAATAATCTAATTATCAACATTTGTAAGTTTTACGTAACTATATGTTACACATAACTTCAACAACAAAATAAGTATATAGTGATCTTTTTTAATTCATCGGCATAACGTCCCTTTTAAAATTGTTAATGACATGTATTATTTCGTTGTGAAATGTTCTTCTTTGAGCCATAATTTGAATGGGGGACTAGCATGCGATAAAGTACAAATATAAGAGGGTAATCAATTGATATGGAATACATAAGTATAGAATAAATCCAAGCTAATCCGATCTAATCTGTAATCTGATGGATTGGATTGGTCTGGATTCATATGTTTGATGGATTGGGTTGGATCGGAAAAAGTTAAAATCCATTAAGATTGGATTAAACTAAAATCCGATTCAATCCGATCCATATATACCCCAAATATGCAATATTATTCGAAATTGGTACATATATATATCTCCTCTATATTCTTATGTTAGGAGTGATATAATATTACTTTTTAAAAATCTTAATTTTAATGGTATAATTTAACATTGTATTAATGAAAGTGCATTTTGATTTGAAGAATTTTGTAACGATCTTTTTTGTCGATACAATATTTGTTGAGATATTTATGTGAAATTGTAAGTTTACAAGGGTGTCTTTGTGAAATACATTTGTAAACATTATGAGAAATAATAACAAAGATAAATTAGATATGAGAAAAATGGGGTTGCCCCTAGTGGCTACCCTCCTCCCGTTTTTTCTCCAAATTTTTTATTTTTTTTGAAAAATTCCACCATATATTTTCATCATCATATCCCTCTAATATGTTATTTTAATTTCGTTAGAAACAAAAACTCATATGCTCTTCATATAGAACATGTAATTTTAATGGTCTTAAAATTGATGTAATCGGCCTATTCTGGATGGAGGGTATAGGAATATCTGTTTCTGATGAAATTGGAGGAATATAGTGATGAAAATATATGAGAATTTTTCAAAAAAATAAAGAAATTAAAGAAAAATGAGGTAGAGGCAGCTCGCTAGCAGCCCACTGGAGATAGCTCCATTTTTAAATTATATAGTCTGAATAATTTGACCTCACCAGCAGAAATTCCCGACCGTCCCTGAATAGACAAGTGTCAGAGTGAGCAATGGAGTAGGCACAGTATGTTCATCGGATCCGTTCTCGACAGGTTCCGACGCTGGGACGACTCATGATTGTTACCTTTCGGCGTTCTTCATCCTATAATTGTTGTTTAATCATTAGCGATTAATACATCGGATCTGGAAGCGCAGTCATGCCCGTTTATGCCATTGGGACATGGCACTTGATCATAGTCTGGACCATTCTTCTGTGGTTGATATCGCCTGGAAATTTTAATCCTACCTCTATCAAGTTAATTATGGTTGGCACAATTTATGGTTGTGCTTTGTGTTGACTTGACTTCATCCAGACTGGCATTGTGAAGGTCCTTCCATACCATAATATTTACCAGTAATTTCTATCTCAGTACAGGCCAATTGCATGTAATTTCTGTCTCAGTTTAAGCCAATTGTTGATTTCACTTAGCAGGATAATACAGATTCCCACATCATCAAAATAAAATACAACAACAACAACAAAGCCTTTTCCCACAATCAAGTAGGGACGACTACATGGATTCTTCGCCTCCATTCAGATCTATCTTGGGTCACTCCCAGGCTTATATCCATAAAACTAGGATCCCTTCGTATAGTTTCTTTCCAACACTTCTTGGGCCGTCCTCTCCCTCTCTTTACCGGCTCAACATCCCAACACTCGCATCTTCTAACTGGTGCATCAACTGATTCTCTTTGCAAATGATCAAATCATCTTAAGCGATTTTCTCGCATCTTATCCTCGAGCAGAGCTACACCAACTTTCTTTCTGATTGCATAATTTCGAATCCGATCTTTACGTGTGTGTCCTCACATCCACCTTAGCATTTTTATTTATGCTACAACCATTCTCTGCACATGTCTATGTTTCACAAACCAACATTCAGATCCATAGAGCATAGCGGGTCTCACAACTGCTTTGTAAAACTTTCCTTTAATTTTTAAAGGAATTTTCTTATCACAGAGAACAATAGAGACTCCTCTCCACTTTAGCCATCCTGCATTTATTCTATTAGTAATATTTCCATCAATTTCCCCATCATGTTGCAAAATAGATCCCAGATATCTAAAAGAACCTCTCTTCCGAATGTTATCATCACCAATCTTCACATCGATTCCTTCACCATTGCTTCCATCAAAGGAGCACTCCATGTATTCTGTCTTAGCCCTACTTATACGAAATCCTTTACTCTCCAACTCATGTCTCCAAGCCTCAAGCTTCTCATTTACTCCATCTCTAGTCTCGTCAGTCAGCACAATATCATCAGTAGCAAATAACATATACCAAGGTAACTCATCTTGAACGTGACTTGTCAACTCGTCCATAATCAAAGTAAAAAGAAATGGACTCGAAGCTGAACCTTGATGTAATCAATGTTGATGTCAAAATAGCCAATCATCCCAGATGGGATCCTTACACAAGATAAAGCCCTATCATACATGTCCTTTATGATGTTAATGTATAGGACATATACTTGTCTCTTCTCCAAAACTCTCCACAATATCTCTCGTTGGATAGAATCATAAGCCTTTTCCAAATCAATAAAGATCATATAGAGGTTATTCATTTTAGATCTATAAATCTCCATTGTTCTCTTCAACAAATGGATGACTTTAATATTTGAGCGACCTGACATGAATCCGAATTAATTTTCTTTTACATTAAAAATCATCAAAATAAAATATACTGGAAAAATTTAGGGTCCGTCACCTACTTCACGTCGTACTCTTGTCTGAAAGACAGAATCTTATAAGAGAACAAACAACCACCCACAGACTGATAGCGATCCAAGATTAAATTAACTTGAAAAAGGAGTTGAATATATAAAAGGCTAGGAGTTAGGCACATGGCACATACAACTTTGTGTATCCACTATACTATAAATGCCAAACACCTACTCTAATAAACATCATAAAATAATAAGCAATCAACGTCTCCTGTGATACGAATCTGCATCACTTGATTTTTTTTATAAGATCATGCATCACTTGATTGATGGTGAGTTGCAGAATTATAATGACTTGATATTCTAATACAATATATTTTATAGCATAAATTAAAATCAACAGTTTTGCTGCTCAAATATCCAGTTTATAGCTACGAGAACACACACTTATTTGTACCTATAAGCACATTTTCCTTTTTTTCCCTTAAAACACTGTTTTGTAAATCAGAACAGAGTCTGAAATGGTAATCATACCGGAAAGATTCGATCGGGTTGGAACATGGAATTAGATCGATTCAACCGGATGATCATACCCTCAATCTTTTAAATCGGATTAAATTGAATATGTGAGGAAAAAGTTTTGAACTCTTGGATTAAATAATCAAAATATGTGTAAAATATAGATATGAATATAACTAAAATACTTTGTTGAACAATTGAACCAATATAAATATATAATATTTACAAACATCAATACTATACATACTAAAAATACAATGTTAGAAAAATTATAAAGTCTATGTGTGTGTATATCAATACACACCTATCATTTGAAAAATAATATGCGTGTGTATATAAACATTTGAAAGTACATATACTATACATACACACACAATTCTGTTTTGTAGTTCAATTCGAGTTAAATAAAAGTGCTATGTAATCTTAAAAAACAAAAGGAGAAATAGAAGAAAAATGTCCTCTTCTTCTCTCCACTTTATTGTGCCCCGCACTCCATACCTTCCACCTTTAAGGATGGGATGTAATTAGGGATGCAAACAGACAGATACAGATATAGATATTATCATGTTCTTATCCATTTTTGAACATGAATACGGATGTGGATACAGATATTAATAAATATAAAGCTATATTATCATATCCCTAAAAGACGGATATGGATGTAAAACGGATACTAATCGCGTAAGAGTAATGTTAGAAATATTCTATAGAATCGAATTAAGTATATATGAATTGGATGGAAAACACACGATATAAATTTACTAAATGTATTTGTATCATAAAATTATACAAATATGGTAGAAAAAGGTATATAATTATGTTATATTGGGTTAAAATTAATCTATGATTATATTTACGGATACAGATGTCTGCAGATATCAAAACGATATCCATATCCGTATCCATTTTAAAATGGATACGGATACAGATGTCAAAATCTATATAGAACGGATATGGTGACGGATATGGTGACGGATCGGATACGGGTATATCAATAATCAATTGCTACTAATTTTTATTTTTACTGATATTTGAGGACGGGATGTAACCACCAATTGTGAATGTTGTGGCACATGTATGTAATCTTTTCAAGTAAATCGGCAAGAGAAATATCTCAAATTTTATGGAAAATCCATCCACATTTAAGTTGATAAACGATGTGCGAAATAATTTGATAATCATGTAGTGGAGAATGAAAACACGGATGTGTAAAAGACTAGGAAGAATATTTTTTAAAAGAAAATTTGTAGAACTTTTTTTAAAATAAATATCAATTTAATTCGAATTGAATAAATAGACAAGTGTCTTAAAGATTTACTATTTTATGCATGAATCAGCACTTAAGGTGCAACTTTGGACAGAGAACTCCAAAACGGCACCTCAAGTTTTTTTTCGATAAACGTTTCATAGTCATTCATCTCAAGCAACGGTAAAAGTTTAGAGTTTAATACAGGCCTACACATACAAGGGGAATTACACAGTTTCCCCAGTTTCAACAAATTACATCCAGCATATAGAGTTCGAGGAAATATAGGATTAGACAAAATAATGCATTAATTATAAACAGACCGGGCAAAAAGAAACCATCCCTAGTCTGACGTCCTTTGGCATATCGCTTCGTTCAAGTCCTTTGGTCCCATGATGAATTCCGCTAGGTGCGCTTGGAGGATCGGGTTCCAGGCGTCACAGCAGAGCTATCCTTAGCTGAACGATATCAAGTGCCGATATGGCTGGGTAACTTTCACCAATATCCAAGCCGTTCACACACACACACACTTCTAATAAACTCTCTAATATAAACTATTAAAAATGTATATCGATACGAATATGGATAGGATACAACTGTAGCTATTGACATATATGAAACTACTGTATCATATCCTCAAAAAATGTAGATGCAAAGCAGATAAAGAAATTATAAATCTATATTGCATATACTTAGAGTTAAATCTACAATAATATATATATATAGGGAAAACTTGAATTGAGATGCCACTCCATGAGTATGGTGCGGCACACCTTATCAACCGTTCGATATTGATCAACGACCCTCGTCAAAACCACTTATCCATATCAAAACCATTCTCGAAACCGGCCACAATATGTCATTTTTAGAAATGAATATTTATATTCCTTCCAATCCCGGATTTCATGGCAATATGCCATTTTTAGTCACAATTAGTTCAACTTTTGTTCTCAAAATAAAGCGGCGACATATGGCAATAAAAAAGCATTAGTGGAATTGGTGGTCTCGTAAAGATTTTAGGTCCATCCTCGTAAGATCAGGTGTAGACAATGTGAAATCCTAGACTTCTTGCTATCAGTAATGATGAATCTTGAATTGAGATGTTATGTCCATGACGATCTGAGCAGAACGGGCAAAGGAATGACATCGAGGCCGCAGGTAAGTCGCAGGTGAGGGGGTTTGGATTTTAGAGATCTCGTGTTGGATTTGTTGTGCACGTTTGGAGTAATGTTTGGGTCTTTTTGTGGAATTTTCGTTTTGTATGGGTTTATGTACAGATCGGGGTTGGATTTGCTAAAAATGGATCTTTCGATTGGTTTTTTTGCCTATGACAATTTTGTAATTTTTGTTTTCTGGATTCATGAGGTTTTGCCTGAGAATTGGATTCGTTTCCCAATGTTTCTATGTATATTTGAATTCTCACCTCGTAGGTTTTGCAAAAAACTACAACTTAGTTAATTATTAATTGTTAATAAATAATACACAAAATATTAAAAATATGCAATGCATTTTACAAAACTATTAAAAAGTTCGCAAAAGATGTATTTTTAAAAATGTAGTGTTTAAAAATTATCTCCAAATAGTTTTAGTGTTTAAAATATTTTTCAATGTATAACCATTACTCGAAATTTCGATTACAAAAATCGACAACGGGTTCGCTTCCCCTCCAGTTCTTCATCCTCCCTCGACGTAGACGCGGTGAATGTGCGTGGGAGATATGGTGCTTCCCCTCCAGTTTTTCAGTTTGTAAAATTCTGTTTTATTTCATTTTCGTACACTCTTGTTCTATTACATTTTCATGTACTTCTTTTCTATGTCAAGTTCAACGCTTTTGATGGCATGATCTGTATAAACGCATCATGTTTTAAGTTCAGTGATATTGATCGCATCATTTTACAATGCATTACACCAAATTACAATGCATTTGATCATTTTACATTTTTCTGTCTCATTTTCACAAACTTCATAATGTATTTTACATTCAAAGGATTTTCTGCACTACTTGTACAAACACATTTCAGTTATTTTTTTATTACCTGCAGTCATTTTACTCTTCCATATTCTTTTTAATATCTCATTCTATTTTTACATTATGCAAGTCACTTGGATAGCTTTCAATGAGAGGAAGACATGTAAAGATCGAGACAACCGTATCTTACGGATGTTATCAATTTGGAATTGAATGCAGAAAAATAGGAGACGGATGTAAAAAAATGACAGAAATGTAAAATACGAATTACAATTGTAACATATGCTAATGAAATGATGGATTCATTTATGACAAGTCTTCATTTTGTTAGAATGTTTGACATGATATTGGATGGATGTAAACTTTGTACATGGAGTGTAAAATAAACCCGATGAATGTGAAATATGGATTATTTGTTCAATATGGATTCATTTATTACACCGGAGGTTTAATACCTCCTAAAATTAATATGCACATGATGTAACATATTTAACGTATTTGAAATTTACCCCATCTAATATACTAGGAAATATATTTGTAACAAATATCTCATCATTTTAGGAATATCTTCCACGTGTACATTCATTAATTATCACATGATCAAAGCACCCTATATTTTAGAAAACTCGTCTATACAAAAGAAATCAAATTTTCGTCGTATTTGAGCTTTTTTTGCAGAATATCGGTGGTTATACTTTTGTAATTTATAACACGAAATTGTAAAATATATCAAGCGTTTGTAAATTGATAACAGTTATTTCAAAACGCGAGCATTTATACATAAGATATTCTTGGAAAATTCCGTACATCACTCGGTATATACCTAAATATAGAAGGATCGATGACATTTATTTTACTAAATTAGCACTAATTTAATCCACCAACATTTTAATAATGTTTGTTGGCATGAAAACTACCTAGTGGTTTCAATCTCACTCGTATACTCTTCATCCAACGGCCTAAGATGACACCTTTCCATAATCAAGGAAAGGTGCCACCTCAATTCAAGTGCTCCCTATATATATATATATATATATATATATATATATATATATATATATATATATATATATATATATATATGGGTCATATGTGGCTGCCCCCGGCTTATTTGGGCAATTTTTTTTATTTTTTTGAAAAATAACACCATTTACATTCATCCCTATATCCCTCCTATATACCATTCGAATTTCGTCAGAAACAGAGACTCCTACGGCCTCCATCCGGACAGTAATTTTTGAACGGTAACAAGATTTTTTTAAATCGATACCATCGAGATGGAGGCCGTAGGAGTCTCTGTTTCTGACGAAATTCGAATGGCATGTAGGAGGGATATATGGATGAATATACATGGTTTTATTTTCAAAAAAAATAAAAAAAACGCTGAAAAATGGGGCGGGGGCAGCCATGTTGGCTGCCCCCAGGGGGCAGCACCATTTTTTCCTATATATATATATATATATATATATATATATATGGGTAAAATGGGGCTGCCCCCAGGGAGTAGCCAACTTGGCTACTCCCACCCCTATTTTTCCCTCATTTTTTTGTTTTTTTTGGAAAATAAAAATTTGTATATTCATCATTATATCCCTCTCACATTCTATTAAAATTTCGTCAGAAATAAAGACTCCTAAGCCCTCCATCCAGCCATCAATTTTTTAACGGTCGCATGATTTTTTAAATCGACCATATTTGGATGGAGGCCGTAGGAGTGTCTGTTTCTGATGAAATTTTAATAGAATGTGAGAGGGATATAACGATGAATATACAAATTTTTATTTTCCAAAAAAATAAAAAATGAGGGAAAAATAGGGGTGGGAGTAGCCAAGTTGGCTACTCCCTGGGGGCAGCCCCATTTGCCTATATATATATATATATATATATATATATATATATATATATATATACACACACACACACACACACACGAATATGCTAATTGGGATACAAATATTTGTGGATATCAATTTAAAATGTGTATATGTATCTATTTTAAAACATATATGGATACATATGTCAAATCTTTATAATAGATACGATGATGGATCGGATATGATGTATCAATATCTACTTGTATCACTAATTTTTATTATTTTTATAGATATAAATATAAGTAAGGATATCATTTTATTTTTTTTGGATACAGATATGGATCGTAGTAGTAGCTATAGGTTCATTTATGTGTGCTGGCATCTACCATAATGAATGCAACTAGATAATCCATATACATCTTTTATCATATCCATTTTTAAGCGGATATGGATACATAATTTTATTTTACATTTTTAGGTATAAATATGAATAAGAAAACCATTTTTAATTTTTTTTGACAAAGATGTGGATGTGTATCTTTTTCATTTTTTAGGATACTAATTCGGATATTTATTGATAATCACAAATCAAATATACATATTATTTCTCTATGTTATATATCAATATGTAATATATTCAACTATATATTAATAATATATGTAAATACATCAAACACACGTAAATTCAGCATATTAGATATCAATATCCATATCCAAAATAGTTGTATAATCTTGTTAATATCCATATTCTGAATATTGGAAACTATATATATATATCCATATCTATATATAGCATATTTTTATGCATATCTATATTTATATCCGTATACGTAGGGGAAAATGGGGCTACCCACAGGGGTAACTAATTTATCTCCCCCACCCCATTTTCTCTATTTTTTATTTTTTGAAAATTTCTTCCGTGAATATTCATCACTATATCCCTATATTATGTCATTCAAATTTCGTATGAAACAGAGACTCCTACGGCTTCCATCCAGACAGTTATTTTTTAACGGTCACAAGATTTTTTTAAATCGACCCGTCTGGATGGAGGCTGTAAGAGTCGTTATTTCGCATGAAATTTTAATGACATATTTTAGGGATTTAATAATGATTTTACATGATCTTTATTTCAAAAAAAATAAAAAAATACGTGAAAAATGAGGCGAGGGAGCTAAGTTAGCTCCCCCTAGGGGGCATACACATCCCCCCCCACACTATATATATGCTTAGGATATGGAACACTAGTTTCGTATATGTCAAGAGCTATAGTTTTATCCTATCCATATTTGTATTAATATATATTTTTTAATATTTATATTAAAGACTTATTTAAAATAATAAATTTAGGAGAAGGGTGTGAATACATACATATACACATATAAGTTTAATGGGGCTGCCATTTTTGGCATTTTTTTCTATGTTTTTTTTGAAAAATATCGCCATGTATATTCATCCATATATCCCTCCTATATGTCACTCGAATTTCGTCGGAAACAGAGACTCCTACGGCTTCCATCGAGATGGTGTCGATTTAAAAAATCCTGTTACCGTTAAAAAATGACTGTCTAGTGGAGGCCGAAGGAGTCTCTGTTTCTGACAAAATTCGAATGACATATAGGAGTGATATAGGGATGAATATACATGGCGATAATGCCGAAAATAGTGCGGGGCAGCCCCATTAAACTCCATACATATACATACATACATATATATAATGGATTGGACATGGGTTATATAAACCTCAAGTGGTGATTTGGACGGATAATATAACCCACGTTCAAGCCATTTTATAGATATACCCTTCTCGTAATTATTTTAAATAACTATATTATATAAACTATTAAAAAATATATATCGATACGAATATGGATGAGATAAAACTATACCTCTTGACATATATGAAACTATTGTGTCATATCCTAAGCACACACATACACACACACATATACACAGATACGAATATAGATATGCATAAAAATTTGCTATATATATGGACATTGATATCTAATATGTTGAATTTATGTGTGTTTTATGTATTTACATATATTATTCTGTGTATAAATATATAGTTGAATATATCACATATTAATATATAATATAGGAAAAAAATATGTATACTTGATTTGTGATTATTAATATCCGTATTAGTATCCTAAAAATGAAAAAGATACACATATCCACATCTTTGTCAAAAAATTAAAAATGATTTTCTTATTCATATTTATACTTGTAAAATAAATTTATATATCCATATCCGCTTAAAAATGGATATGATAAAAGATGTATATGGATTATCTAGTTACATTCGTTATGGTAGATGCCAACACACATAAATGAACCTATAGCTACTACTACGACCCATATCCGTATCAAAAAATTAAAATGATATCCTTACTTTTATTTATACCTACAAAAATAATAAAAATTAGTGAAATAAATAGATATTGATACATCATATCCGATCCACCATCGTGTCCATTATAAAGATTTGACATATGTATCATATATATTTTAAAGTGGATACATATACACATTTCAAATTGATATCCACAAATATTTGTATCCCATTTGCATATACTTTTATATTTATAAATATCTTAGAGATTTAACTTTAAGTATATGCAGCATAGATTTATAATTTCTTTATCCGCTTTGCATCTATTTACATTTTTTAGGATGTGATACAGTAGTTTCATATATGTCAATAGCTACAATTGTATCCTATCCATATTCGTATCGATATACATTTTAGTTAGCTTATATGAGAGAGTTTTTAAAATAAACTTGAGGAGAAGGGTATATATATAATAGTTTCGATATTAGTGAAAATTACCCACCTAAATCGACACTTGAGGTGCTATTTTGGGATTCTCTCCCTAAATTGGCACCTTAAGTGCCGATTCATGCATAAAGTAATAAATCTTTAAAACATATGCCTACTTATTAATTTGGATTAAATTGATATTTATTTAAAAAAAGTCCCAAATTTTTATTTAGCGTAACAAGGATATTTTTTTACAACAAAGATTAACACGTTTACTTTTGTAGATATAAAGTTTATAGTTTTTTTTAAAGAAAAAAAGTGTGCAGTGTCGTAGAGGCAAGCACCCAAAATAAACTTTATATTTACTGGTTATAGTTCATAAATACAAAGACCAAGAATCCCGAAGGATTTTGGCATGATGTACAACATTTCCCACATAAAATCTCTCTCCCCTAAATAGTGCCTCATTTCTCGCGAGCCAAATCGCCCAGAGTGCTGCGGCAAACAGAATCCTTAGCACTGTTTGTTCATTTTCTGACATCTCAACCGCATTCCAGAAAGAAGGAAAGTTCTCCGTTGCAGCCCCAATGAGAGATAATTCCCTTCAGGCCTCCTTCGACATTCGACACTTAAAGAACAGATGCTCAGTATCCTCCGCCTCCTCAGAACAACGATGGCACAACACATCTGAACCATTGAACAATTTGGCTCTTCGAACACTAGGTCAACAATCTCTGTCTGCCCATCAGCCGCATGAAGATCTTGACTCGTCGTGGGATCTTCCATCTCCATATATGTCCCAAAAACTGGCATAGCAATCCCTGGATGAAACACGAAAGATGTGTAAAGAACTTTATAAGCTTTCCTAACCAGGAACCGATCATCTGACCAAGCCCAATGGTCATGCTCATCATCACCATTACCCAGACATAGATGCATCGAAGAAGAGATCTGAGGAAGGACGGAGCAGATCCCCCGTCAAAAATTCAAGGGCATAGACATTCGGTTAGGCCTCCAGAAGAGTGCTTCTGAAATCCCATAGATTTTTCGCACCAGAGAGCAAAGGAGGTCAGCTCCACTTCCCCAAATGCGAACCACCCACTTTGCTAGCAGTGCTCTGTTCATTGCATCAAGATCCAGAACACCCAATCCGCCATCTTCCTCCGAAAGAACCATAACATTCCATGCCACCAAGGGCACACCCTTGGACTCTCCAGTTCCAGCCCAAAAGAAGCGACGCATTAAAGACTCCAAACGCTTGCGAATCCCCACAGGAAGAAGCCTAGATGACATGAAGATTGGGACGACCGATAAAACCGCCTTCAAAAGGACCAGCCGTCCACCCCTTGAGAGGCAGGAGGCACGCCAGCCAGCAAGTTTTCTCTCCATTTGTTCCACCAAGGGAAACTAGTTAGATTGTCAAAGCCGTTCATGTACTAACGACAATCCCAGATAGTTGATAGGCAGTGCCCCATGCTGGGATTGCAAAGATAAACCGCATTCTGCCACTTCCTCCTCCGTCATATTAAAAGAGATGAAAATGGACTTATCTCCATTCATCCTAAAGCCCGAGACTTCTCCAAATAGGTTCAGCACTGTAGCAATCCCCTTCGCCTCCTGAGCACCCCTCTCCACAAAAAAATCGTATCATCTGCATACTGAAGTAATGGAATCGAAAGGCCATCAAACTGATATCATGCACAGAAATTCCCATCCACTGCTCTAGACACCATTCGTGACAGCGCATAAGCCACTAAATCAAATAGCAACGGAGCAAGAGGACACCCTTGCTTGACTCCTCTCTGTGGTTGGAAGAATCCACCCTCCTATTGCCCATTTACCAAGATCGAGCATGAGCAAGTAGTAACACATCTCTTTACCCACTTTATCCACTCACTCAGGAATCCACGTCTCGAAAGAGATGCTCAAATGAACTTCCAACTAACACAATCATAAGCCTTGGAGAAGTCAACTTTCCAAAGCATCCCTTTGGTCTTTTCCGCTTCCAATCTACAATAATCTCTGAAGCAATGACTATCCCATCCATCATATTCCTCCCAGGAATGAAAGCAGTCTGCGAGTCCGTGATAACTGAACCTAGTACCTCCCGTAGCCGATTGACGAGAACCTTAGCCACGATGAGATAAATGGCGTTTGATAAGGCAATTGGTCAAAAATCCTCTACGCAGCGAGCCACATCCTTCTTAGGAAGCAGGAATATAAGAGAACGATTCAACTGCTAAAAACCCTGATTGTCCTTCCTCAATTCCTCCACCACAACCAATACATCCTGTTCCACCAGATCCCAAAACTCACGAAAAAAGAAAATCGGAAAATCATATGGTCCCGGTGATCCGTTTGCATTAAGGTCAAAAGTAGCAGATCATACCTATGCAGGTGTAAAAGCGCGAACTAGATTGGCAGACTGGGTATCAGAAAGGACAGGAATACCCCTACCAACCCACCGTGAGCCACCGATACAAATTCTTCTACTCCGCTCCCGAAAGTACTCGACCACAGCAGACCCATTGGCGTGCTCCCATTATATCTGAACACCCCCATCTCAATAGCTCTAATAAGATTACGCCTCCTTCCACTAGCAACAGCGTGAAAGAAACGAGAGTTCGCATCACCCTCCCATAACCATGTTTGCCTCGATCGCTGTCTCCACCCCACCTCCCTCTTGTGATCCTCCTCTATCAGAATCTTCTGGTTCTCTTCCCTTAACTTTCTCTCCTCTTCCACCAACTACCGAGCGTCCTCCATGGCATCCAACCTTACGACCTCTGCTTGGGCCGAGTTCCTCCTCTCCTCCCGAAGTGCCCGAACCTCCCTACAGAAAGACATCAACATATGTCTCATGGCTCTAAGGCAAGATGCCATGTCTCGAGAAGCACAACCAGTAGACAGGACCTCCTGCTAACAGGTGACCACTCGATCCCAAAACCCCTCCTCCAGAAGCCAAGCATGCTCAAATCAGAACATACTACGAGGATGAGTAGCCTCTCCAGAGCTCCAGCAAATAGGAGAATGATCTGAATGCGACTGTGGCAATGAGATCACCGAAGCTAACGGGAATGGCTCCAAGAGCTCCAGCGAACCGAGAAAACGATCCAGACGAGAGCGAGTAGAGTTATTCTTCCAGGTGTAGCGAGCGTTCGACGCATCTAGCACCTCCAAGACAGAGCTATTCACGAACTCAAAAAAGTCAGGGGATCCCGGGTCCAAGCCCCCCCTCTCATGAGGCATGTCCGCCGCTAGAAGTGTGACATTGAAGTCGCCTCTAATAAGCCAAGGAAGTTCAGGGTGCGCAGACCTTGACGAAGCAAGATCCTCCCAAAGAGGTGGACCACCGCCTGCGCCGGTGGCCGTACACAGCTGAGAACAAAAACTGAGTATTATCCACTTTACGCACAAGCCCCACGGACAAAGAGTAGCGTGCCTCGACCACACCCACCAGCTCCAGCATCACTATTCCAACTGATAAAGATGCCATCGGAAGCCCCAGTCGAGGGGACCACTCTACATTCTGATAATCTACCCCCAAAGACTGCTCTCCAGGTGAACGTGTCCCAAACCTCTAGCTTTGTTTCTTGCACGAAGACAACATCTGCATGCCACTCGCTAAGAAGTGACCCCACAATTCTTCTCTTCTCCATTTGCCCGAGCCCCCGCACATTCCAAGAAACAAACCTCATTGAGAAGGATAGGGGAAAGTCTCCGCCAACTCCACGCCTACGCATCTAGCCACCCTCTCTCTAAACACTTCCATACCCTCCACCTCATTTTCAAGTGGGTAGCCCTTCTTCATTAGCTGCCGACCTCCTTTCACAAAAGAATGCCGACGCATCCACCACGTTCGTATCCAAACTCAAACAAACTGGGCTCCCTTCTTCAGAGATCAGAGCATCTTGCTCCAGTCCCTCTCCCAACCCAACCCGACGCCTCTTTCGGCAATTGAGTCCCAAGTCCACCCCTTGCGTCGACTTCAGAGTAGCCCTCCCACCACCCTTCCTTTCCCCCCTCACATTTCTTCTTCGATGGACACGACCAACCTGCATGCCGCTTCGAAAGGTGAACCGACTCCCCTCATCGACCACAACCAAATTCCCAGCGGACTGGCGGAGATCCACCACCAAATGCAATCCTTCCACAACGTTATGGTTGTTTGTCACCATACTCACACAAGTCGCTGAAGAAGGAAGTTTCTGCAAGGGCGACCCCGTTGCTTCAACCCGAGACCCATAACCCGTAGGTGTATGGTTCAGGACGGTGTTTTGACAAGTATCCAAGTGAAATTCGGGCTTCTCCGAACCCGCCACTTCAGGAGAGAGTGCACGAGTCCACCACTGGCGTCAATGAACCATCGTTGCCAAATTTGCATGGATTGGGAATCCCACCATTCACGTCGCGCGCCTGGACTCCATTAAGGAAAAAAAACATGGGCTCCCCATTAATCTCCATCGAATTGCCAAATTTGCATGGATTGGGAATCCCACCATGCATGTCGCGTGAGTGGACTCCATTATGGCAATAAATCATGGGCTCCCCATTAATCTCCATTGAATTCGCGATGGATTTTGAAAATTCCGCAGAAGCCGCAACGGTTGAATGCCCATGATTCTGCATCACCGCCTTCACATGCGACGGAGCCGCCACCTCCATTACGAAGGCGACCGCCTGCTCGTTCGCCGAAGACTGAGGCAGATCATCCACCACTTGAAGACTCAATAGAAATGTTGTGCGACCAACCACAAAAGTCTTCATACTACAGTGGGCCCGTGATTTCCGTCAGCACATCCCTACCTTCACTTGGCTTGAGGCCATCACAAAGGATCGCAACGAGCTCTCCAAATGACACCAACATCTCATGAATGATTCCAAACTTTCGGCGCCTTAAAGGGACCCCTGAAATCAGCACGTGCCTTGGTAAAACCTGTGACACTTTCGGCGCCGCACCATCCCGGAATCGAGTCTTACGCCATGATCGAACCCGGTAAGGTCCGATCTCCCCTTTCAGCAATATCTCTTCTTGGTCATTCGAGAGCCCGTGAACACACATCAGGCATCCATCAAAGGTTACAACATCTCTAGAGAAGTTTGAACCGAATAAAAGATAGGTCGTTACATGCCAAAATGGTGTCACCTGCGTACGCTTCTGACACCAGGATCCCCTCCCTCGGGACCTTTGGTAGATCAGCAACCGGAGCAGCCTTCAATCTCCAAAAACCGAGCTGCGTACAATCTCTTCTCCGATGCCCAACCTTGTTTGCAACGGAAGCAAGTGAGCTCTCCAGAGCAAGACTTTGCAAAATGGCCGGTCTCACCACAGCGAAAGCATCACACCAAAGTTGAGATCTTCTTGACTCATCCCCTCCTTGAAGCCACTTTAGCCCAGACGGCCCTCTAAGTGGACTCATCATCCGCCATTTCCACATCTCCCACTACCTTGGTGGCTCTCCCCTCACCAACGTCACCCCCGACTGACCCTGCCTCAGCAGCATCCGGCAGGACCTCCCCCTCCTCAAACCCCACCTCAAAACTCTCCATCCTCTTGCTTTTCAAAAACATATAGTGGCTTTTATGTATAACCTCATCTTCTTATTAATGTTGTCTAGAAACAATCATCGTTTAAGTAGATTACACAAAATCAATTCTCTTGGTGATACTCCGCACATATATCAAAAGATACTCATTACCCATTCAAGTGAACCAGGTATTCTGTAGAACTAGATCTCCACCGAAAGGAAACAGATCAACCCGCGACCGATGATAATATAGGTCGAGACAAGTCATGATCGAGATAATATAGGTTATCGTTATTTATATTATTTCTCACTTCATTTCTGACCAAATGCTACGAATTCATGTGGACAATGAGAGCCTCGTCCGTAAGGAAGGCCATATCGATTTTGATATCATGTCGATTCGATATTTCGATGATATTTCCGCGATATATCGCCGAAATATTGTCCATATCGACGCTCTTTTCTGAAGGAAATGCCTGAAAAGAAGGAAATATCACCATATCGGTACTCATATCAGCCTCGTCTCGACATCGATATATCGACGATATATCGCTGATACGGCCTTCCATGCTCGTCCGTCCACATAAACCGCACCTCTAAATCCATTTGTCGTCACAACCTCCACCTTTCTTTGTTGTATATCCTGGTTATGGAGTGTTATATACGTAATATTGAACATATATGTGGTTATGGGTGCAAGCGAGTGTTTGTTCATGTCTTTTTTATTCATTATAGGAATGTTTCCACATGCACCCAACACCCCTACGTTCAGCCTTCAAGACTGAACTTGATTTTTGGATGGAAAGAGAATGTAGAGATAATTTAAGGTTGTAAAGTTGTTGTACTCTATATTTAGAATATGCACATTATATAATCAAAATGGATTTTGTATCAATTAAATAATTAGCATTAAATATGTCATTAACCTTAATTGTATGATAAAAAATGAATGAGATGAAATGCTTTCCTAATCAAAAGAAATGTGTCACCTCATTTGAAGTTTCCCTATATGTAGGTGTGTATATGCGTAAGTCGTACCTATATATGTAGGTATATATCTCTGAATGTGCGTACATATGTACATATCTATGTATATATGTATGTATGTACATATCTCAATATATATATGTGTGTACAATACTTTTACAATTGAAGAAAATAATGCTCAAGAGAAAAAAAGTATTTAACATTTTTGCGTAAAAATACAAGCAATCCTTAAAAAAGCGGACTAAATCCCGCGTAGTTCTCCTTTCAACTTTTCTATTATTCTTTATCCCGATGACATCATAGGGAATCAATATCTTATCCAATGTCTATTTATTTTCTCTATTCACTACTTAATTTCTTATATAATGAACATGAAATAATATTAATAGAACATACACATCCGCATCTTGAATAGTGCACTTGGAGACAAGATGGACTGTTGCATTGAATATGAACGTTTTCCACTCTGGAGTCATGCTAGAGAGATCGTCTGCGGTAGACCGAAATGCAGCAGATTCTGCAGTAGCTGTGTACGTCGCTCGATCACGATCGTACGGTTCACACGATTCTGCACTTTTTATGGGCTTGTACCGTGCACAATCATTTGAACTGCTCGATTAAGATCGAGCGGCTCATGCCATCACAACAGGGACAACGCCACGGCAGACGATCCGCCTCCGAGTCGTGCACCTGTGATTTATGGAGAGAGAGAGAGAGAGAGAGAGAGAGAGAAATAAGAGTATGAACTTCTGACATGAGTGGTATATGAGCCATAGAGAAGATCGTCTGCTGCAGAGGCTGTTGCAGTAGACGTGTGGGTCGTTCACACTTTTTGTAGGATCCGATCGTGCGAAATTGTGTGAACCGCTCGATCAAAATCGAGCAGCTCACATGTCTACTGCAAAGTCTGCTGCAGCAGCCTCTACAGCAAACAATCCTTTCCCTATGAGCCAACAATGCGAATTAATGTTGCATGGAATTCATGAAGGATGGGGATTGGTGGGATATGTGCTAATTAATATGTAAATGAGGGCAACGTAAAGCAAATAGAAGGGGATTGACCATGACTTGTTGGCATACATTATCCTTCTCGGTATTTGTTTATTGGAATGAAAATTGTATTCATGTCCCACATCTTTAAATGATATTGAGTGACTTGAATACAGTGGGAAAATTTATCGTAGATGTCCAAGAATTAAGGTGGAGATGGGTAATTTGTTCAACCAAAAATGAGACTGAATGGGTGTTAGTACACTACTATACAAAATGAGTACGTTCGTTCGGGAGTTTATTAAGGTCTTTTACACAATCTTATGCACACTATGAATGAGGTGAATGTGATAAATGTTATGCAGACAAACAATATAATATGACAGATTTTAGCTCAGATTTTTTCTTAATTTAAGGACAATAATATGATAAATCGATGACTCATCCATGAGACACCGTCAATTTATGCATCTTTTCAATGTATTTTACGATTTTTTATTTTATAGATTTAATAATAAATATTAATATAACATGTATAGTGAAATAAAATTATGAAAATATTATTATGCTGGATGAAAATATTAATTTAAATTTTGATGCTATATTTTACAAAATCATTTTTTTACGATGTACAACTTATACATATATTATGCATCTGATTATTACTCCAGGATGATTTGGATGTACATAATGAAGCATAAGAGGCATTTCAAACCTTCGGAAAATGGAAGATCTTGGAGGAGAAGCAGACTTTTAAGCAATTAAAGCATCTTCGTGCAGATAACAAGTTGGAGTTTTGTTCATATACATCTTATTACTTGGTGAATCAGAGTCATGTGTCCGCTTTTGAATGCAAGACATCCATGGTAATATGGTCTGGTAATCATGGTGATTATTATGTTTTATGACTCTTTGGTTGTGCTGCCTATCATCGCATTAATGAATAAAAACTAGAACCAAGGGCAAAGAAAGGATGCTTACAGGAAATAATGCATTAGCAAAGAGGTACATATTCCGGTCCCCTTCTGAGCATAGAATTATTATTGCCAAGAATGTTACAGTTGATGAGAGTTCCATGCTTCACTTGAGTAGTGAGTCTGTTGATGCCAAACAATTTGATGAAGTGCACAGACATGTGGAGTTCGAACTGACACCGAACAGTGATTACATAGTTGATCACACCACTCTTGACCATGTTGTTGCTGAATAGCCTGAAGTTGAGCAACCAGAGGAGAGACAATCAAGTCTTTCTACTGATCGACCCCATAGAGAGATACATCCGCCATAGAGATATAAATTTGAAGACATGGTTGCATTTACACTATAGGTTGTGGAGGATACATAGTCTTTAGAGCCCTCTACTTATAAGGAGGCTATAGCATGGGCATAACCTAGGCAGTGGATTGCTGATATGGGTGAGGAGATGGAGTCTCTTCACAAGAATCAAGTTGCCAAAGAGAAGAAAGGTCATTGGATGCAAATAGCTCTTAAAAAAAGACAGAAATATTATGCAGTGAAGACATCTGATACAAGGCATGCCTAGTTGCGAAGGGTTACAACCAGAATAAAGGTGTAGATTACAACTAGATATTCTTTCTGTTGTAAGACATCCATCCATTAGTGTGATACTGACTCTTATAGCACACAACAAGACTTGGAGATATAACAATTAGATGTGACAAAAACTTTCTTGCATGGTGAACTTGAAGCAGACATCTTATGAGCTAGCCATAGGGATTCACATTTTAGGGCAAGGAAGACCATGTGTGTAGATTGAAGAAGTTCTTGTATGGGCTTAAGTAGTCTTCCAAGTAGTGAGTTTGACAGCTTCATGATTGATCATGGGTTCAACACAGGCCCCTACGGTTGTTTTGTTTACCACAATAAGTTGGAGAACGAGCCCTTCATCTATCCATTACTGTACGCCGATGACATGTTGACTGCTGCCAAGAAGAAGAATACTATAGACGATCTGAAGAAGCTCCTTAGTTCAGAGTTTAACATGAAGGACCTTGGTGCAACGAAGACAATTTTCGGTATGAAGATCATTGGGAATCATGCAAAATGGAAGCTTTTCTTATCTCATAATAACTACATTGAAAAAGTTCCAACGAGATTGGGATGTCTACAACCAAGTCTCTAGGTACTCCATCTGTTACAAATACCCATCTCTCAAGGTCTTTCTCACCTTAGTCAAATGTAGAAAAGGAACATATATCACGTATTTCCTAATCCATCGTAGTTGGGAGTCTTATGTATGCCATGATATGCATAAGATTTGATATCACTCATGATGTGAAGACTGCTAGTAGATTCATGGACAACCTAGGGAAGGAACATTGGTAGACAGTAAAGCAGATTTTACGCTATATGAGAGGGACATCGGACATTGACCTTACATACAAAAGTGATTCAGAATGCTTGGTTGCTGGATATTCATATTCTGATTATGCTGCTAATGTTGATGGGAGGAGATCAATGACATGCTACATTTTCATTTTAGAGAGTTTTGGCATTAGTTGGAAGAGTACCTTACAATCATATGTTATTTTGTCTACTACAGAGGTAGAGTGCATGGCTTTAACAGAAGATGGAAAGGATGACATTTAACTAAAGGGCTTAGTTGAATATCTCATTCTACAATAGGATTAGGCTATATATATTGCGACACTTTCAGTACAATATGCTCAACCAAGGATCACGTGCATCATGAGAAGACCAATCACATAGATGTTGGATATCACTTCATTTGTTCTGAGAAGAGGATCAAGGTGAAGAAGGTCGATACAAAAGCTAATACAATCGATATGTTCATAAAGGCCATTCATGGGAGTAAGTTCAAACAATGTTTGAACTTGCTCATTGTCGAAAATTGGTAGTATCCCCGAGGGGGCGGGGCTGGCGGCAGCATGACCAAATTGCCAAAGCTTCTCAGAGAATTCAATTCAAGATGGAAATTATTGATATGCCTCGAATCTTAACAATCTAACCCAGATTGAAGAACCGTCGTATGCACCCCCTCCTACCATACCATACCTCTGGGGGGAGCAAGTGTGTTCCCCCCTTGCGGGGGGTGAGGAGACAACACACTTGGAGATTTTTTTATTAACATTTTATCTGTATTCGAGTACATGGATCGGTTTGTATCAGGGATCCGTGTGTACGGGAGAACTATATAAACTCTCTTAGGGTTCGGAATTTCTGTATCTTCTATAATTTTTTCTTCTCCACATAGACAACTGATCTTCGTCACAGAAGGACACAACCCAGTTACGATGAACCTTGTAAATCAGCAACATCTTTGTTGGATATCCATGAAGTTAGGGTCGACCCATATGAGTCGGTACCGATACACATATGACCTACTATCCATGCACACCCCCGGACTCTTATTTAAATAGACATGAAATAAAAGGGATGCTTAAATAGATACCGCAACTTTGTAGGGCAGATGTATAATAACGAAGTTACAAGGACATTTATGTAATGACACAGGCGTAGTCACAAAGTGAGCGGGATCATTAGTATAAATTATCCCATTTTTTTATTCTTTCTCTGTAGACGAATGTGTGTAAAAAGCGTCGAGGTCGGGATCTGGTCCGTGGCAGTGCTGTCTGCGGTGTGGAGGTCGCTCGTCGGCATCTAGGTTTCGGCGGCGGAGAGCGCGAGGTGAACCTCTCTCTTTCGACTAGTTTCCACATCTTTCTATCTATTTCGGTGTTCTGATGTCTCCAGTTCCTCTTGCTTTTCGTTCTTGGAGTAATTTATATTACCGCTGCTTTTTTTAACTTGTTCTTATTGTTGTTGTTGTTGTTTCCCTCAATTCTTCGTCGTGTATTGATCGGATTTGATTTTCTAGTCTATGCGTGAACATCTGCCTCCTCGCGCTGTTTTTTTCTTAATTTGGTTCGCGATTGATATTAGGCATATCTTCTTTTCTGTTCACGGATCTGTCGTTTGTTTGCTTGCTTATTTTTGTTGTAAACGATGATCGCTACGCATCATGTAAAAACAAAAATGCTACCATAAGTAAGAACATTTGTGATTTATTGTTTTATATTTGTTTGAATATCAAAAACTGCGATCAGCATAGTGTCCACCGATAATCCTGCGATTTTAGTAAGAGAGTATAGGATCCGCATAAGTGTGCTCGGCAGTTCTATATGTTTGTTTGATTTTGGTATCTTGGTTATGTTGCTGATGAGTAGTCAAAATCCGAATTCTCGAGTTATATGTTGGGAGTTGTGTTTGTGAGGATTTCAGCTGCAAGTGGAATAAGACCATTCTAATTTGATTAAATTATGCTCGTCTTTTGTGTATCTCTTGCAAATCTTTGTGCGGAGTTACCATCTTAACTTTGGCTGGACGGTGTAATTAGCTGTGCCTATATGCTGCTACAGTTGGTTTCGTGATTGCAGAAGTGCATCCTGACTGAGTGTACCTCCTCTGAGGTGTTAAGAATTTCCTCTTGTCAAGCCACTGGGGCATATTTATGTATTCTATGATATTTTTCTTGTGCTTGCATAATAACGGCCCTAAGATAAGATTTAAACAAGTGTTTAGGGATGCACATGCACGAACGGTATATGTAGCCGCATATGCCTATGGGGGAGGTAGGCCGAACCGCAATCTCCAACCAGTACATTATGTAGTCTATCTCGTATATTCAGTCCACACAGTCGCATATTACCCTGTATACACGACATATTTCGTTTGCATTCTGAATACTGTTATAAAATCGAGAGTTTGACATTTACATGTTCTGAGAATTTATTTATTTATATTACTAATTTAGTAGTGTGTATGATTCGTATTAAGGAGATTATTAAATTTAAGCCATGTGTACATGACTTTATTATAAACAATTATGTTAAAGTCCGCATGCTTACATTATTTTATGATGGAATCTTTGAAAATTCCATTGAACTAAAAAAATGGAATGTTAGTAATGCAATATCATGCATTTAAATTGCAAAAATATAAATCCATGCATAAATTTTATATTGTATATTTGTATGCATATTCTCTGCATACTGCATATTGTATATCATGCATTTCCAAAACTCCCCCCCTAGTCCTACGTCATGTTCATTTGAAGGTTAAGAGATAAGAAAGATATTTTGGAGTTGGTGGGATAAGTTTGGGGTTTAGTCCTTAGCGGTCTTGTGAATAGATATGGTCATATACAAAGTTGTCTTATCGACTTTGGTTGTGCTAAAGTAGGACTATTAAGTATTAACTATGTCCAAGCCAACTCTACATTGGACTCTAGCCAAGTCCTTATGGATTTTTGAGGGTAAATTATAGAGAATGAAAGGCCATTTATTATGTATCATTTATTCTTTCAAAAAATATATCAATTTTTATTCCTTTATTTGCAAGTGTATTCTTTTGACGAATCATCATTTCCTCTCAAAGTTGCAAAAGTCGGTAGTCGGTACATGGTCGGTCGTGTCACAGTCGGACGACTAAATGGATTTAGTCGGCTTTATTCAGTTTTGTATTTTTTAGTTATGTGAATTATATAAATAATTTTATATACATATATTCTTATAAATTCACTTAAATTTATACATTGTCTATAATATCAATATGATATAAAAGAAACAATTGAATTCCAATTGAAACATTAAGAAACTTAGATTAAGTTTTCTTTTTCTAAAAAGCAGAAAAAACAACCCTAGGAAAAGAACAACCGACTAATTGGCCCAGTCGGATGGCTAAACGACCCTTTTAGTCGGTTGGCCGACTAAAGGATGATTAGCTCTAGTCGAGTTGGTCACCCCCAGTTGATTAAATGGTTTAGTTGGCTGTTTTTTTTCAAGCTTGTTTCCTATTATGTTCACTTTGATGCTTTTATCCCTGTATCTACGATTTTAATAGTCCATTCTAGCAGTTGTTATTGTTCATGTTGAAATGCCTATGATTGATGATCAGTAGCCTTAGATGGAGTCATTTAAAAATCTCAGAGGTCCTAAAGTAAAACATTTTTTTATTATGACTGCTTCAAAACATGTTATCGTTGTTGCTGACTGGAAATAGACCTGCAGGGTAGTCTTCCATCCTGATTGCATAATGGCTGCCACAACTATGTCCATTGGTTCAGTTGCTTCTTACACTGCTCAGACTTGTCTGGGCGTAAAATCAAAGCCTACTGGGAAAACCAACATTGCAATGCCGGGATTTGCGAAGAGTTATAGTGGCCTGAAGGCTGTACCCCGGTTGAACTGTGAATCTGAGGCTTCATTTCTGGGCAGTGAAAGCTACTCTGCTCTCAAAGAATCAGTGAAACCCACACAGCAGTCACAAGCAAGGGCTTACAATAAATTTAAGGCACATGCATCCACATTCAAGGTGGCCATTCTCGGTGCTGCTGGGGGAATCGGACAGGCTTTGTCGCTTTTAATCAAAATGTCCCCGTTGGTGTCCAGCTTACATCTTTATGATATAGCTAATGTTAAAGGGGTTGCTGCTGATCTTAGCCACTGCAACACACCTTCTAAGGTTTTAGCCTTTACCGGAACATCTGAACTGGCGAATTCATTGAAAGGTGTGGATGTAGTTGTGATCCCTGCTGGTATCCCAAGAAAACCTGGCATGACCCGTGATGACCTCTTCAACATCAATGCTGGCATTGTGAAGTCCCTGGTCGAGGCAGTTGCAGACAATTGCCCAGAAGCTTTTATCCACATTATCAGCAACCCCGTTAATTCGACTGTGCCGATAGCTGCAGAGGTTCTGAAGAAGAAAGGGGTCTACGACCCCAAGAAACTCTTTGGTGTCACAACCTTAGATGTCGTTAGGGCTAATACATTTGTTGCAGAAAAGAAGAACCTTAGGTTAATTGATGTAGATGTGCCTGTTGTCGGGGGTCATGCCGGAATAACCATCTTACCTCTCTTGTCAAAGACAAGGCCCTCTGCATCCTTTACCGATGAGGAAATTGCAGCTCTGACAGTGAGAATCCAGAACGCAGGAACTGAGGTGGTTGAGGCAAAAGCTGGTGCAGGTTCTGCGACCCTCTCAATGGCTTATGCCGCTGCAAGGTTTGTGGAGTCTTCTCTGAGGGCACTTGATGGAGATGGAGACGTTTATGAGTGCTCGTTCGTCCAATCTGATTTAACAGAACTCCCATTCTTTGCATCGAGGGTCAAGCTTGGAAGGAAAGGTGTTGAGGCTTTAATATCTGCTGACCTGCAAGGCCTGACGGAGTTCGAGGAAAAGGCTCTTGATGATCTCAAGCCTGAACTAAGAGCCAGCATTGAGAAGGGCATTGCATTTGCGAACAAACAACCAGCTGCCGCTGCATCTGTTTGATCCATTTCAAGTACTTGTTTTTTACCCGATTCATACATGATGTTACAACCAACAACCTCTCTTGGAACTCTAGATATCATATTATCATGTGATTCTCGTTTTTCTTACATTGGGCAGAGGAGGGATTTCACTTAGGTTCCTGACTGTTGAGTTTGCGGGAAACATATTTGTATCTGGACGAGTTTTGTTCTATGTCTTGAAACTGCCTTTGCTCTTTCTTATTTGTTGATTTTGGAGAGTTTGTATCTGAATCTTTTACATTTCTGAAATGCAATCATCCGGTACATCTTCCATTAGATTTGGCTTCGTATTACTGTGGTGTTAATGATACAAAGGCCGAATTGCCTCTGTGGCACGCTGTTATTTGTGCATCATTAGCATATAAACTAATGCTTTAGCTCAGGAAAGACAACAAATTGATGGAATACGCTTTCTTCATGTTATTGTATGGGACCAGTTTTGTCATACTTCCTAGAAGTGCTTTTCTTACTCCTGTTGCTTTGCGGATATCTATTTCTGGTTTTACTTTGTGCATATCTTTTTGTTCAAATACAATATTCTGGACATTTTCTGATGTGCAGAATTTAAATTGTCATCTATGCATCATTAGAGACCATGTAATGAAAGTCTCATTTGCACGGCCACTAGATCATTTATGTAGCCATGTATTTTTCTTAGTAGAGCTGTGCTAGCATCAAAGACACTTACTGACTTCACTTTGGAGGCAAATTACCTGATATGATTCAAACTATACGTGGGGTAAGTAAAAAAAGTCATTTATTCTCTCCAGTTCATTACACTGGAAATTCTGATCACAGTGGTGGAACAACCTTAGATTCGAATGGGGGGAATTCGATCTTCTTGTTGTTGCACTTGCTCCTTGGAAGGATGGGGCAGTCGATGAATCCTGGTTGCCATGTTGTCCACACAGATGTAGACTTGGTAGAGCTGGTTGTTCCTGCCGGGGTTGGTATTGCACTCTATACCGGCAGTCACGTTGAGGCCTTGGCTGATGGCATTGCTAATCTGGCTAAGACTAGAATCTGCCATTCAGTACTATGCATGTTGCCAATACCAAAGAAAGCAGGGATTTCAGAATAAAGCTGAGACAGGGAGTTATTATTGATATGATGCTACACATTTTTGTTAATTATGGGATAATGTGACCAACTTATCTTATTGTCTGATGGAAGATTCTTTTGTTGTCATTTAAATAGATGCTAGAGAATATTCTGCAGTTCCAAGTAGGTCATGATTTATTTCATTGAATAGATGCTAGAGAATATTCTGCAGTTCCAAGTAGGTCATGATTTATTTCATTGACCAATCAAGTAGTGCGGCTTGGTCTCTCTTTGCAACTGTGAATATCTTTTTCTTGGAACATTTACCCACTTGGTTAACACGTTTTGCCTTAAAGTTGTTGATAATGAATAAACAACTCTAGAGAAATACCTAATTTCTGTGGTCCAATTATTTGCAGGCTACCGACTGGGGACATCCACTCCCATTGGGTTGCCTATGCCATTTTCTATACCAGACACAGGACATCTTCAATAATATACACGGGACATCTTCAATAATATGTGTATGTCCACCTTTATTCTTTCTTAAGTTGTTTCACTTGCGTGTGAAAAAAAGGTAACGTGTCTTTGAAATATTCACACTTTGGCTGCTTATTTTGAACTTTACATATCTCAGAATTTTAACATTGCCGTAATCTTAGGAAAATAAAATTAGGTTTTTTTTCTAAATTGTGTTAGCTTTACTTTGCTGCTTGTCGATGCCATTTTACTACTTAAAAAAAGTAATCACAACAGGTCTAGATATGAGTGTTATGATATCATTAATTTTTTATGTAGAGATATATTTCACATTTATGTATCTTTTATATATTTCATGCTCTTCTGTCCACCTTGTGTAATTTGCCCATAGGTCTCTCCCTATATAAGAGAGCTTAGAGCTCAAGGAATAAACAACTCTTTCGTTTTTCCCAACATGGTATCAGAGCAACGGTCCTAGACCGGAGCTCCGAAACCCTAACCCTAAGCCCCACCCTCTGCTCTCCTCCCTCTCTTTCTTCCGCTGCCTCTCCTCCACGCCAGTTGTCGCCCGACCTTGCCCCGTAGGCCATCGCCTAGGCCCACGGCCGCCGTCCGTTAGTGCCTTGGCCTGTAGCTGTCGTCCGCCGCCTAGGCTCGCCTGCCACCTAGGCCCACAGCCGCAACCTACCGTCTAGGCATGCCCGCAGCCTAGGCACACCCGCTGCTTGGGCCTGTAGCCTGCCTCCACGCAGACTGTCGCCTTAGCCTACAGTTCTCCTACACATGCTCGTCGTAGCCGAGTTCTCTTTCTTGATGAGATAGGTTGCATGAGTCTACACATGCAACCACATCTCTCTATGTCATTGTAGACAAGCCGTGTCTAGTCTTCAATCCTAGTCTTCTCGAGTCGTCATGTCAGAAAACAAGGTCGATATTCCCTCCACAAGTGCCTTCAGAGGTCATGTGCCTAGAGTAAAGATGGATTGATCAAACTATGTACTATGGGCTATGCAGTTCATGAGCATGATGAAGTCTATAGGTAAGAAACACATTCTTACTGAGGAAGAACCGACTGAGAAGGTTGGAGTTAACGTCTCATGGGAGGCGGATGATGCGTATGCCAAGGTTTGGCATTCAGGTACATTGACAATAGAGATCGCTAATGATATACTCCATCATCCCACAACCAAGGCAATGTGGGATATTCTTGCTGCTACTTATTCACAGTCGAAGAATGAGACAAAAATCCTACAACTCCAGCATGATATTTTTACTATCAGGTAAAATGGACAACCTCTTCACTCGCTTTATACATCCTTGCGTGGGATGTTCGAAAAGCTCTATAGCTTCATGCCCGTCCCATCTACTCCTGAGCAACAGAAGGTGTATATGAATGCCATCATGGTTGGTGTATTCTTGGCAGCCTTAGATCCTGAGTTTGAGGCGGTCTGTTATCAGATTTTGGCAGACTCTACTATTCCTCTTATGAAGGAACCCTTCCGCAGATTCAGTCGGATTACTGTTCCATCTTTTATTGCCAGTCAGACGTCTTCTGCAATGGCGACTTCCCGAGGTTATGGAGGATCTTCTCAGCTTCGTGGTCGTGGACCTCGAGGTAGAGGAGGTCGTGTTCGTCAGACATGTACTTTCTACCATCGTCCTTGACATACAGAGGATACATGCTACTCCAAGCATGTATTCACTGCCTCAGATTGAGCCTCCAGTTGTTTCCTCTTTGGATCAACGTTTTGAGGATCTTGTAGCACGATTGAGGGGCATTATACCTCCTTCCAGTTCTGTGACGCCTTCGTCGATCCCCTGGAGTCATTCAGACGTAGCTGCTTCAGCCTCCTCTAGTACCTCAGGTAGTACTTATGCACTCACTAGCAGAAGTGGATCTGACGCTATAGAATGGATTATGGACTCCGGTGCCACATATCATTTGTGTGGAGACATGGATCAACTTACAGCCTACAGACATGTTTTTCCAGGTTGAACTTTGGTTGTTGCAGATGGGACTCATTCCCCAATCACTGGACATGAGATTAGCTTGATGCCCTCTATGCATCTATAAAATGTGTTGCATGCACCTGATTTCTATAAGAATTTGTTGTCCATTAGCCAGATTACGAAGGATATACATTGTTGAGCCATTTTGACCTGTCATCTCTTATTTTTCAGGACATCCTTACGAGTAAGGTGATTGGGTGTGGCCGTGAGCAGGGCGGTCTCTATCGCCTAGTTCGAACTCCCTATGCCAGAATCTCCTCTCTATCTGCTGGACCTGTCTCACCATTTATGTGGCACATGCGCTTTGGTCATCTCCAGCTCCAGAAATTGTGTCGTGTTCTACCTTAGATCTCACCTCACACGTCCTTTCAATGTGAGGCACGTCAGTTGAGAAAGCATCATCGCTCTGCCTTCCCCAGTCGTCAAGGTCGGAGCAGCAACTTCATATTTGAGTTGTTTCATATATATATATATATATATTTGGGGTCCCAATCGTGTTCCTGATCATCATGGGCACATGTTTTATCTGGTTGATGTTGATGATTTCTATCGTCTGTCTTGGGTCATTTTATTAAAGAATAAATCTGAAGCTCGAGATGTTATAAAAAAATTCTTAATCGAAGTACATAATGTCTTTTATGCTTCTGTGAAAATTGTGAGAACTGATAATTCCTTGGAATTTTGTGCTAATAATCTCTCCCATTATTTTTCAACCCAAGGAATTATTCATCAAATATCATGTGCCTATACCTCCCAACAAAATAGTATTACAAAAAGGAAACATCGTCATTTGCTTGATGCCACTAGGACGCTTCTCATTAGGAGTCGTGTTCCTCATTCTTTTGGGGCGATGATGTTTTAATTGCATGTTATCTTATTAATCGCATGCCTTCGTCAGTCTTGGGTGAGAAAATTTCTCTCTCTAACCTTTCCTGAAAAGGAATTGTTCTCACTTACACTTCGTATATTTGGCTCAGTCGCCTTCGTCCACCAATTGTCTCTAGGTATTGACAAGCTCTCTCCTAGAGATGTCAAGTGTGTCTTTGTCGGGTACTCTAGGACATAGAAAGGGTACAAATATTATGGTCCAATGCGCAAGAAGTATTACGCTAGTGCCGATGTCACCTTTTTCGAGTCAGTGATGTACTTTTCTCTTCGGGTGATCGGTTGACGTCATCAGACACTGATGATGACACATACATGCAACCACCACCACCATCATCATCCCCACCTCCACCACTATCATTTCCTTCACCACCACCACCACCACTATCTACGCTACCTCCACTTACTATTATAGTCTCAGTTCCACCATTGCCACACCACTATACCTGCCAGTCTGCTTCTGCTCATGGTGACCGCTCATCATCTAGCACGCTTGAGGTATGTTCTTATAACACAATTTGTAATGATGGGTCTAATGGTCTACCTAAGCAGGATTCTTTACAGGGGACAAATGTGGAGGTTGCTGATTTGGACCTACCTATTGCACTTTAGAAGCAGAAGCGTAGCTGTACGTCATATCCTATAGCATCCATGGTCTCCTTTGATCGCTTGACTGGCGATTTCAGGAACTTTGCAGTTGCATTATCAGTCGTGGCCATTCCACGGAATCATCAAAAGGCTATGAAGGACGGTCGGTGGTGTTTAGATATGGAAGAAGAGATGGTTGCTCTTCAGTCGAGAGTTACTTGGACCCGCATCCCATCTCCTATTGGAGTGTCTATAGTAAGCTGTAAATGGATTTTTACAGTTAAGCAAAATGCAAATGGTAGCATCGACAAATACAAGGCACGCCTGGTTGCACGAGGGTTTCCTCAGATATACGGGGTGGATTATCTTGACATATTCTCACCAGTTGCTCGTCATTCCACCTTATGGATTCTTCTCTCTGTTGTCGTGGTTCAAGATTGGTCGTTATTTCAGTTAGTTGTCAAGAATGCATTTCTGTATGGTAATCTTCAAGAGCAAGTCTACATGCAACAACCACCTGGATTTGCTGTTGAAGGGGAGTGTTCACAGGTGTGTAGACTTCATAAGACAATCTATAGCCTTAGGCAGAGCCCTAGAGCTTGGTTCTAGAAGCTCTCAGGCTTGTTTGAGAAAACATAGGTACAAACGTTCGAATGCAGATCATTCCCTTTTTATACAAAAAACATCTAGAGGTATGACTGTTATTATGGTGTATGTAGATGACATTCTTATTATAGGAGATGATATGCAGGGAATAAAGAGGGCGAAGGAATTTGTGGGTCGTGAATTTGTTACCAAGGATATCGGAGCTCTTAGATATTTTTCGGGATTGGAGTTTGCCAGAAATCTATAGAGCCTTGTAATGACTCAGAGAAAATATGTTACCGACCTACTAAATGACACATGTATGTTTGGATGTAGACCTGCAACTACACCCATGGATCCAAGCATGAAGCTCTATGATGATGATACTGATGAGATTGACATGAGAAAACACAGGGAGCTGGTTGGAAAGCTTCTTTACGTCACCATTACAAGACGTAATATTTCGTTTGCAGTCAGACGGTGAGCCAATTCATGGAACAACTTCGTCAAGCTCATATGGATGCAATACAAATGATACTAAGGTATCTTAAACCATCTCCAGGTGTAGGGCTGGTATTCAAAAGGGGTAGCTCTATTAGTATTTCAGCGTGTGATGCAGACTATGCAGGGTGCCCCAAGGACAGGAAGTCCGCGTTCGGATTTGCTATATTTGTTGGAGTTTCACTAGTCTCATGGAAAAGTAAAAAGCAAACTGTTGTTGCTAGATCTAGTGCTGAATCTGAGTATAGAGCTATTGCACAAGCATGCACAAAAATGATGTGGGTTCGAGCAGTCCTAACTGATTTATATATAGATGTTCCTCTTCCCATGTCGCTGGAATGCGACAATCAGACTGTCTTATTTATTGCTTATAATCTTGCATTCCACGAGAGGACAAAGCACGTTGAGGTTGATTGCCATTATATACATGACATGATCCAAAAGGGCTTCATTGCTACATCTCATGTCAGCTTAGGGGATCAAACGACAGACATTTTCACTAAAGCCCTACTAGGAGGGCCCTTCCAGAAGTGTTCGTCCAAGCTGAACATGATAGATATCTATGCTCCATCTTAAGGAGGAGTGTAGAGATATATTTCACATTTATGTATCGTTTATATATTTTCTGCTCCTGTCCACTTTGTGTAATTTGTCCATAGGTCTCTCCCTATACAAGAGAGCCTAGGGCCCAGGGAATGAACAACTCTTTCGTTTTTCCCAACAATTTCAAAATCTAGATATGGTATATATATGTTGATAGATTTGAAAAGTATTTTATGATTTTCTTATAAAATGGATATGATTTTTTTTGTAGATAAGATCAAATATACATACATCTCTCAAATACGATAAAATTATCATGCGGATGTGGTTGGAGAAGGCATAAAATATATACACATCCATACCTACATTTATATTTATGTATTAAAACGTATCTACCTATTCGGATACATGTAGGTCCATATGCATCATAAAATGAATAAGGATGCATATGTCAGTCTTTGCGATGTGTATCTCATCACACCCCGAGATGTGGGCTTGACATTTGCGGATTTAGAATATCTTATTTGCTGTTAAACTCATATTTGACATAATGCTTCTAAACACAGTTGGTCACTGGACTCGGAACCTCTCAATGTGCTCTCCTGTCCAAGTTCTAATCTTCTTTTGGGGAATTTCATGATAACTTGTTTAGTAATAATTATATTCTATAATGATAAAGTTCCTTTTTTTGTGGGTGATGACTAAATTCTGATCCCTCACCTAGCTTCCTTTCTTCTACCTACTGCAACCTAGGCATTGATACCATCGTCCTTCCTTCTTGCTTCATCGATTTTGACAGGGCTTCGGTAACCACCTATCCGGGACTTGGAGATTGGGTGTGGGTGAAAACATGCAGAGTACCTTTGGAAATGAATCTTGCAAGGCAGTGGCCTTCTACATACCGATCCAGTTGGGGTACCTTGAACTCACTCGTATTTGTTTATAATCAAAGATGATACCAGAATAAGCCCTAATTGCTAAACACATAAAGATGCGAAAGTATGGGTTGATCACCTCCATACCTTCATTTTTGAGGACATTGAGGAGGTTGGCTTGCTTCTTTAAACCAGTGTGGTTTCGAAATACTGATGCTAATCGAAGAGCGCTTCTGCAGCACAGGTTCCATCTTTAGGCATGCCACTCGTGCCCCCAGAAATTCAATCTGTTTCCACTTGGGCATGCCAGTGTTGGACACTCCTCCATCATGCCCCTCAAATCGGAGAGCTTTGCCAAAAAAAAGAGTTATAAAATCCTTACCTGCCAAGCTCATCACCAAAGCATAAATTTCTCATACCTCATTTTCATCAAATAGGTTTAAAGAGTCGCAATTGGATGGGTAGGTGCCATCCTCATAATTAGGCCATACTCCATGGATGCCAAAATCGGCCGTGGGCTTGCCGGTGGTCGGGTAACAACACTTGACACAGGAATCACAGTAGGAACCAGGCCCCTGTATACAACAATAGGACCATTGTGTCTTGAGATCTCCACGATCCAATGAAAACATGGCCTTAAATTTCAGCGAAATTCAGTCGAATTTCTGTCGAATATCGATATCCAGTCGAAATCGAAATTTGACCGAAATGACCGAAATGACCGAAATATGGGGGTCCTAGTACAAAAAATGACCGAAATGACCGAAATTTCGGTCGAAATTCCACCGAAATTCCATCGAAATTCTGTTTTGGTCGATACCGAAATGGTGACCGAAATCGACATTTAAGGCCTTGAATGAAAATAATACACAATCAAATAAAGCTTTTTCTTACCTGCATGACAAAGTAAAAGAAATCGAAGTTTGTAGAGTCTTGAGAAGACGATAGTGTTAAAAAATAAGAATGCAGAAGCAAATTGGAGATAAAATAATAAACAGGAAGAGAACACTGGTGTTTTACATGGAACTCTCCTTCGTAAGGAGCGGGATGAAACCAATGGAGAACGCCTCAAAAGGTTGATGTGTTCATTCACTTTTCTCATCTTATACAGGAGGTCGGGAGCTTCTTATATAGCCTCCATAGACCCTCCAAGTCCCACCACTGGTAGATGTGAGACTAAACAATGGATGTGGTACACTTCCCCTAAAGCTGGAGTATGCAGTGCTAACTTGGACAAAAAGAAAGAAATCTCAAACTCACCATATAAGACACTACAAACAATATCCACTCAATGAAAACACAAACGTCGGTTGCTGTCGAGGACGTTGCTTCTCATGCCATGTAGGTGAAGAGGAACAAACAGGATGGAGTGTGAGCCAAACTGGGTGTGCATCGTGTGCTATGTACTGTGCATGTCAAAACCACCAAAACTGAAATGAGTCTCCTCGTCGGAGTACTCTGGCATGCCACAATCATGTGGACAACTGCTCCATCTCTGAAGGGCCGAATTGAAAAGTTGTGGAGACATCCTCGTCAGAGTCCACGGTCGTTGGAGAATGGAGTTTGAAAAGTCTTCTCGTCGGAGAATTGGGTCTCTCCCATACTGGCTCAGAGAATGTGATCTCTACTTTGGAGTCCCTATGAAGCCACATAAAAAGCCTAGCCCACATGGCATAGGGAATGAGATCTCTACTCTGGAGTCCCTATGGATCATCACATGAAAACTCTGAGACTGAAAAACAGAGATGGGGACTGCACAAAAATGATCGCACACATGAGTGTCTGAAAAGGAGTCTATCTCTGGAGAACTCAAATAAATCGGGTCACTTAAATATGGAATGCCTCGAACTTGGACTCTGAACCAATCCACAGAGTCTGAAACTGGACTGTAGAGTCTGAAATCTGACCATGCATCTGGACTGGAGAATTTGAATCTGAACTGGAATATGAAGAACCTGATAATCGAACCTCTTGTAGAACTCTACATAATACTCCCCCTTTCTCCCATACTTGTCGGAAAACAATGACATCGATCAAGTTGGGAAAAGACAAGAAAATGATGAAAATAAAATAAACCACATAAAACGATAATCATTTTTTTCTTGGCTTTCTTTTTTCTTATTTTTTCTTGCGTACGGCTTTTCTTTTGTACGTGCCTCTTTTTCAAAATATTTTTTTTTGCAAATGTAGCCGTATATTCCTGGCTTTTCACTTCTTCCCTTTAAAAAACAGTCCACTTTTTTTTTCAAAACATGCTACCCCTCCTTTTTTTCGGTCTCTCATTTTTTTTTTATTTTTTTAAACCGGCCCACTTGGGCCCTTAGAGAAGCAGATTGGTCCTCAATTCTATTTAGTTCTCATCGCATCCAAACCAGATGCACAATTATTTAGATGTAGGGAGAATATGGGATATCCTTGCGTGAATGTCTGGATTAGATGACAGAGCAAATAGTGGGACTTTCAATGGACAACGACATTCCACCACCCATACAAACATGCACGGAGGGCAGGAACACCATGACTCGGTCATGCAACTTGAAGCTGCACAAGGTTAATCTGACGTTGAGAAGCCGCCACGTTCATATTAGATACAAGATAAAGGATGATAGATGTTGCTTTCCCTAAGAGATTTAACTTAGGCATCACCCATTGTATAAAAGTTGATAACATTGGTTGTAGAGAAGAGATGTTTGATCTCTTCTCTCAGAAGTGAGGACGAAGCCTCTCGGCACAAAACTGGTGTGCCACTCCTTGATACTCTCTTCCTTTTCCACTAAATGAATAACTGTCATGCACATAATTCAGTTATGATTGAATCTCGTAAATCCTGTGTTTATTTGTGGTTAAATCTGTTGGGAATAGATTCCCCGTATAGAGATCAAATTGCGGAAAATTGTCAAAGTTGATAAGCGGATCCTGCACGATATATCAATACAAGTACGAGCAAAATATCTAAACCACAGATGCACGGAGAATTTTTAACATGAAAAACCCTCAATGTGAGGGGAAAAACCATGAGGTTGATTGCAACTCAAAACTAAGCACTATAATCGAAGTAATCTCCCGTGAGGGGCTTGCAAAAAAGGTCGGCCCTACGGTGCTACAAATCACCAAACAATGGAGAATAGTAGAGAGGAGAAATATCACCCAACATCAAACTGTAGGGAAGAATGTTAGAAAAGAATTGCTCCAAAGGATACTCCAAATTCAGCGACAACCATGAACCTTTTTTCTTCTTCCTCTCTCTCTTATTTCTTTCTTGTGCTAGGAGAACTTGTATTGGGATGATCCTGGTATGCACCCCATACCTCCTATTTATATTCCATGGAGATAAGCAAATAAGGAAACTTGAATTCCTACTTCCAATAGGATTAGAAAAAGATGACTCCTAATCCTAAAAGGTAATTGATCTCCTCCTCCAATTAGTAATTGATTTTCCCTTTTTCAAATAGGACTAGCAATATCTATATATATGGACTAGGTTCCCACAAAGAGGGGAACCCATCCAACAAATCTCTCCCTCACTGACGATGTAGGAACTGCTCCAAACCTGCGAGGGAGCATCATCTCTCGAACTTTTCAAGCAACAAAGTCTTTGCCATCATATCATCACCGTTATCATTTGTATGGATTTTATCAAGTACAAATTGCTTCAATTATAACAAATCACGTATCCAATGATATCTGACATCGATGTGCTTCGATCTTGCATGGAATGTAGATTTTTTGTCAATGTTAATAGCACTCTGACTGTCACAGTATAGCACGTACTTGTCTTGATGAAAATCAAGTTCCTGCATGAATTTCTTCATCCACAACACAACTCCTTGCACGCCTTTGTAGCTGCAATGAACTCATCCTCTCTAGTGGATAAAGCAACACACTTCTAGAGATGAGACTACCAAGAAACTGCATCACCTGTAAAGGACATCAGGTAACCTGATATGGATCTTCTCCCATCAATGTCACATGCCATGTCTGAATCTGTGTAACCAAGAAGAATAGGTTTCTCTGCTCCAAAGCAAGAGAGTAATTGCTAATACCTCGAAGATATTTCAAGATCTATTTAACTGTTTTCCAATGTTGTTTTCCTGTATTTGAGATGAACCTAACCTACTAGCAACTCCAACTGCATGAGCAATATCTGGCCTTGTACGAACCATGGCATACATGAGACTACATGTGGCTGATGCATAGGGAACTCTTTCCATATCTTTCTTCTTTGCATTGTTCAGTGGGCTATCTTTGGAATTTAACTTGAAATGCTCTCCAAGTGGGGTGCTAGTAGCTTTACCTTCTCCATATGAAATCTTTGAAGTACTTTCTCAACGTACTTCTCTTGTGAAAATTGAAGTTTCCTTGCTCCCATGTATCGAGTGATCTTCTGCCCAGAATCTGACTTGCATGTCCCAAGTCCTTCATAGCAAAGGTCTTGCTCAACTCCTTCTTCAACCATAAATTCTCTCTTCATTGTTGCCTACAATCAGCATGTCGTAAACATAAAGCAACAAAATGATGAAATCATCACCTGAAATTTTTTTTTATGAACACACAATGGTCTGAAGTGGTCTTGGAGTAACCATGCTCCCCATGCGTCAAACTTCTTGTACCACTGCTTGGGTGCTTGCTTCAAGCCATATAGACTCTTCTTCAGTCTGCATCCATAGTCTTCCTTGCCTTTGACCGTAAAGCCCTGAGGTTGCAGCATGTAGATTTCCTACTCAAGGTCACCATGGAGGAAAGTTGTCTTCACATGCATCTGTTCAACCTCCAAATCAAGACTAGCTGCTAAGCTGAGAACCACCCTGATAAAAGACATCTTCACCACAGGAAAAAAGATCTCAAAGTCAACTCCCTTCCTTTGGTTAAAATCTTTCACAACCAACCTAGCTTTGTACCTTGAGTTACAAAACCACTTGTTTCTCAATGCCCGCTTACTTTTGGCCAACTTGAAAAGCTCAAAGGTATGATTTTCATGAAGGGACTCCATTTCCTCTTTCATAGCTTCTATCCATTTCTCCTTGTTTGCATCTTGCAAGGCTTCTTCATAGCATCCAGGCTCGCCACTTTCTGTCAACAAAATGTACTCATGTGCAGAATATCTAGTGGAGGGTCGCCTCTCCCTCACGGGTCTCTATGGTGGGAGAGCCTCGGAAGAAGATAAGAGCTATCATTATCCTGCCGACCATCATCATCACCGTCATCTGCATCATCTTCATCATCAACATCAGGAGTGATAATCTGTGGTACCTCCTCCTCATGTCCTTCATCTGGTATCTACTCATATGCATCATCTAGCACCACATGTGGAGCCCTCTGTAAAGGGATGGGCTCCATATCAATTGGCTGATAGATGCTCGAAAGAGTCCTTAGCAACCTTGTGGATGTCCTCAATGGTTTGATCTTCATAGAAGATCACATCCTTGCTCCTCACCAACTTCTTATCAACTGGATCATACACTTGTAGCCAAGCTCACCCTGTCCATATTCCAAGAAGATGCACTGCTTTGTCTTTGCGTCCAACTTGGACCTTTCATCCTTGGGGACATGGACAAAAACACGACATCCAAAGATCCGCAAATGGCTTTAGGAGACATTATTTTCATGCCAAACCATGTTAGAAACATCACCATCCAAAGGTACATGTGGAGATAGATTAATAACATGAACTACATTAAAAAGTGCTTCACACAAAAAAGAGTTAGGCAACTTAGCTTCAGAAAGGAGATATCTGACTCTCTGCATCAAGCTTCTGTTCATTCAACCTGCTACACCGTTCAATTGTGGCATCTTGGGTGGAGTCTTCCAGTGCCTTATACCATGAGATTTGCAATACTCATCAAATGACCCAATATACTCACCATCATTGTCACTGCAGATGCATTTACGTTTCTTCCCAGATTGCCGCTCTACTAGCATGTGGAAGTCTTTGAAAACACCAAGAACTTGGTTATTCCTCTTTAAGACGTAGAGTCAAACTTCCCTGGAGAAATCATCAATGAATGTAACAAAATAAAGTATATAACGAGGAGAACTTACTTTCAACGGACCCATCTATGTGAACAAGCTTCAATGGTTGCATCTTCTTAGAAGGTGGATGATTCTTGAAGGAGACTCTCGTCTCCTTCCCAGCGAAGCAACATGTGTATCTCTCCAGCTTCTCTTTCTTGACATCTATCAGCATATTCTTCCTTACCAAACACTGCAACCCCTTCTCGCTCATGTGCCCCAATCGTCAATGCCACAACTCAATGGATTTTGCATCTCCAGTCACATGTGCAACATCATGGGAAATAGATACATTCATGATGTAAAAATTCTTCCTATATTTCTTTCATGAGCTACAATCAAGGATCCTCATAAACTTCTATTGATCACCACAAAAAGTGTTAAGGTATCCTTCATCATCAAGCTTGCCTGCAGAAATGAGATTTAATGCAATTCTGGTGCATACCTCACATCTTTGAGCATTAACACCGCTCCATTGGCATTCTTCAATGCAATATTGCCAATGCCAACAATAGGGAATAAAGAACCATTCTCCATCTTCAATGTGCCAAAATCACCAGTTGTATATGAAGAGAAAAACTCTCTCTGAGATGTGACATGTAGAGCAGATCCGCTATCAACAAGCCAAGAAGTACCATCCCGTGCGGCATTTACCATCTCCTCATCACAGACAATGAGGAGCTCATGTTGTGCAACTGCAGCAACTTGTTCATTCTTTTTGTCTTTTTTGTTGCCACCATTCTTATCTCTCTTAAACTAGAAGTAATACTTCTTGATGTGCCATTCAGATATCTGGATCTGGACTTGCTTTTGCCATTATCTCTACCTGTATCAGTCTTGGTCTGACTCCTCCTCATATTCTCTATGATAAGAACCTTTGAATGTGAAGTGCTTCCTTGGATTTTTCTTCGCATCTCCTTATTAAGAATGACGGACTTGACAACCTCCAAAGAAATGATCCCATTGACTGTAGTATTCGTAAGTGAGACTCTGAAAGTCCCCCATGAATCTGGTACAATATCAAGCAGTAACAGTTCCAACCAAGGTTTAAAAAACCGGATCGGACTGGCAGGTCGGACTGGTTGGATGGCGAATCATCCCTGACCCGGTCGATTCCTCGATTTTGTGTAATTAATTCAGAAAAAAAGAAAATAAAAAATCGGATCTGATCGGTGGTTGGACCAGGTTGACCCGGAATGATCCAGTTTTGATGGTTTGGTACATTTTCAAAAAAATAAAGGTTTAAATAATGAAATAATAGGATTTTGTTCACTTGTACCCTTCTTAACTTCTTCGATATAAGTTCTGCCCCTTTTTTTGGAATATATGATGTGCCACTACTTTCTTAGAATAATTTTCTAGAAGCAAGTATAAATAAATGATTACAATATTATATTTATATATAATGTTAGAAAATGTTACTAACTTTTGTAGAATTTTACTTAAAATAGACAATCATGTTACTCGATTGAAAGATTTGACATTTTAAAGAATTATTTCATTGATATATAAATATGTATTTACATATATGTATCCGGTTTTATCGGTTCAAAAAATCGGTTCAACTGGTTGGACCAGTAAAATAAACCCTCTGATTTTTTCCGAGTTGGTGACGCCATGCTGACATCATCACCGGTCCGACTGGTTTGGACCGACAGTCCGACTCAGTTGGACCAAACCAAAGACTAAATGGTTCAATGTTCGATTTGATTTTTACAACCTTGGTCCCACCATCTCATCTTCAAATTTTATCCCCATGCTCGTCAATTGACAAGTAATTCCTTGGAATTCGTTCAGAAAATCTAGTATAGAACTACCTTCCTTGAACCTCAAGTTCACCGATATCTTGAGAAGAAACAATTTGTTACTTTCCGTCTTGGAGGTGTAAAGATTTTCCAACTTCAACCACATACTTCTAGCCTAAATTTAATCTTGGATATGGAATCAACAAACTGTCTTATGAAGCCACAAACCTGCTCATGTTCAAACTCACATTTCTTATCGGTCTTGGCTTTGGGCTTCTGTGTAGAGAACACCAGAAGGTGCATAGCCTTCACATATAAAAGATCATTCATATTGTTCTTCCACAAATTGTAATTAGTTCAATTAAGACTAACCATCCTGGTCGGACCAAACTCCATCTTGTAATCTGCCATTAAATCCGGCTCTGATACCATTAGTTGGAAAAATATTCCATGTATAAATCAAATTGCGGAAAATTATCAAAGTTGATAAGTAGATCCTGCACGATATATCACTACAAGTACGAGCAAAATATCTCAACCACAGAAAAAAATCAACCACAGATGCACGTAAAATTTTTAACGTGGAAAACTCTAAATGTGAGGAAAAATCATGGGGTTGATCGCAATTCAAAACCAACACTGTAATCGAAGTTATCTCCCGTGAGGGGCTTTCAAAAGACCGACCCTCAATACGGTGTTACAAATCACCAAACAATGGAGAATAGTAGAGAGGAGAAATATCACCCAATGGTAAATCCGTCGCCAAATCATAGGGAAGAATGCTGGAGAAGAACTGGTCCAAAGGGTACTTCCTCCAAACTCCGCAGCAACCACGAACCTTCTTTCTTCTTCCTCCCTCTCTCTCTCTCTCTTATTTCTTTATTGTGCTAGAAGAGCTTGTGTTGGGTGGTATGCATCCCATACCCCCTATTTATACTCCATTGAGATGAGCAAATAAGGAAACATGAACTCCTACTTCCAATAGGATTAAGAAAAGATGACTCCTAATCCTAAAAAGTAATTGATCTCCTCCAATTAATAATTGATTTTTCCTTTTCCAAATAGGACTACTAATATCCTATATATATGGATTAGGTTCCCAAAAGAAGGGAAACCCATCCAACATCTTCACACCCAAAACGTGAATTTTTTTAATGGAATTGAAATTCAAATTATCATTATAAAAGGGTCCGAAGATGAATACATCAACTTGGCTTCGCTGGCACGGCATATTACTAGATCTGGCACAAAATACATATCCGTGCTTTATGACGGTTATTTGCCAACAGTACTACATTTTTATTGCATTGAAATTCATCAAAACTGACATTCAACATCTTTGATTGACTAGAATGGATTAATTAGTTGATCTGGAACAAAATACATCTCTGATTGACTGGAAATCAGAACAAGACTGGAACATGAGCTTATCAATTAGTTGGATTTATAAGT
The DNA here is from genome assembly GCA_037367405.1 of Ottelia alismoides. NCBI lineage: Eukaryota > Viridiplantae > Streptophyta > Magnoliopsida > Alismatales > Hydrocharitaceae > Ottelia > Ottelia alismoides. The sequence goes on along the minus strand of JAZKJV010000050.1, from coordinate 72,690 downwards.
TGTCTTGCAAGTTAATTGTTCTTTGTTTTTCAATTCCGGGAACTAGATCGAGTACGCATATCCGTGACCTAAAATTCCTAAAAAATGTGAAACCTCCAATTATTTACAAAATATTAATTTCGATGTCGTTGTATATCCCACATTGGCCCAATTCTAATGTCAATCTTTTCGGTCGACCTACGTACTCACGAGTGCCTCAAACTTAACGTGCCAAATGCATGTGATTGTTGAATGAAAAATAGCAAAGTCCTGTTTGCACAATGGCTGCGACCACTGTGTTGGTTGGTTCAATTGCTTCTTACCCTGTTCAGAGTGGTCTGCCAAAAATTATAGTGGCCTAAAGGTTGTATCTCCATTAAACTGTGAATCTGAGGCTTTGCTTCTTGGGAGCAGATCCTCTGCTGTAAGTTTACCCACATCAGGGCCTGCTGTTCCCCGTTAAGGTTTTTTTTAGTGCATTCTTATGAAAAATCCAATTATATAGATTGAGTATGCACATATTCTTCTACATGCATATCAATTTTCATCTTAATCCGATTATTGCAACTATTTTATCTTAATGATGAAAGCAGAAGTCGTTTTTAAAATGGTTTTAAAACCCACAGAAGAGGATTTGCTCCCTTGTTTCTGGGTAGTGGAAGCTACTGTGCTCTCGTAGAATCTGTGATGCCCACACATCAGTCAAAACTATGGCTAGTCTAGGTGCGCCTGGGGAGATCGGCCAGCCACTGTCACTTTTAATCAGAATGTCCCCACTGGTGTCCAGCTTGCATATTTATGATATAGCTAATGTTGAAGGGGCTGCTGCTGATATTAGGAAAACCTGTCATGACCCATGCTCGGAAGCATTTATTCACATTATCAGTAATCCACTTAATTCCACAGTGCCGATAGCTGTAGAGGTTCTTAAGAAGAAGGGGGTCTACAACCCAGGAAGCTCTTTGGTGTTACAACCTCGGGGTGGGAGGGGGGGGGGGGCGATTATGCGAATAACAATATCCAATTGAAAATTAATTCACAAACCACATATATAGAAGAATAACAAATCACAAAATGCATAGCGTCTTTTATGTGGAAATCCAAGTTGGTGAAAACCACGACCCAAAACCTTGTTTTAGGATTTCCCCTTCACTCTCTCGGCGAAGCATGTTTCCACTTCCAACGCTATTTAAATCTGAGAGTAGCACAACCTCTTGTACAACTTGTGCCCTTCTTTAGACAACTCCCAAAGATTTTATCTCTCGCAGAGAAAAGAATCCACATTTTGGATATCAATTCAAAAGAATGCTAAATAGAATATAGTTAAGTAAAGAAACTTGATTCACAAGCTTACAGACTTTAAGCGCAGAATATACTTGAGAATGATGAATATGATCGCAGTAGAGTACAGAAAGCACAAACAACTTTAGTAGCAAGAAGCTTCGTATTGAAGAAAGCTCGAGAACACAGAAACATTGTAAGAATTAGAATATCGCACAAAAAGATCATTCATTCTTTTCTTTTGAAAGTAGATGATGCTTCTGTTGGTTGTGTATCTTGAACAATGAGCCATAGGATCCCTTATATAGTGTTGGACTCAAAAGATCTGTTGGTGTCCAAAAATGGGAAGTCCAACATTTTGATTTTTAAAATCCATATAATGATCGATCATGTAAACAAGGTGACCGGTCATGGGTGATCGATCAGTCACGAAAGTGATGAATCATATTTGACCTTTGGTCTGGAATTCAAAAAATGATTGATCATGGTCAAAAGGATGGTCGATCTGGGTTGATCGATCATGAGAAACAAAATGTTCGATCATAGGTGATCGATCAGAGGTGTCAAGGTGATCGATCATACGTCCAAAAATCGATTTTGTGAAATTGATGATTCTGACTTAAGTTTGCTTGTTGATCGAGAATATGCAAAAGCTACAAGACTATTTTTCAGCATAAAATAAAAACTATGTAATATCACATAAGCATTCAAAGTCTTCAAATTTTGAGCTTTTAGAATTGAGTCTTTCTATAATTCTTTCATCAATCTAATTCTGAATCTTGAGCTTTCAAGTAGAGTCTTTCAAAGTCATTTTTAAGCTTTTATCGAGTTAATCGACTTCTAGCTTTTCTATACTTTCCATCAAAGAGCTTTTACGAGTTTCTACCTGAAAAGTTAATCAAGCTACAAACCAAATATACTACTGAGTCATTAGCAAACTCTAAGTCACTAACAAATTGATGTAGATGTGACTGTTGTTGGGGGCCATGCCGGAATAACCATATTATCTCTTATCAAAGATGAGGCCCTCTGCATCCTTCACCGATGAGGAAATCGGAGTTTGACAGTGAGGATCTGGAATGCAGGAACTTTGCATCCAAAAAATCCAGAACGCAGGAACTGATGTGACGGAGTCAAAAGGTGGTGCACGGTCTGCAACCATCTCAATTGCTTACACCGGTGCAAGGTTTGTGGAGTCTTCTCTGAGGGCACTTGATGGAGATGGAGACATGTATTAGTGCTCGCTCGCCCAATCTGATTTAATAGAACGCCCATCTTTGCGTCGAGGGTCAAGCATGGGAGGAAATGTGTTGAGGCTTTAATATCTGCTGAGCTGCAAGGTCTGACGTAGTTTGAAAAAAGGCTCTTGATGATCTCAAGCCTCGACCAAAATCCAGCATCCAGAACGGCAATAGCATTTGCAAACAAGCAACCAGCTGCAGCAACATCAGTTTGATCCACCGCAAGTACTTGCTTCTTTCCCCAGTTCATTACATGATGTTTAAAACCAACATCTCATAGAATTTTAGATACAATATTATCATGTAATTTCTTGTTTTTTTTCACATTGCGCAGAGGAGGGATTTTACCATGGTTCCTGACTGTTGAGAGTTCCGGGAAAACATATTTGTATCTCGGTTGAGTTTTATTTTACATCTTGAAACTGCCTTTGCTCTTTCTTCTTTGTTGATTTTGAAGAGTTTAAAGCCTTATCTTTTATATTTTCGAAATACCATCTTCGGTGGCATCTTCAATTAGATCTGGTTTCATATTAGTGTGATGTTAATGGTACAAAGGCTGACTGCCTCAGGGGCACGCTACCAGGTGTGGTTTATAAGCACACGAGCAAATATTTTAGTTAGCGTAAAATGATAATTTGATGAAATATGCTTCCGTCATGTTATTAGATTGATGAGATTTGTCATACTTCCTGAGTGTTTTTCCTCATTTTGTTACTTTGCAGAGATCTATTCCAGGATTTCCATTTTGTAATTCTTATAGTTGAAATACAATACTGCAAATGGTTTCTGAAGTGCAAGAGTTTTAATTGTCGCCTATGCAGGGATGGGGTCCATGCAATGACAGGTTTGCTGTACAGCCACTTGATCATTTATGAAGCCATGTATTTTATTAAGAGTTGTACTAGCATCAAAGACATACTGATTTGATTTTGGATGCAAAATACCACATATGATTCAAACCTTATCTGGGTTAAGAAAAAAAGGCATTTATTCTTCTCTCTAGTTCATTACACCGGCAATTCAGATCACAGTGGTTGAACAACTTCAGAATGGAGGGAACTCAATCTTCTTGTTGTTGCACTTGCTCCTTGGCAGGATGGGGCAGTCGATGAATCCTGTCGCCATGTTGTCCACACAGATGTAAACCTGGTAGAGCTGGTGATTTCTGCCTAGGTCGCTATTGCACTCTATACCGACGGTCACGTTGAGGCCTTGGCTGATGGCATTGCTAATCTGGCTAAGGCTATAGAATCTGCCATTCGGTACTATTCCTGTTGTCAACACAAAAAAGCAGAATGGCTTTCAGAATGGAGCTGAGGAAGTAACTTATCATTAATATGATAGGCTTTATCTTATTGTCTGATGGAAGTTTTTTTGGTCGTTTTAGCAGATGCTATGGAATATTCTTCGATTTCAACTCCAAAGTCATGATTTATTTCATTGACCAACCATGGAATTATGCAGTCTCATTAATTTATTGCAGCTTGGTCTTTCTCTGCAGCCGTAAGATATTTTTTGCCTTAATCTAGTTGCTAACTAATAAATAACTCTAGAAAAAAATTTAATTTCTTTGATCCTGTTACCTGCAGTTGCAAGCTATCGATTGGGGACTTCCACTCGTTAAATTGACTAAGGCATGTGTATATCTGACGATGGACATCTTCAATACTGTGATTTTGCCCACCTTAATCCTTTCTCAATTTTCACTTATTGGGAAAAAAGGTATTGTGTATTTAATATATTCGCACTTTGGTTACCCTGCTTGCACTTTACATCCTCTCTGAATTTGGACACTGCTGTAATCGTAGGCAAAATAAAAATAGCGGTTCCATATAGTTGTCGCAATGCTTCTCCATTGCATGTTGATGCATTTTGTTAACTGGAACAATGATTCACAACAGACCTAGATATAGGTGTTGTGGTATCATTATCAGGTTCAAAATCTAGATGCAGATACATTTTCTGATAGATATGCAAAGTGTTTTACGATTTTTTTGAAGTAAATACCTATTTAAAATGGAGATATATCGTTTTGCAGATTAGCTTATATATTGCGTAATTATTAAATATGATAAAGGTATCCTGCAAATGTGATTAGAGAAGGCATAAAATGTTTTTATATACGGCTATACCTGCATATTTATTTATGTATTAATCTGTATCTACCTGTTCGGATATGTGATCCGTTTAAAAAATTAAGGATGCAAATGTCAAAGTCTTTGCTGTAAATGTGAACAAGGATGCAGATTTTCTTATCTGCTGTAGGCCTCGTGTTTGACATATTGCTTCTAAACACGGCTGATTAGTTGCAACCACTCAATCTGCTCTCCCGTCCAAGTCTTGTCTTTTTTAGGGAGTTTCATGATAACTTCATTAAACTAGTACTAATATTATTTTATAATAAATAAAAAAAAACTTTTTTGGGGAGTTTGGGGGTTGGGGGGGGGGGGGGGGGGAGTGTTTACCTTGGACTCGTTCATATTTATTTATAATAAGACCATGCTAAAATAGGCCTTGGTAAATAAAAGGTGAAGATCCTCTAGGATGAGATCACTTCCATACCTGCATCTTCTAGGACCTTGAGGAGATTGGCTTGCCTCTTTAAACCGAGGGCGGTCTCGAAATACTGATGCTGATCAAAAAGCGCTTCCGCGCAAGTACCGTGCTTATCCCACTCGTGCCCCCAGAACTTCAACCCATTTCTACTTGGGCATGACAGTGTTGGCCACTCCTTCTCCATTGTCTTCCTCAGATCGTAGATCTTCGCAAAAAAACAGGGAGGTAAAAAATCCCTACCTACCAAAGCTCATCACCAAAGCGTAACTTGCTTATACCTCATTTGCATTGAATCGGTTTTCGGGGTCGCAATTGGAGGGGTAGGTGCCATCCTCGTAGTTAGGCCATAGGCCATGGATGCCGAAGTCGGATGCGGGCTTACCAGTGGTTGGATAGCAACACTTTGCTCTGGAATCACACAAGGAACCAGGCCACTGCACACAACAATAGGACCACTGTGTCTTGACATCTCCACGAACCAATGAAAACAATACACATAATCGGATAAAGCTTTTTCTTACCTGCATGACAAAGTAAAAGAAATCGAAGTCTGTAGAGGCTTGAGAAGATGATAGAACCAGCAGTACCATAAGAGTGGGGAGGGAGATAAGATGGGCCCTCATTTCTAATTGGTTCTAAATGGGGGTGTGCATTTATATAGGTGGTGGGCGGGCGTATCCTTGAGTGAACGTCTGGGTTAGATGAGAGAGCAAGTAATGGACTCTGGAAGGATAAGGACATTCCACCCAGACAGAATTGCAGAGGGTAGGTTAATACTTAATACCTTATGAATTCGCCTCTGGCTGCTGTCAAGATTGTCTTTATGTCGATTTAGCACGCGAAAAGTGAAGTTAATCGTTAATTATCTTTATTCAATTGCATTTATCATATCTTAAATCGGCAATATGCATATTCGCTCTTTATTCGATCCCAATTCGTATCCGATTATGTCAGGATATAATCCCTAAATTCATATCCAACTCGGATACTTTTTAGTATTCATATTCAATATAGGTGAAGCAATATGGATACGGAAATAGTCATATCCAGTCCGTTTTCATCCATCTACTGAAAGTTCCAAAAAATGCCTCCGCGTGTTAATCTCTCAAAAGGGATTGACGGCACATCTTGTTGCCCGTCTCCCATCAAACTCTCTGTAAAAAAATGGTGGAATGAGGGAATTCGATCTTCTTCTTAATGCACTTGTTCCTGGGCAGGAGGGGGCAGTCGATGAACGCAACATCCTTGTTGTCGATACAGATGTAGACCTGGTAGAGCTGGTTGTTGCCGCATACCTCGGTGTTGCATTCTATGCCGGCTGTTGTTAGAATTAGAGTCATATTTAGGATCGTGAATCCTAGTAGAGTGAGACTCCTAATCTTAATAGTAGTTGAGTTGTATTCTATTTATAGTTCTATTGGGATTAGGACTATAGGGTTGTAACTAGGCTACATATAGCGGGGGTGATGACATTGCCTCAAGACCACCACTAGAATTATGTAACCCCTAGAGAGAGAGAGAGGGAGAGAGAGAGAGAAAGAAGAAAGAGATGAGATCATGAGAGAGCGAGGGAACAGAGAGTTGTACTCGTTCTAATTTATAGTGATATTTCTTCTTCGATGGTCGCGAGAGGTGACCGACCACCGTTATATCTGATTCTTTTCGTTACTTACATTCGTGGTGGTGGTCGATTGCGTATCTGCATCCGTATCCGAGGGTTTACCCTGAATACGAGTAGAAGACGATATCGATGGGTCGTGTCCCAACAACGGGTATCGGATTAGAATTGGTACCGCTTCCATTCCTGACAGCTGTCACGTTGAGTCCTTCCCTGATCGCGGAGCTTATCCGGCTGAGGCTGTAGAATCCACCGTTCGGTGCTATGCCTGTATACATGCCGATGAAAGAAATGAGAACAAAACTGGACCATGAGCATTACTAATGAGTTGGATTAATTGGTTGTCTTTGAAGTTAATAGTTTGATTTTACGAATTCCAGGAAATTAGATCAAAGTATCTATATCTTAATATCCCAGAATCATGTGAAACAACGTCCATTTTATTCGCAAAATTCCAATGTCAAACTTTTCGGTCGACCTACTTGCCCACAATTGCCTTTAACTTAACGTGTCAAATACGTGTGATTATCGAATGGGAAGTAACAAAATCAACTTAAGGAAAAAATATCAAAATAGATGTCATCAGATTTTTATATAAAAATCAATTCAGTACAATAAACAAGTGCCTTATCCATCAAGCATTTTTTCGAAACATAAAGGGGGTTAACAAAAATAACCCCCACAAATACCCATAAATTTAAAGTTTAACTTTGGGTTTGAACAGCTGTTTAATCTATCCTCTTTAATTAAAAAATCGAATCTATTTCACGCAGCCCCACATTTCCTATTTTCTTTGCACTTTCCAATCTCCTTCGTCGTCCACCCTCATCATGCAATAAGATCTTAAGATTTTTATATAAACATTTTATAAATTATATTTATTTCTACCCAAAATAATAACACATATACATATTACAGCTCAAATATTACAAAAACGAACACATGTTATGTTCATGTTCGACCTGAGCTAACTGTTATTCAAAATCCATGTCCAATTCATTTTTGAAACACAAGGATACTCTTTCATTGTCGCACCAACTCGACAATATATCCGATTTCGTTTAGCAACTCTACCTACGTCCTTTAGGACATTGAGGAGATTGGCTTGCTTCTTGAAGCCGATCGCGGTCTCGAAATACTGATGCTGATCGAAAAGCACTTCTCCGTAAGTCCCATGCTTGATGCTTATTCCACTCATACCCCCAGAACTTCAAGCCATCCGCGCTCAGACACGCTAGAGTAGGCCACTCCAACGTCGGCATCAGATCATAAATCTATGCGAAGAGAACAAGAAAGAACAAACATGACAAACCCATATCGAAGGCGTATCGAACACGTTATCAGGGTCGCAGTTGGAAGGGTAGTTGCCATTGTCGTAGTTCGGCGTCTTGATCGGGTAACAACACTTTGCCTTGGAATCACAGTAGGAACTAGGCCACTGCAAATCGATCAACAGACGCGTAGATTAGTCGAGGAATTGCTAACCCTAATTACATAGATGAAACTAGAACATGGTGATCTTCTCTGACCAGCAAAACAAAGTAGAAGAAATCCAAGTCCGTGGCAGCTTGGGAAGGGAGAGGTGATGACAACTTCTGATTCATGGTTGATGATCCGCTCTATATCTATATCAGTACTGTGCATATATCCGAGTCTAAATAGAAAAAAATAACATCATGTAGATGAGACGGGATCGCCTGCCGTACTGCAGACTCTACAGTAAAATCGTGGATCATTGAAGACACTCGATTTTGATCGTGTGGTTCGCACAAATTCATGCTTATATGGGCTCGTACCATGGAAATTCGTGCGAGCTACTCAATCAAGATCGAACACTTAGAGCGGTCCCTGATTTTATGCCAGAGTATGCAGTATTGCAAACCATCCTCTCACCATGTCGATTGAGGTTATCACGTGCAATTTGGATACACCACTAAAAACAATGGTGAATTGCAGAAAAAGGGCTAAAGTTGTTGGTAAATATCGTAAAACGGTCTCCGGGTATCAAATTTGGGGACTTGGATTTCATCTTTCTAACTCGTTTCCATTGGATTTATTCTTATGAAAATGATAAAACTGATCTTATGGATAGAATCTGCGTAATTCTAGTTTTCTATAAACATGTGTTTGATCATTAGAAGTTGATATCTCTTGAATCCTAACTATTATCAAGTAGGGGTGTTAATCGAATCGAATACCTTCGAATCCACCAAGATTCTGAATCAATTCATTATAAAAGTTTTGAATCCGAATTCGAATCGAATTTCAAATGAAATTACTAATTTAAATTCAGATTCAATTCTTTTTGAGTTTCGAATAGTCAAATTCGATTCATTTTATTTCAAAAATGTTAATTGATGTTTTAGAGCTTATATACATAATATTATAAGAATATTATAAGAAGAATAATATAATATAAATATTTTATTGTATAATTCTAATTTTGAAAATATATTAATAAGATAAGTTGGAAAATTATAAATTCAAAGAAAATAACAAATCAATACAATACAATGGATAAAAGTACATAATTTTTACAAAAATGTGCCTTTTACAATCCAAATATACTCTTTTCCCTATGATGAAGAAATGTATTACAGAATAATTATATGATCCTATCAAAGAGATAGAATATCATTGACGAAAAGCTGAACACATTATAATTATCATTGCATGTTAAAGTGTAAAGCCTTGAACTTAGTATCTCTCGGATCCTATATCGTAGGATCCGTCTCGTCAAGAGGAAACCAACGAAATTTGTTTCGTATAAATCGAACTTCGTTTCAAATTGTTAAGATTTTCGGAAGAAAGAGAAGTAAAGAGGTTTAAGACGTCATTAACTCGTAATTACTGTCATTTAGACTAAATTAGACACGGTTAAAGAAACTAATGATGGATTGGTAATCATTAATGATCATTAGCAAAGACTAATCAATGGTTAGCAAAACTTAAGCATAAGCCGCAAAGGTTAAATTGTGATTAGTAAAAGTTAATCACGATTAGCGAATCTAGAAACTTCTGGATTATTCTAACTTAAGCCCTAAATTTCGGATAAGTTTTAACCAAAACTGTGGGCCAAAAGCATGGGCCGTTAACTGCGGTTAAGAGCTAAACCATAGTTTACTAACCATGGTTAGCGATTATATACGTCAGTGAACCCTGTGATTCGTCACACATTCGCTCACATGGTATCTACCGATTCTCCATCGCTTATGTTTGTATTCTTTCAATTATGCTTTTATAGTTATTTTGATGGAGAAATCTGTGTAATACCCTACTTAGGTGCAAGCGGCTATGCACGTCAGTGAATCCTGTGATTCGTCACACATTCACTCACCTAAGACGTGTGGTGTCTACCAATTCTTCATCTCTTGTTGTTTGAGTATATTCTTTCATTTCCGTTATTGTTTTCCTCTCGATGATTTTATAGAGGAAACTCTTTTCGTTTTTCTTTTAAAATATGTCTCGATATAATGGGAAATTATATCGAAATTTTTATAGAAATATGTCCCGATACAAGGGGAAACTCTGCTGAAATTTTCCTAGAAATATCACCCTATATAAGGGGAAGTTCTGCCTAAGTTTTAAGAGAAAATATGTTCTTCGCATTCTTTGTGTTCCTTGTGTATTCTTTGCATTCTTCATGTTCTTCGTTCATTCTTTGTGTTCTTGGCGCATTCTTAGTGTTTTTGATACGAAAATGAAATTCGATCATTTCAGGAGCTATAAATCTTTCTTTTTTAAAAAGAATCACGATAAAGTACTGCATACACGAGAGAGAGCTTGATTAGGTAACGGAATCCTTCCTTTTGTTGTTGGATTTTCATATGAGATTGTTGAAGTTTTTGATTTTATGTTCTTTGCTATCAAAAAACCATAATTTTGGCTATTTTTGAGAAAGTATGAAAAGTTGCTTTGTGATTCCCACTAAAATAAGGTTTAAGCATCGAATTGATGCATTGGCTTGGAAAGTTAGGTTTTGAGAGTTAAAATAAGCATAAATACGAGTATATATGCATATGAATAATATATATGTGAGTCTATACTAAGTGTTGATGATTATGCAAATCGAAGACTTAACGATAGAATTACATCATGGGAATTGATGTGTTTTGAGTTGGATCATGAAAAAGGATCGTGTCTTACATTAAGAATTACTGGGAGTAGAACTACAGGTCGGGCATGCAACCTGTAGGTTTGTCGGAAGAAACCCGTATTGGTTTTTCTCTATCTAGATGGTACAAGATTGTCCTGTTATGATAAGTGTGCACGAAATGAATGATTTGCAATGCATGGTACTGGGAGCCAATATATTCGGGTTGAATGACAGAAGATGTGGTCGTGCCATGTGGAGGCACGGGTGGTCCAATAGCAGCTGGATCACGATAACATGTATTTAAAGCCGCTAGGTTATGTGATTAACGGTTAGCCTGAGGTCTTAAGCAACCGAGTCCTCGAGGACGGTGTGCTCATTTGTTTTCCAAGCTAAGGGTTTGAGATCCTGATTAATAACAGAAAAGGGAATCGTCAGGGTAGTATTGGAGGATTGGTTGAGACGACGTGCGACAGCATAAGCTCATCAGAATAACGCAATCTCTAATCCCAAAGTATCACAGCTTCGGAGTCTAAGAATGGTGGGGTTCCCCAGGACTAATCCCTAAGGTGGAATAGAAAGGAATATGACTTAAATTAATGAGAAGGAATGTAACTTTTCATGACGATAAGTTTTGCAAACTTACACCATTTTGTCTGCTTTTCTTTTCTTCGTTACTTAGCGCTCGCTAATTGTTATCCTATGATTTATGGAAAACTCAACAGGTGTCGGTGAGCCATCATAAGGACTTTAATAATCCAGCCAGCTAACATAGTCACCCAACCAGCCACAGTAGCTTTTCTTTGTAAGGTAGTTAGTAATCTTTTTATGTATTTTCCTTTCAAGCTGTTGTACATGTAAATGGTTATAGTGGGAAAATGTATCATGTGAACTTTATTTTGAGAATGGAAAAGAGTTAAAATACTTTCTTTTGAGTATTTTTATTTACAGTCTGTTTCTGAATGTTACTACCCTGACAATTTTCTTTTTTTATTATCTAGAGTTTCAAACATTCGGCCTGGCAAATAAAGAAGTACACCATCCTCGAGGACTCGATTACTTAAAATCTCATGCCAACCTTTAATCATATAACCTAACTGCTTTAAATACATGTTATCGTGACCCAGCCGCTACTGAACCACCCGTGCCTCCACATGGCACGACCACATCTTCGGTCGTTCAACCCGAATATATTGGCACTCGGTACCACGCGTTGCAAATCATTCATTTAGTGCGCACTTATCATAACAGGGCAACCGTGTACCACCTAGGTAGGGCAACGTCAATACGGATTCCTTCCGACAAACCTACAGGTTGCATGCCCGACCTATAGTTCGACTCGTAGTCATTCTTAACTTAAGACATGATCCTTTTCAGAATCCAGTTTAATATACATCTATTCCCATGATGTAGTTCTTTCGTTAAGTCTTCGATTTGCGTAATCATTAACCCTGAGTATAAACTTACATATATATATATATTAATTCATATGCATATATACTGTATGTATATTTTAACTACCAAATCCTAACTTTCCAAGCCACATCATCTATTAGATGCTTAGACCTTATTTTAGTTGAAATCACGAAGAAACTTTCTTTTTTTTCAAAAATTGCCAAACTAAGTTTCTTTATAGCAAGAAATATAAAATCAGAAATCTTAACGATCTCATATGAAAACCTAACAGCAAAAGGAAGGATTTCGTTATCTAATCGAGATATCTCCCTCTCTCTTTCTTGTATGCAGTACTTTATCATGATTTGCTTTCAGAAAAGATGATTTATGGCTCTTAAATGATCAAATTTCACTTTTTGTATCAAAAACGCTAAGAATGTGCTAAAAATGCAAAGAACAGACGAAAAACACAAAGAACGTGAAGAACACACGAAGAATGCGAAGAACATACGAAGAACACGAAGAATGCAAAGAATATATTTTCTCTTAAAATTTCAGCATAGCTACCCCTTATACATGGTGATATTTCTAAGAATTTTTTGGTAGAGTTTCCCTTATACTGGGGTATATTTCTATGAAAATTTAGGTAGAGTTTTCCCTTATACCGGAATATATTTCAAAGAAAAATGGAAAGAGTTTCCTCTATAAAATCACCGAGAGGAAAACAATAAGGAAACTGAAAGAATAAAATCAAACAGTAAGAGATGGAGAATCGGTAGACACCACGCGTGTCAGGTGAGTGAAGGTGTGACAAATTGCAGGGTTCACTGACGTGCATAGCTGCCCGCATCTAAGTAGGGTATTACACAGATTTCTCCATCAAAACAACAATAAAAGCGAAATTAAAAGAATAGAACCATAAGCAATGAAGAATCGGTAGACACCACACGTCTTAGGTGAGTGAAAGTGTGACGAATCACAGGGTTCACTAACGTGCATAGCCACCCGCATCTAAGTAGGGTGTTACACAGATTTCTCCTCGAACCACAACAAAAAATGAATCGAAAAGGAAGATGAATCGAAACTAAGTTAGAAAAAAATGAATTGAAAACCTAGCTCAAGTTATAGCTTACTTACGAAGCAAATTAAGATAGGATTGTACCCTCTTCCTCCTCGTTTTCCCTGCAGTGCTTCGCTAGCGCTCCTTCCCCGCCTCCCACTCCTCCTCCCAACCTCTCAACCCTAGCCCTTGGGATGGTGGTGATAGTGGAAATCATAGAGAATGAATGGATAGGGGGCTATTTATAGACTTCAGAAGACTGCTAACCATGGTTTAGACTTAACTGCGGTTAGCAGCCCATGGTTTTGGCCCATGGTTTTGTCCAAAGCTTATCTGGAATTTTAGGCTTAAGTTAGAACTGTTTAGAAGATTCTAAATTCGCTGATGACACTTAATTAACGCTAATTGTGATTAACTTTTTCTAATCGTGATTTAACCTTCTCGGCTTGCGCTTAAACTTTTACAACCCATTGATTAGTGTTTGCTAATGGTTATTAATGATCCTCAATCTATCATTAGTTTCTTTAATCATGTTTAATTAGTCTTAATGACAGACATTAAGAGTTAATGATATCTTAAGTCTCCTTACTTTTTCCAAAAAATCATAACAATTCCAAATGAAGTCTGATTCATAAGAAACAAATTCCGTTGGTTTCCTCTTGACGAACCGAATCTTGTGATATAGAATCCGAGAGAGACCAAGTTCAAGGTTTTACAATTGAATTGTCTGTGAATTGGAATAATGCTCGTGATTTTTGAAGTGGTATTAACTCCGGTTTCTCATAAAGTGCTAAGGGTAGAAGGTTGGTAGAAGAACGTTATCTAGGAGAGTGCGTGCAAATGCAATGCCATTGATATGACTCTCCATGTAGTGAGCACTCATGTCTCTCTTTTTCCTTGTTAGTTTCTTATTCTTCAGACAGTAGGTAGTTGCTACTGATAAGATGTGAGTCTTTACATATTGATCTGGTTTCTTCCCGCTAGCCTAGTAGGTGTGCATCTCACCTTTAATTACTTCTGAAATGTAGGATTGTTAGTCACATAATCCTCAAATGGTACTTTAGCCACGATATTTTCTTTACAAAATCGTGTCATGTTTGGGCCATCCTTTTGAATATTTTTGATGCAAAGTAAGAGCACAAGGAAAAGGGATTGGGGTAAGTGATGTAGAAGAAGAATTTGAATCAAAAACAACATTCGTTATATTACGAGAAATCAACTTATTCAAAAATGAATTATTTTTATACAACTTGGAATTAGAAACAAAACTGTTTTACAACAGAATGTGGAATAGATGTTGTCAGTGAATTCTACACAATTGGAGGTGGAAGGTCCTCCGTAGACTCCAAAGTGTGTCCAAATTGCTATGATCCTCGTGTTCTCCTCCTCTGTGTATCCTAGGTAGGTAACCTCATATGTTGTTGAGAGGTCTATTGCTGAATGTGATGCTTTTCCTCCTCGTCCTCTGAAGACTCCTCAGGTCGACCTATAAAGGTGACCCTTCAACCCCTTACCCAGCCAGGTACGACAATGATCCTTTCGCTCCTGAGTCACATATGATAAGCATCATCATACGAAAGAATCTCATGCTCAGATCTAAGATGTATGAGTAGTATACCTGACCCATGTGTTTATGTGACTAAGATTTGTTCAGGAAATTGGGGTTAGCCTTAACTTGGGCAGGAATGGAAGTATGTGGATCCATATGCTCATTTTGCCATCGAGACAGGTGGTTGATGTCAACTCACATGTCATGAATCTCATTCCGGTACGAACGAATCTCGTCGATAATCTGGCATTGAAAGTCGGTGGGTGCTGAAGAAGAGGTATTCTGCTGAGAAGAATGAGATCGTGAGGACTGGCCCTAATGGCCCTGATACTGTTGCTGGTGTTGAGGGTGATGCTAGTAATTTGAGCCTTGCTGGCCCGACTAGTATTGGCCCTGACGGTCGCACTGTTGTTGTTGCCTCTGATGAGACTGATAAGAACTAGTGTTGTGATGTGGGGGATGAGGCGTAGAGTTGAACACAGTGTTGTAAAAGGTCGGGGGATGCTGGTTAGTTTGTAGGTCTACCATAATTCCCTACCAACTGGGGTCCTAGTTGTACCATACACCATTCACCTCCCACAATGGGGAGGCTCCTCCTGTACTGTCTCAGCTGGTGGTGCATGTTGCTGGAAGGATTGGGTATAAGAGGGGTCTTGTACCCATGGCTGGTATTGCCTTGATATCGGTTGCTCATGTACATGGTGTACACAAAAAATAGGAGTAGCTGGTGCAGTAGGGTAGGTATCTTAATCTCGGATATCCTCTTTGATAACTCCTCCACCTGTTTTGGGAGCCTGGTTAAGCTTTCAATCTCATTCATCCCCTTATCGATATGCTCGATCACTACCCGTTTATCTGCGATAATCCCCAATGGTGGGGACCAGGTCCTCTGCGAAATCGTCCACGGTCTTTCCCCCTTTTGATGTGAATGCAAATGGGGACTAGGTGTATACCCTACTAATCATCTATGCACGAGTACAGTTAGGATTTCACATTCTTGTCAAGTTTTAGGATTTTTTAGTTCATTTAATTGAAATTTGCATTTTAGTCTTTAACTTTGCCAAATTTACATTATCATCATTAATTGCATAAAAATACCAAAAAATATTCTTTGAAAATCATGCACTAAGTGATCTGATCTGAACCATAAGTTGTTCTTTTGCCATCTTGAGTCGACCCTGAGGCTTACCCAGGTTAAATAAACACATAGTCGTACATTGCTAACTCGTTTAGTTTATTCATCCATGAGGTTGATTTTAATTCATTCTTAAGTATCCAACTACAACATAAAAATAAAAAATCAATTAGGGTATTTTTGGATCGTCAAGTGGCGTCATTGCTAGGGAGGTGGAGGGAGAATGGGGACCAAGTGTTATGCACGTGGTTTAGATAGAGAAAGAGAAGATAGAGAAAAGAGGATTGAGAAAAAAGTAAAAATAAAAATTAACTAAAATTAAAAAGTAAATAAAAAGGCAAATAAAAGAGAGGTGGCACGTGGTATTTACAGGAGCTGCCGCGTGTCGCTCCCTAAAAATTATAAAAATAGATTAAAAGAAAATTACGTAAAAAATAGCAGATGAAATCAAATGAAAAGCGATCTTCATGAAATTTGATCATCTCACGAGATCTACAACTTTTGTGAAGGGACCAAAACCGAAAGAGATCATCTACACAAAACGTAGTTTTGGTGGCACTATATAAAATACATGTATTTTTGTATTTTACTATTTTTTCTAATTTTTAAATAAGATAAAATTTAATATAAAATTAGATAAATTGTATAATAAATTAATACATCTTAATCTTGGATTTTTAATAATTAAGAAAAGGTGAAATGAAATCAATAAAAATAAATTATGTATAAAAAAATACAATATATAATTGGGTCCCAAAACTGATATTTTGAAAACGAGCTCTGATTTTAATGAAATAACTTCTATTTTATAGATAATTTTGTAAATTGAACTTTAAAACTGAATTTGGTAAATTTGGAGTTTGTACGGAGCAAGAATTTAGCCGAGAAGTTGGACTTTACCATTTTTTCAGTTTAAGATCTAAGAGTATTCATTCAAGGTGGGAATTGTTTTATATTTTTTGTACTTTTATATACATTTTTATATACAAGTTAAAAAGAATTAAGTCCAAAGGAGTTATTATGAATTTATTAAAAATCAAGGAATTTTAGTTATTTACAGGGAACTATTTACAAACACATTATTTTTTGTGATTTCATTTTGAATTATTTTGTAGACTTATTTACTCGTTAATCCATTTGCTAAAAGTTATAATTTGTTAATTTATTTAATTTAGATACTTTTATTTGGTATTTTATTCATAGACTAAATCTAAAATTAATATATTAAGATGATGAAGCGCAAATTCATTCATAATATCCGCCCTTCTCAAACCACATCTTATCAGACTTGATATTTTCCTAGAGTTACACATCTTTAACAACTACCATAAATTTTTGTTCTTGTAGTAAGATGAAACTTTTTGGGTGTCACTACTACCTTTCTCCATGTACTGAAAAGCCTCATGTACATTGTGTTCGCTTTATTGACTTGTCATCAGATTAGAGTCAAGTGATTTTATAGCTCATGATCAGTGTGAAATACTCAGGGTCATCATTGCAAGTTTGATCGTCCACATCTTGAAGTGTTTCCACTTTTACATATTATACAATGACAAAATTGAAGGTTTTACATACTACACAGCTGCTTGTTTTTCACCAAGAAGGCATTTCTCTACCTTGATTTATCTGAAGTTGACTTCATTGATGATGTTTGATGACTTTAATGAGTATGTTTGAGTCCATGCATTTTTTCATGCTTTATATAAAAATGTTATGGTGTTTGTTAGGTCTCAAACTATGTATAACACCACTCTATTTTGTTATAAGTTGTTTGGCTATATTAATTCATCTTTTTACAGAATATTTTATACTTTGTTCTCTACTACTCTACTTTTTTTACAATGTCAAAGGGGGGACGACATATAAGTTTGATTAATTATTATCAATAAAAATTATTATCAATAAATTTCAAAGAAGAAGAGATTAAAAAAATTATAATTTAACTCAAGAATGAAATTTTACATGAAAGAATGAAATTTTACATGAAAAATCCACTCAGTTGACTGATTATGCTGACCAATCGATTAATTTAATTAAATGATATACTTTTTGAGAAGTTGGTTGGTTGTTTATCTCGATTACCATTTTCGTTGATGAAGTCTATTCTTTAGTCGACTAATTTGATTTCAATCGATTATTCATTTATCTAACTTGTATTCATAATTGTTTATATGCATTGTTTATCCATTTGACTAGTTTTATTTCATTTGACTATCTCATAATTTTGGTCTATTGATTTGTTTTTTATTTAAATGTTGGTTTCCATATGTTATTTGAGAACATATGAATACCTTACATGCTTTGTTGATGCCCTTTGGTAAATGAGAACTTCTCCCTTTACATTCTTAAGGGAAGGTATCCTTCCTTTCCAACACACTTTAAAGAATCTTCTCTTTTGATCTCCCTAGCACGCGACCATTCTCTTCTCTACAATATTAAGGGCTTTGACATACTAAGATCTTTTTTAGCAATCATGAGATCCAAAATTGCTTCCAATTGTAGAGTATTATGCAAGGAAGTAATTCAACAACAAGCCGGTTTAATTTAGATTATTAGTAGTGAAAGGCTCTTCTAAATTTTGTTGTAATTTAGATACCGAGATGTAGTTTCCTACCACTACAAAAGGTAAAATTATTTCTTGAGAGTTCTTGAAGAAAGTGGAATAATGTGAGCGTGATCTACTACTCACATGAAAGTAGCGAGCTATGGTGAAAAAGGTTCTAGCAGTCACAACCTCATTCCTACTCGATGAAAGATGGACGAGCTTCAACACTTCATTGCCATGTATCCTATATTTGGCAACCATAGATCAATCAATCATAGGAAATGATCAATCTGTGGTGTCTTTCTCTCGCTCTCTTTATACATATATACACATATATATGGGGGGTCTTTCTCTCTATATATATTCACACACACACACACACACACACACACACACACACACACAGATACACACACACATACACACACACACACACACACATATATATAAGGGGGTCTTTCCTGAGTACGGAAAGCCATCCTCAGGTTTAGTAGAATCATATATAAATTTTATTATGTAAACTTTAAATTGTAAAAAACGATACACTGAATGGTTTATAAAAAATAGTGCCTATATGTAATTACTATTTTCACCAAATATCTATCTTAATGTGCATGTGATATTAATGTCTATTTTTAAATCTATGAGATAAAAGGCCTACCATACTCCGAAAAGCCTCCACCTCATTTGAAGTTTCTCACATATGTATGTATACACATCCTTCCATCTCCAAGGAAGGTCAATAATTTAGTTCGTTGGATCATCATCTAGTTTCCATCTACGGTTCTCATAAAAAATCACCAATTCGTCCCAAAACTGCTCATCAACCAAATGATATCTCTAAAAAAAGAATTAAATGAAATCGAATAAAAAGATTCTTATTTAACCTACGATTCATTGATTTTCTAATAAATCATTCTTCGACATTTCATTTTTTTTCTTTCCCAAAAAAAATCAGAAAGCATGATGCAAGAGATCATTTGCATGATCATCACGATGTCATTTCTGACAATCAGAAGATCATAACAACATATTTATCACATCATAATGCAATATTTTATTTCTCATGATTATTGATTTGAAGATCGGGTTGAAGAAATAGAAGCACAATTCCGAACTTCCTATTTCCTTTTTTTGAGCAAATATTTCTGCAAATTTGATTTGTAAACCATGAGTTTGAACTAAATTATTTTTTGTATTTTATGATCTAAATCATCATCAAGTTTTTCTGCTAGCATTTTAATCCGTTTTCATATGCAAAGAAGATGTATATGTGTTAGATGTCTATAGAGCAAGAAGAATTCGAAGCCTTCATTGATGCAAGAGTATATCTCATTTAGCTCTTCAGTTTCTCAACGATGAATTTGATAAACACAAAGATCTTTCGTCAATATACTTTTGTTATCACTAATGTACAAAACTACATCATATTTTACAATTCAAATATACTTTACCAAATACAAAGCTTGCTAACATTTTAATCAACCATATAAGTAGTTACAAAAGCATGTGGTATTATACAATATCTTGGGACTATACTTTCCGATCCATAACCCATTTACTAATTTCAATGGAAATTCAATAATACAAATTTTATGTGAAAATCTACCTTTATTCGTTACACTTTACATAGCACTTATACATTTTTAATTTCTCTGAACTAAGATTCCTTTTTTATTTTTTCCCCTTTTCTTTTTCAATGAAGACATGTCTGTAAGGATTTTAAGCGCAACATAAACGAATCAATAAAAACAATGGTTCGCAAGTTACCTCCTTCTATCGCAAATCAAATAGAAACTTGTACGGAGATGATGAAGAAACCGGCGGTGATCTTTTCTTCCTCCTTTTCTCCTTTCCTTGACCCCAATCGAATACTCTCTCAGATGGTGGAGAGTCTTGATGGCGGCTCTCTGAATCTCTTGATTCGGTGTCTTGCATAATGAGCCATCACGTCTCTTTTACAGGGGTAGAGTTGGAGGATTCAAAAGGATAACAAATCCTATTGTAACTGACTCCTGATAATCCACTAACCATCAACACGGATCGAGATAGTGCGGTTACGTTTTATCCATTGATTTGGTACAACCCTATATTTATCATCTCATAAATATTTTATATGGATCACATACGAGATAAATTCCAACATTCTCCCACTTGGTCCATATAAAATTTAATTATGAGATAATAACGTTAAGCATGCCTTTTCGTGGGTTTTATGTAATGTCAATGAATTATATAATTTAATTGAATTAAACTAATATGATCATGGCGGTCACACATCATTTAACTTGACACGATCCCCTTCCATGTATCAATATCAATTCAATCCAATCACCTGTAATTTAGAAGAATAACATCTCCTTCTTTAATTCCATTTCGATGATTATGTTATCTATTTACAAACATACATGCATAATATAATAATGAAATGATTCAGAAATATAAAACAAATGAGATTGTCATAATCATAATGAGCACAAAAAATGTACTAATTGGCCTTTCATAATAAGGACTTCTTTAGAACACCCATTTTTGCAACATGCTCAGAAAAATTTTAAAGTGCTAACCCTTTAGTTAATGGATCCACAATCATAAAATTAGTACTGATGTGCTCTATTGACACTCTTTGTTTCTAAACTTCTTCCTTTACTGATAAATACTTCAATTCCATGTGCTTTGCACCCTTAGAGTACTTATCATTCTTTGAGAAGAAGACTGCTACGACATTATCACAATAAAGTTTCGACAATTTGGCAATGTTGTCGACTATTTCAAGTCTTGAAACAAAATTCCGCAGCCACAATCCTTGAATTGTAGCCTTAAAGCATGCTATAAATTCAGCCTCCATAGTGGAAGCAACAATGACAGACTGCTTCGCACTTTTCCATGACACAATTTCTCCAGCGAGTAGAAATACGTAACCAAAGGTTGACTTTCTTGTATCGATACATCTCGCAAAATCTGAATCTGAATATCCGATAATCTCATGATTATCATATCGTCTGTACACGAGCATATGATCTTTGATGCCTTGTAAATATCTGAGAACTTTCTTTGCACCCTTCTACTAGTTCATACCAGGATTACTTTGATACCAACCCAACATGCCAGTGGCAAAATTAATATCAGGTCGATTACATGTCTGAGCATATATGATACTCCCAACCACTGATGCATAAGGAATTCCTTTCATTTCATTACGTTCTAATTCATTCATTGGACATTGATCCAAGCTGAATATGTCCCCTTTCTGAATAGGAACAATCCTTGCAGAGCACTTGTCCATCCTGAATCTTTCCAAAACCTTCTCAATATATGCTTTTTGAGACAATCCTAACCGTCCTTGTGGTCTATCACGAAATGTTTCTATTCCAATCACATAGGGTGCCTCACCCATATCTTTCATTTTAAAGTTCTTGGAGAGATACTTCTTTGTTTCATGTAACAAACTTAAATCATTAACAGCTAATAATGTGTCACCAACATATAGGACTAATATAATAAACTCGCTCCCACTAACTTTCATGTAGATACACCTATCAGCATTGTTTTGTACAAAATCATACGATGTAATGGTATTGTTAAACTTAATGTACCATTGACGAGAAGCTTGTTTTAGTCCATATATTGACTTATTTAATTTAATATAAGATTTTCTTTTTCTATGATCCTAAAACCTTCGGGTTGGTCCATATAGACGTCTTCCTCTAACTCCCCATTCAGAAAGGCGGTCTTTACATCCATTTGATGAAGCTCCAAATCATAATGAGCCACCAAAGACAAAATAATTCTTAATGAGTCCTTTGAAATTGGAGCAAAGATCTCCTTATAATCAATGTCATCTTTTTTAGTAAAGTACTTTGCAACAAGTCTAGTTTTATATCGTTCAATGTTACCTTTATAGTCATGTTTGGTCTTGAATACCTATTTACATCTGACTCTTTTAGAACCTTCAGGTAATTCAACGAGATCCCAGACATTGTTATTGGCCATTGACTCGAGTTCTTCTTTCATAGCATTCAACCACTTTTCAGAATCATTATATTTTATGGCTTGATGGAATGAGCTTGGATCTTTATCAATGCTTAAGTCACATTCATGCTCAAGTGCATATATTATATAATCATCAAAATTTGCAGGTCTCCTTTGCCTTTCAGAGCGTCTTAATGCAACTTCTTGTGATTGTGGTACACTTGACTCATTTACAACTTGTTCATTAATAATAATATCATCACTTAATGTGGGTGCCAACTCTTGATGTTCCACATCATTATGTGGAGATGAATCCATAGGTGGAATGATTACTCTAGAAGATTGGGGCAGATATAGAAGTGATACTTTATCCCTATCTTCTTTTATTTCCACATTTCATGAAATTTGGCTCCCACTAATGTTGACATTCTCAATGAAACGAGCGTTGTCGCTCTCAACAATTCTTGTACTATGGTTAGGACAATAAAATCTATACCCCTTCGACTTTTCAGGATAACCAATGAAAAATCCATTGATTGTCATTGGATCTAATTTCTTTCATATGGGTTGTATATCTGACTTCCGCTCGACATCCCCAAAAATATAGATGTCTCAAACTAGGTTTCCGACCTGTCTATAATTCAAAAGGTGTCTTTTAAATTGCTTTACTAGGAACACTAATGAATAAATATGTTGAAGTCCTTAATGCATATGTCCACAATGAAAGAAGTAAAGTACCATTATTTATCATGCTCCTAACCATTTCTATTAATGTACGATTTGACCTTTCTGCGACACAATTTTGTTGCGATGTTCCGGGTATTGTGTATTGTGCATAAATACCCTTACTTTCAAAAAATTTTGCAAATGAACCAGGATGTTGACCCGTCTCATCATGCCTTCCAAAATATTTACCACCTCGATCAGATCTCACAATTTTTATTTTCCTATCCAATTGCCTTTCCACCTCATTAATAAATATCTCAAGGACATCTATTACTTAAGTCAGTTCATGCAATACATAAATATATCCAAAGCGTGAGAAATCATCTAAAAAAGTGATAAAATATCCTTCCCCTCCCATGATGAGACATCAAAAGGACCACAAATATCAGTATGTATCAATTCTAGGAGCTGGGTTGTGCTTTTAGATGGCTTCTTTGATGCGTGTTTGGATTGCTTTCCTTTAATGCAATCTATACATAACCCTAGATTAGAAAAGTCTAATTGAGGCAATATGTCATTTTTAATAAGTCTCAACATTCTTTCCTTAGATATATGGCCTAGTCTTTGATGCCATAAAAGAGTAGAGCATTCATCAGATGCATTCCTTTTCACACCCACATTGCATTCAACATAAAATAGAAAATTCATAAATTTATTATCAAGATTAAAACGATAAAGATAATTCTCCAAAGTACCAAAACCATAAAAGTACTTATTTCTAAATATTGAGAAAGATCCATCAGAAATCTTGAAAGAAATCCTAAACTATCTAGTCTGCAAATGGAAACAAGATTTCTAGCACATTTAGGAACGTAGAGATATCCTTCCAGATCAACTTGACATCTAGTATCCATGATCAATATGTAAGTCTCAATGCCATCTATTCGTGCATTCATCCTATTTCCCATGAGCAAATACTACTCACTTTCCTTTATGTTCTGGATTGTAAGGAATCCTTGTAATATGTGAGATACGTGAGTAGTTGCATCATAATCTATCCACCAAGTATTATTAGGAACATCTATAATATTTGCTTCGAAGCAAACAAAAACATAATACATACCTTTCTTTTCAAACCATGCTTTCCGTTTAAGGCAATCTTCCTTCATATGCCCGGTCTTCTTGCAAAAGCAACATTTGATTTCTTTGGAATTGCTCCCATTAACTTTCATAGAAGTTTTTCCTTTGTTCCTTTTGCTTGT
This sequence comes from Ottelia alismoides, assembly GCA_037367405.1. Lineage (NCBI taxonomy): Eukaryota > Viridiplantae > Streptophyta > Magnoliopsida > Alismatales > Hydrocharitaceae > Ottelia > Ottelia alismoides. The sequence goes on along the minus strand of JAZKJV010000050.1, from coordinate 48,338 downwards.
GTGGCTTTTATTGCTATTAGCCCTTACCGTAGTCTTTTCAGTAGCCATGAGGTTCACCGAGTGATCTTTTATCTTCTTTAATCTCCTTTCTTCTTGAATGAGCATAGCCTTTAATTCCATGAAACTCCACTTATCCTTTAATGTGTTGTAGTTTATCTGGAATTGTCCAAATTCAATAGAAAGAGAGTTTATGATAAATTGTACTAAGAACGTCTCGTTGATATCCATCCCCATGATTTTCAGTTTCGCTACGAGATTAGACATTTCAGTTACATGATCCATCATCGAGTTGGACCAGTTAAATTTCTTCGTGGTCAACTCACTCATTAAAGTCCCAACAATGGACTTATCATCTATATCGGACTGGGAGTACTCCTTAATTTTCTTTATAAATTCCTTAGCATTGTTTGTCCTAGGCATTGACGGTTTGACATTTTCCGCCATTGAGATTTCATCAAGCTCAAGCAGAGTCTATTTAATCTTTCCCAAGTCTCATAGTTGAGTCCGTTGAACCTGACCATGGAGTTGCCTAATGTAAACAAGTTCATAGCTGAACAATTATGCTCACAATAATGCTTTGAGAAATAAATTAATAATCTATATACGGGAAATGCATATTGAAATTTCTTTTACAACATGTTAATAATCACCTTTGAGTAGAATATTAACATATCAATAAATACATAAGTGATGCAATTAGATATACTTTAATATGTAATTGAATAAATCATGTCTAACTCATGTTTCCATCTTTGGATGTAAAACTCATGATTCATTAATTAACCTCTCAATGTACATAATCACGGATAATGATCCACCTTTGGGTAATCTCCAAGTCCATGATTATACTATTCTGATTATCAGGATAATATTATGTCAATAAATTTAATTTGCATCACAACATGATGATCAGAATATAAGTTCAACTCCATACATGGTTAGAACACTTTGATGACTAACCATTAATTGAACACTATAATTTTATTCATCAACAATAATGTGCATGAGATGCCTTTACAAAAAATAGATCAATCACTTATCTAGCAGATATGCACCAAGTGCCGCTTGATTTATTTTTTTTTAGATCGCAATTGCTTTGTAATAATTACTTGTTGCAAGTATGTAATCACGTGTACACCAATTATGTGAAATTAGGAAAAGAAAGTTATCAATTTTTGATAACTAACATGGTATTAAAAATAATAATACATGAACACTATATTTAGCAAAGGTTTAGAGAATGGGATAAAAAGTATTTAACAGCTTCTAAAACTTCCATATTCCATTATTCAAATCTAACCTTAAGGATTGGGATCAAATCTCTAACATACTATAAATTCTCAAGCCATTTAACCTTTAAGGAAAATAATACTAAGTTTTCATTGCAAAACTTAAGCTCAAATGTTCTCCAGATTCATAGAGTATAAAATAAGAGACAATGTCTTACAAAATCAAATGATCCAAAGATTTGAGGACATAAAATAATAAATTTTATCTATTCCATCAAAGCCAAGTACAAGAGCCTGGCTCTGATACCAGATTGTAGGAAATTCAAGCGCAGCATAAATGAATCAATAAAAACAATGATTTACGAGTTACCTCCTTCCATCACAATCAAATAGAAACTTGTAATCGAGATGATGAAGAAACTGACGGTGATCTTTTCTTCCTCCTTTTCTCCTTCTCTTGACCCCAGTCGTTAAGACTCTCTCAGATGGTAGAGAGTTTTGATGGTGGCTATCTGAATCTCTTGATTCGGTGTGTTGCATAATGAGCCATCACTTCTCTTTTATAGGGATAGAGTTGGAGGGTTCAAAAGGATAACAAACTCTATCATAACCTACCGTTGAATTGGATTTTGTGGAGGACGTGTCAATTCACAAGGTGAATCAACAGCTGTTGAGTTGACCTCACACGAAACCTGAATTCAAACAACAATTAACCCACAATTCATAATCAAACAATGAAAAGCAATATGTGGAGTTAAAACTTATTATAACCCTACAAAAGATGTGTATAGTGCAAGTAATGTAGAGTGTCGAACACATGAAGCAAGAGGTAGATCAGGGCAATGAATGTTAAAAAATGACTGTGATATATTTGTCTATATGTGCTCTTTTTCGTGGGTTTTTTATTTTTTAAATTTTTTATTTGACTTTTAAATATTCAAATATTTTTTTGGTTTTATATTTATAAATAAAATTATAGTCATAATAATATAAATAATAATGACAGATATATATATATAGATATCTAGATATACTAAGAGAGAGATATAAATAAAAGAAATAGAGAAAATATTTTTCGATTTTTAAAATAAGTCAAATGAATTCAAAATAAAGATTCTAAAATATCTTTGGTGTTTCAATTAATTTTGCAAATGTTTTTAAAAATTTTTTATAAAAAAAACAAGTAATAAGATAAAACGGACAATTCTAAAGTTGGAAAAAATAAGGCAAATAGGACACTCAAAAAAATATTAGCAATAGTTCAAAATGAAGTCCTAAAATTATACTGTATTTTTTCTAAATAGAGAAGATTATATCAAAAAAAAACATGACTTTGTTTTTTGGTTTTGACACTATTTCATTTTTTAGTGATTTTTGCAAGTTTTGAAGTGTTTTTGAGTTTTGGACACTAGACCTAATATTATGAATGCTTTTCGGATATAATATAGATATAGATGAGAAAAGGCTACAATATTTTTTTGGTATTTTTCTGAGATGTAAGGAATATATTAAAAATAAAAGAAAGCAGGAGGTAGAAATGATGTTTTTGATTTTTTTTACTACTCAAACAACATGATAAAAATACAACAAAAATCTCTGATTGTAGAACGAATCAGGGACACACGAACATATTTTTATATTTTCAAATAGAAGAAAGGTGCTCTAGAAATAAATCAATCACTCAAAATATTGTAGAAATTCTATAGGACACAAATCACAACATATTTTGATGAAATTTGAATACAAATTCGGTCCCACAAATTCCTACAATATATCCAAAAATGAGCAAGTGATATCAAGTACTGAAAGAGTTATTACAAAATAAGTCAAATCAGTACCCTGAATTCAAAAATTCACCATTAATAGTTCGTAGATCAGAATATTTTGACATTTTGATACGATGTAGATATTTAAAGCAGCTTTCTAATAAAAAATCTCACAAAAAACGAAGTTCAGATGAATGATTGATGAGCATTTAAGTGCAGAGGTACAGATGAATGTGTAAATACAAAACTGCAGTTCAAAAAGTGCGAAAATTTTCTGAAATAATCCAAAATATTGAGGGCTTGAACACAAAATTCCCCATTTATCCACGTGGCATGCGTGGATGTGCATTGATACGGGCCGATCGGACGGTTGATGTCCCTTGTGACGTTGACTGTATATATATCAAAGGGGAGGGAGGAGATGGATGGCAACTGTAGCATGCATCCCTCCCCTTCATTTCCAGTTCTGCACAACACGAGATGGGGACTGCCTAGGTGAGTGGGGTGGCGTTCTCCTCCTCCGACAAGCTCGAGATACCCTCTAGGTGGTTGCGCGTGGCCTACTCAATACCTACGAGATAAAAGGGCTCGAGAACGAGGTCTCGACCTGTGCGTTAGGAGCAAACAAAACGATGATAGTGTGCAGTTCTGGAAAATGGAGGAGTTGCTCCTCCCGCCAAGCTTTGGCCGGAGGGTGTGGGGTTGTGTGGGTATTAACGAAGAAAATGCGGAATCAAATGCGGGAAATGATCTTGGATGGTATATACGCTCGAAATGCAAGAAGAAAGTGAAGAAAATAGACCTCAAGCGGTCAAAAACTGCGAGATGATACCTCATGAACCTCATGACGGCGCGGGCCTCCGAAGATGGGTGGAACGCCACTAGACGTCGCCAGACCTCGCTAGAGGGAGCTGGAGGAGAGCTGTCACCTCTCCTGTCCAGAGCACGACCGAAGAAGGGGCCAAGGTCGGTCAAAATGGGTTTGAAACTCAAAGGGGGAAAATAGAGGAGGTTTTGTACAAGAGGTGATGGGTCTCGAAGATCGAAGAAGAACGGATGGATCGATGGCCCACTCCCCGAAAAAACACAAGGGTGTGTATCCTTGATCCATTGGGAGAAAAAGTCATGAAGAGTATCTCGAGATCGTGTAAGAAACAACCTAGAAAAATGGGAGAAAACGGCCAAAAACGCAGCTCTGATAGGCTGCAGACCTCGTTCGAAGAGTTGACCGAGCTCAACCAAAGAACCCATATGGTTGGTCCACGTGGACCAACCAGAAAATTTTTGGAAAAAAATGATTGTAAAATATATTAAAAATAATAAACGAATTTATTAATTTACGTTATTAAATGAAAAATATTTACTATTTCCTGAATTATTTTATTATTATTTTTATTTATTTTTTTGAGGTTTAAAATTAGAAGTTCCCTTTTAAGGGCAATATATATGTATTCATCTATATATTTTAATATTTTATTTTTACTTTGTATATTTAATTTATTAATCTTGTTTGTTATTTTATATATTTATAACTTAATTTTATGAACTTAAATGTATTTTGTTTTATTTTTCTGAAATATTTGTACAATTAAATAAATAGATGTGTTATCTATATGGGTATAGATATGGGTATTATACCTATATGCTTTATGTAAGTATTTTATTTTTGTGTTTTATTTATATTTTTATTCTTGTTTTAATACATACTAAATTTATAAATAATATTTATAAAATTATAAAATTATAAAATTATAAAAATAATGAATAATAAATAAAATGGATATTTTAATCGGTATAAGTATACAATAGGGGGACAAAACTCAACTTTCAAACCGTAACTCCAAAAAAATGAAACCACCTTCGTTAAATAACTTATTAAAAGTTATATACAATTAAATGTGATTTTGACATATTTTGAGTTTTATTTGATAGATATGGGTCTGGAAAGTTGGGATTCTAAAAATCTACTCAGAGTATATTTTGTACACTGTATATTATTTTTGTATGAATTCAATTTTGTATTTTTCTATATTAAATTATCTTCAACTTTTTTGTTCAAAGTTTCTTTATTTGAAGTATAAAAAGTGGAACTATTAATAGGTCCCAAAAATAAATAAAGAATGAATTAAATAAAAGGGATTTTATTGTATTTTGGCCCTTGTCTCCCCTACTTTATTCTTTGTCGACCTAGTCATCGAGATGCCTAGATCTCGGGGTTTCGAGTAATAAAATATTTGCAATATTTTATTCTTTATCTTTTCTTTTCTTTATTCTATAATTTGTCTTTAAAATTTTATTTTACACACTATCTACACAATGATGCATGAATGCTAAAATAACTAAATTAAGCCTATTTACACGTATTTACTAGGGGTTTGAAGGCCAAAATGATAGAATAAAGATGATAAAACGGAGATTCATCATCCCCCTATACTTGTCTTTGCTAGTCCCTAGCAAACACTTTATGCAATAGGTGTAGCAAAGAAAAATAAAGAAAAGAAAAGGAAGAAAGTTGTATTTAATTTACTTATCAAACTTGTCTTCACAAAATCAAAGTTTGGAGCTCAAGTTGGACCTTTGAAATTTTAGTGCGGGTGGAACCTTAATGAGAACCGGATTTGAAATCCAACAGCCTTCGAGAATCCCAAAACTCTGCTCAAGTCTCCTCAATAGCCATAGAATATTTCGACTCATACACAAACCCTTATGACTATGAATCTGGCTCTTGCAGTGTAAGTGATGGTGGCTCTCCTCAACTGAAATGACAAAGAGACTGACTTCTCCAATATGGCAACCCAGTGATTCCCGAATCCAATAACTCATTCCTTGAGGAACAGGGTATTCCCTTCTAAATTCAAGTGGCAAGCAGCTCAAGACGAGGGGGTGACGGGAAGAATGGACGGTAGCCAGTATAGCTACCTATCCTAAGATGCAAGACCACTGTAGTCAAGTCATCTAGCTGCAGGCACACATAATTTGACTTTGAAGCTCAAGCTTGCTTATTGACTATACAAATATATACACTCTGGTAGGCTTTTTTTGTACAGACTTGGAGTTTTTTTTGCTTTTTTTTGCTTTTTTTTTGAAATACTATTCACAACAGCATTTATGTAAGGAGTTTTTCCTCTTGAGCCAATAGGCTATCCCTCTTTTGAAGCTTTATTACAACCCACATTCTCCTGTCTTCAAAACTCATCATCACCGGACGTGTTGGGGTGCACTTCCCTCCCTAGAGGAGGACAAATGATTCCACCTGTGTGTGTCTCATACCAGCAAATCCATCCCCCTCATCACTCCAACTGAGTTGAGCCAAGTGAAAGGTGCAAGTGTCCAAGTTAGGTCATTATCAAGAAGAGTCGTGTGCGTGCTCCGAAATGCTCTATTTAGGCATCCATGAATCCATTGAACCAAGTCTCGTGATCCTCAAAGAATTAAGTCAACTAGACCTGAAGTACCTCAATTCCAGCTCCTACAAGGTTCCTGTTAATTAGGTAGATTTTAAGGTCCAACCAAGCTCCACTCTCCGGATTTTACTTAGACTCATTCAATTATCAAACTCAATCCGAAAAATGCTAATGCTATGCAAATGTTATGTAGAATGTAGAAAATACTTTTGTGACGCAATTTTAGAAGGTTTTGAACTTTTTATGGATTTTTGAAAAAGATGGTGCATATGCATTTTTTGGATTTTTTTCAAAAATATTTTTCAAATGTTTTTGGTATTTTAATTTTGCAAATGTTTTTGGAATTTTTGAAAACAAAAGGTTTTGGCTTAAAACTAGGTACAAATATATAAACAGGGATGCATCTTATAATTACAAGAATTAGTGTATTAAGAATTTACAAAGGGTAAGTGATCAATTTTATAGATATAAAGAATTTTAGGTGAGATGTATATATTCCTCAAACTTATTTGAAAAGGTTTTTCAACCAATTTTGGAAAATTATAGTCCAAAATAATTTTTACAATTTTTTTACAAACATGTACACACATTTGAAAATCATTTTGCAAAGGTTTTTCAAACAGTTATATAGTTTTTTCAAATATTTTTGCAACCATTTTCCAAACATTTGCAAATCATTTTTCAAACATTTTTATTTCACAAAAATAAAATAAAATTTACACACAAAATAGTTTTACAAAGGTTGAAAATATGTAATAAAACGTTTTCAAAATAGTTTTCAAAAGATTTTTCAAAAGTATTTTCAAACTATTTTTCAAATATTTTACAAAAAACATTTTCACCTGATTTATTAATCAGTAAATACAAAAAGAATTCGTGAAATAATCACATCATTTTGTTAAGATTTTTAATGAATTTTAATAGTATAATTAACCATAGTTATTAAGAAAAATACGAAAGTATGAGTTATGGCTAAAGTATATACGGAGTATATACGACCCCCCCTATACTTAGCTTGAGCTATGTCCTCATAGATCAGAGAGAAAAAGTGAAGACATAACTCGTACTGAGTATAGACAAGTCTAAAGAATAACGAACGAATGAATAAATGAACAAATCGGAAGTTGACCGCCCCCCCATACTTAGGATCAAATAATCCTAAATATAGCAGACTGTACACAAAGCAGGGAGGGTCAAGGGTGGGAATGAACAGATCGTACTCAGTTGTCCCCCCCTATACTTAGGGTAAGATATCCCTAAGTATAAACAAGAAGAGAAGACAGTGGAGAGGACCAACGAATAGAAGAAATCGAGGTGCACCCCCCTATACTTAGGACAAAGTACGTCCTCAATATAGAAGGCCAACAAAATGGGGAAACACCTTTTCGGTAGATAAAGAAAATAGAAAAGGAAAAGAAGAAAAGAGATCAGAAGATGGAAGAAGATAGAGAAGGATGTACGCATCACTCCCCCTATACTTAGGGTAAAAGAAGCCCTAAGTATAGGCAACAACATGAGTAATGAAAAGGAATGATGAGAACACTCGGCTCGTCCACCCCCCACTTAGGACAAAGTACGTCTTAAGTAAAGCACATACGAGAATGGGGAGAATGAGCAATACGGGAGAGGGACAGAGGGACAAGAAAATGAATGTACAACAGGATGGATATACAGAGGATCAAGAAGGTTGAAAGCGAACCTTCTTGCGGGACCGCTGAGGGATAGATCTAATATGGTGCAGGTCGACATCGGGGTCCATAGTGGACGGAAATCGATCAGGGTCGACAGAGTGAAGGTCTTCAGTGTCCCTAGGGTGTGAAGGCACAGTTGGAGTAGTGAAGAAGCATATCTAGGTCCAGCCTTGGGAGTCTCGCTAATGTCATCATGAGAAAGGACGAACTCATCATCAGAAGAAGTATAGTCAGCATCGTCCTGCGAGGTCTCATCTAGGTTAAAAGCAAAAGGAACGAACTCATCAGTGGAAGTAGTTGAAATATGTTCGTCCTCGAGAATCTCAACCAGATCATCTTTCTCATCAAAATGTCTGAATTCTTGAATAAGCAACAAGATCAAATTCGGCCTTAGACTCATCAGTAACTAAGTAGATAGGAATGGACACATCAGTGAAAGTAGTCAAGTAATGTCTGTCCTGTCTAGTCTTTGAATCCGCCCTCCGCTCAATGGTATCAATCGTGAAATCTCGCGGATGTCATCAACATAACGCCAAGTCCCAGAAGAAGGAACTCTGAGGTCCATGCTTTCCAAGTCTTCCTCCCTGGAGAGGAATTCTTGGGTCCTAGTGGAATCCAATAAGTAGCAAAATTCTCTGATAGTCTCATCAAAGTCATGGTCCTCAGGGCCAGCCAAGAAAGGTGTAGTCACATCAAGTGCAGGTCTCTGGTCAACAGTCGATGCGGTGATCAACACTTTGCTCGCGTCAACATGACGGAAGCAAATCTCTCCTGATCCGTAGTCAATAACGACCCTCACAGAGGCGAGGAATGGTCATCTCAGGATGATTGGAGAGTGCTCCCCTGTGGAGGTCTCCATGGGCAATATGACAAAATCAACATTGTACCTCGTGCCCTGAATCAAGATGACGACGTTTTCAAGGATACCCTTCGGCCTCTTGATAGATCCATCTGCAAACTGAACTATCATCATGGTCTTCTTTAGAGGCCCTAAGTGAAGAGATTGTACCAGCGAGAAGGGTAATATTCTAATCGAAGCACCGCCGTCGAGGAGAGTGTGATCACATGTAAAGTTAGAGATGGTACAACTAATGAAAGGTGTGGCAGTGTCCCTCTTCCTAGGAATGGGATGGTGTGTGATGGCGTAGGCAGTGGCCATGGTCAATATATGACGCTCAGATCTGCTCCTTTGCTTTCTCTTCTTATAATGAAGAGCAGATAATTGGGTCATGGCCTGACGAAATGGGGCATCAATGATCTCATGAATAGCAGCCACCACTTCAGATTCAGTCAACATTTTTTTGGACTTCCCCCATATATGGGAGGAAGTCAGAATCAGCATATACACGAGGCATGCCAAGAGCAGTCTGTACAGCAGCATCCTCGGGGTCAAAGGTGGGACAGGGTGTAAAGGGTTGTGTGGATGAAAGATTTGGCAAGCGGGCACTCTTCTCACAATCTCAATCAACCATGGATCTCCTGAAACATTTTTGTGTTTTTTAATTTTGCTCATTTTTTTATGTTTTGGCAAGCTCTCATGATAATCCTCAAATGAATCCGAATCCTCAAAGAATGGAGCAGCATGCTAGATTTTATTTACGCTAAAGATATCATTCATCTTTGAGTTCTTATGCTCCATCATCTGATTCAAGGTCTCAAGTGTGGACATCATCAGAGGTGACTCCAAAATTTCAGGATCGGGTGTGTCGAATGTCAGTGGTGGGTGTCGACAAAAATCACATTCTTGATCAGGATACTCAAGGAAGAGCGGGTTGTCAAAATGTGAGGGTGATGGTGGTGGAAATGATTGATGAAGGTCAAAGTCTGAATCCTGAAATAGTGTGTTGGTCGGATATGTACAAAAATCAGGAGCGAAGTCCTCCTGGAAAAAGGGAGACGAACAAGCTGGAGTGAACGAGGGATCCGCAAAATCCGGACAAAACACGCTCCAGTTGGCCATCTAGAAACAAGATAAAATGATCGGGAGAGCACGATGGTTAAGTCAAGAGAAGTGTGAAAAGGACGCAAATACGCAGAGGAGATCTAGAAATGAACAAAAAACAATCACAAGCAAGACTCACATAATATAAACCCTCAATTCACCTACTCAACTCGGTAAAGACTATAAAAGAGCGTCTTTTTATCTTGTCTTTTTTAGAGTTATGTGAGAAGTCAAAATATTGCATAAACACTTAGGGGGTTGAATGGTATTTTGGTACTAATCTTGAGTGTGTGCGCGAGCAATGTAAAACAAAAACAACGAGGGGATTACTCACCCCAAGATAAAATTTTTCTTTTTGGTTGATTTTATGGTCGAATAATGTTAGTAGTCCCAATTTTATTGATAATTACTTTTTTAGATTTTTAATAAGAATGCACGTGCCTATCAAGGAGTCAATTCTACTTAGCACCTAGGTTGGCAAAATCAGAGGTAGAGAGGCGGAAATACAATGCAAATGACAAAAACGATGATGTATGCTAAAGCGTAAATGCTCACCTTGCCTCCAACACTCTACATGCAAAGATGCTCAGCAGAATTGAAACCTAAACTATATGCAAATGTAAGCCGATGAAATCGCCCTAATTGTCAAAAACTGATATTAGCACAAAGAACCGATGCTAATGACTTAGAATGGAATCGAAGTGTTCGATCTTGGAGTCTCCTTGGTGCCCATCACAATTGGTCCTGCAAGCATTGTATGGAGAACTCTCGCGGTGCGGTGGTTCCGAGACTGTGTGACAAGCAATTCAAAATTTGACTAAATCCAAACGTAGACTATAGGTGCAGGCAAATATATTAGGTGTTTGGCCTTAATCTATCGCAAACAATCCTAAAACTAAGGGCTCAATCACACAAAATAAGGAAAACAAAATCGAGAAACAAAATAAAAAGGTGATGAAAACTGTGAAAACCGCGGTGAGCCCCTAAGTGAACAATCACTTGAAAATTGGGCCAGAAAGTCCAGAGTCCTGAGTACCTGTATTATTACAAATAATAAGGGTCTCTCTCTCACTTAAATTACACAAAATAAATACAATAAAAATGAAAGGAGCTAAGTCTTCAAAAATTCTTTAAGTCTCCTTGGTGCTAGGTCGGCAAGATGACACCGGCTTCACGTGGGTGCGTAGGTGCCTAGGGTAGAGCGTCTCCCTCGATCCGCGGTTCCTCGCACAAAGTCAACAAAGAGACAGGTTAGACAGCTCAACAAGATATATCAAATAAATAAGCAAATACTGAAGGCAAAAAAATAGGCAAACAATCACAATCAGTCAAAAAGCCGATCTATGCGTTGTTGTTCCCCGACAACGGCGCCATTTGTTGAATCGGATTTTGCGGAGGTCATGTCAATTCACAAGGCGAATCAACAGTCATTGAGTGATCTCACACGAAACCCGAATTCAAACAACAATTAACCCACAATTCAGAATCAAACAATGAAAAGCAATATGTGGAGTTAAAATTTATTATAACTATACAAAAGATGTGTATAGTGCAAGTAGTGTAGAGTGTCAAACACAAGAAGCAAGAGGTAGGTCAGGGCAATGAATGCTAAAAAATGTATGTGATCTATTTGTCTATATGTTCTCTTTTCGTGGGTTTTTTGTTTTTTGTTTTTTTTTATTTTTAAATATTCAAATGTTTTTATGCTTTTATATTTATAAACAAAATTTTAGTAAGAATAATATAAATAATAATGACAGATATATATATATAAATATACTAAGAGAGAGATATAAATGAAAGAAACAGAGAAAATATTTTTGGATTTTTAAAATAAGTCAAATAAGACAAAAATAAAGATTTTAAAATATTTTTGGTGTTTTAATTAATTTTACAAATGTTTTTAGATTTTTTTAAGAAAAAATCAAGTAATAAGATAATACAGGCAATTCTAAACTTGGAAAAAACAAGGCAAATAGGACAATCAAAAAAATATTATTAATAGTTCAAAATGAAGGCCTAAAATTATACCTAAATTATTTCTATATAGAGAATATTATATCAAAGAAAACATGACTTTGTTTTTGAGTTTTTGACACTATTTCGATTTTTAGTGATTTTTGCAAGTTTTGAAGTGTTTTTAAGTTTTTGGACACTAGACCTAATATTAATGAATGCCTTTTGGATATGATATAGATATAGATGAGAGAAAGCTGCAATATTTTTTTGGTATTTTTCTGAGATGTAAGGAATATATTAAAAATAAAAGAAAGGCAGAAGGTAGAAATGATGTTTTTGATTTTTTTGACTACTTAAAAAACATGATAAAAATACAACAAAAATCTCTGAGTGTAGAACAAGCTCAGGGACACAGAAACATGTTTTTATATTTTCAAATAGATGAAAGGTGCTCTAGAAATAAATCAATCACTCAAAATATTGTAAAACTTCTATGGGACACAAATCACAATATATTTTGATGAAATTTGAAACAAATTCGGCCCCAGGAATTCCTACAACATATCCAAAAATGAGCAAGTGATATCAAGTATTGAAAGAGTTATTAACAAAATAAGCCAAATCAGTACCCTAAATTCAAAAATTCACCATTAATAATTTGTAAATCAGAATATTTTGAAATTTTTATATGATGTAGATCTTTAAAGCAGCTTTCTGACAAAAAATCTCACGAAAATCGGAGTTCAGATGAATTATTGATGAGCGTTTAAGTGCAGAGGTACAGATGAATGGGTAAATACGAAAGTGTAGTTCAAAAAGTGTGAAAATTTCCTGAAATAATCCAAAATGTTGAGGGCTTGAAAACAAAATTCCCCACTTATCCACATGTCATGCGTGGATGCGTGTTGATACGGCCTGATCGGACAGTTGATGTCCCTTGTGACGTGTACGATATATATATATCAAAGGGAGGGGGGAGATGGACGGTAACTGTAGCGTGCATTCTTTTCCGTCATTTCTAGTTCTGCACAGCACGAGATGGGGACTGCCCAAGTGCGCGGGTGGCGGCGTTCTCCTCCTCCGACGAGCTCGAGATACCCTCTAGGTGGTTGCGCGTGGCCTACTCAATACCTGCGAGATGAAAGGGCTCGAGAATGAGGTCTCGACCAGTGCGTTAGGAGCAAAGAAAACGATGATAGTATGTAGTTCCGTGAAAATGGGGGAGATGGAGGAGTTGCTCCTCCAGCCAAGCTTTGGCCGGAGGGTGTGGGGTTGCGTGGGTGTTAACGAAGAACATGCGGAATCAAATGCGGGGAATGATCTCGGATGGTATCTACGCTCGAAATGCAAGAAGAAAGTGAAGAAAATAGACCTCAAGCAGTCAAAAACCGCGAGATGATACCTCATGACGGCGCGAGCCGTCGGAGATGGGTGGAGTGCCACTAGACATCGCCGGACCTCGTTAGAGGGAGCTAGAGGAGAGATGTCACCTCTCTTGTCCAGAGCATGATAGAAGAAGGGTCCAAGGTCGGTCAAAATGGGTTCGAAACTCAAAGGGGGAAATGGAGGAGGTTTTGTACAAGAGGTGACGGGGCTCGAAGATCGAAGAAGAACGGGCAGATCAATGGCCCACTCCCCGAAAAAACACAAGGGTGTGTATCCTTGATTCATGGGGAGAAAAAGTCATGAAGAGTATCTCGAGACAGTTTAAGAAACGACCTAGAAAAATGGGAGAAAACGGTCAAAAACGCAGCTCTGACAGGCTGCAGACCTCGGTCAGAGAGTTGACCGAGGTCAACCAAAGAACCCATCTGGTTGGTCCACGTGGACCAACCCGAAAATTCCTGACAAAAATGATTTGTAAAATAGATTATAAATAATAAACGAATTTATTAATTTTAGGTTATTAAATGAAAAATATTTATTATTTTCTGAGTTATTTTATTTTTATTTTTATTTTTATTTATTTTTTTGAGGTTTAAAATTACAAGTTCCCTTTTAAGGGCTATATATAGGTATATTCATCTATATATTTAAATATTTTATTTTTACTTTGTATATTTAATTTTATTAATTTTGTTTGTTATTTTATATATTTATAACTTAATTTTATGAACTTAAATGTATTTTTATTTTATTTTTCTGAAGTACTTTGTACAATTAAATAAATAGATGTGTTATCTATATAGGTATAGATAATGGTATTATACCTATATGCTTTATGCAAGTATTTTATTTTTGTATTTTATTTATATTTTTATTCTTGTTTTAATACATGAATATGTTATAAATAGTATTTACAAAATTACAAAAATATATAATTATGAAAATAATGAATAATAAATAAAATGAATATTTTAATCGATATAAGTATACAATAGGGGTCCAAAACTCAACTTTCAAATCGTAACTCCAACAAAAATGAGACCACATTCATTAAGTAGCTTATTAAAATGTATATACAATTAAATGATTTTGATACATTTTGAGTTTTTATTTGAGAGATATGGGTCTGAGAAGTTGGGATTCTAGAAACTTACTCAGAGTATATTTTGTACATTGTATATTATTTTTGTATGAAATCAATTTTGTATTTTTCTATATTAAATTATCTTCAACTTTCATGTTTAAAGTTTCTTTTTTTGAAGTATAAAAAGCGGAACTAAAAATAGGTTCCAAAATGAATAAAGAATGAATTAAATAAAAGGGATTTTTAGTGTATTTTGGCCCTTATCTCCCCCTACTTTATTCTTTGTCGACCTAGTCATCGAGATGCCAAGGTCTCAGGATTTCGGGTCATAAAATATTTGCTATATTTTATTCTTTGTTCTTTTATTTTCTTTACTCTTTAATTTTTATTTTAAAAACCATATTTTACACAGTATTTACACAATGATGCATGAATGCTAAAATGCCCAAATTAAGCCTATTTACACGCATTTACTAGGGTTTTTAAGCCAAAATGATAGAATGAAGATGATGAAACGGAGATTCATCACCTATATCTGATAATCCACTAACCATCAACATGGATCAAGATAATATGGTTACGTTTTATCATCTCATAAATATTTTATATGGATCACATACGGGATAAATTCCAACAATGTCAAGTATGGCTAACTCAGATAATTCTTAGAGAGAGTTTTAAGATTATCAAGGGTCATTCTATACGTACTTGAACCAATTATATTTTTTTCTTTAATCATTTCTTACAGAAAGATGTATGTACACGATTCAATGAACTTTTTATTCATTTTTCTTTAACTATTTGTGCATGTTCGTGAATCAAGAGTCATTCTCAAGCTAATAAAACCCAATGCATTGCACACATGGAGATTAGTTTAATAAAGTATTGATTCACTTCTTGTAGTCTAACCTAGCAGATGGAGTCCAATGGTTGCTGCTATTTTTTTAGAAAGCTTTTCAAATGTTGTTAAGGCATGTTCTTGTATTCTTCTATTTTTTTGGACCTCTTCAGATGTCAGATGTATTACTGTATGTATTTCAGATTCCAAATTAAGACATTTGCACCGATGCTATTCTTTTCGATTAATGTTTATATCAAGACTTTTGTGTTGATGTTGCTTTTCCTTTCAACAAAATTTCTAAAATATTCTTGGTAGCATGCTATTAATCTTTGTATTTCAATTACATTAAGTTCACTTAAGCATTAATTTAATTCAAATAAGGCTTGCACAAGGCTCGATTCCTTTCCATTGAACTTTTTTTTAAAAGACCTTTCCATTGAACTTAATAGGGAGTATCGATAGTGTTGAATCGACGATATGATACACTGGATTGAAGGCAGTGGTTTTCACCTCATGCATCACGAAAGCGTGGAGATCGCATCATATGCAATCTAGGCCAACTAGTCATACTATTCGCAAGCGGCAACAGAAATTTTAGAAATCTGATGAAACCGTATGACATGGGAACCATTCGCATAACATTTTATATTTATCAAAAACAAGTATTAGAGTTACCTCTTGTAGCATGATCGCTCCCCTCGTGTATCTAAATAGAGAGACCTCCTACTCAAGTCCGATCCGATAATGTGAGCACTTGTAGATGAGTGGATAAGATGTTTGCTTTCGTAATCTGAGTTGACAACTCAAGCATGGAGCCTTTTGATTTCGTCTCACAAAAATCATAGTCTTCCTCACGAGCATGGAGCACTGAAGGAGACAAAGATCCACGAGCGATTGATCCAACATCACAATGGTACACGACGACAACAGAGTTCTCTCAACCACAACTAGAGTGGATGACCAATAGGGTTTGAGAGGTAGAACATTGGGCGTATATGAGAGAGATATTTTGTTGCTTAAAGAAAAGGCCTAGGATTGGCCCTTCTCTAATACAAAATTGGATGGCTAGGATGCACTCATAATTAAAAACAACAGCCTAGATTTGTTGCAGTAATTTTGCAAAACAATTATTTAAAAGAAATAAATAAATTGAAGACATTCTTAATACATTTAATTTATGATAAATCAATTTTATGTAGAATAATAAGAAGGAGGAGATCCTCTTTACCATTATAGGGCGGATGGCCACGATGGAATCAATTCCATTATCATCCATCCTAATGGAAATTGGAGAGCTTCATCCTCTTTCTTAATTGATGTGATTCTCAATCTCATAATATTTTTCACATGTTGATTGACTTTTGTTGCTGAAATTTTTACGAAAATAATTACAAATTATTTTGTGACAATTTCAATCATGCCACTGATAATAATGAATCATATCCATTCATCCAATGTTAAATGTAAAATCTTATTTACATTTAGTCATACAATGTGGACCAATTCACATTTAATTGTACATTGTGAATCCAATTCACATTAACTCATAAATTATAAATCATATTTACAATTTATACTCTCCATGGTATTACTATTCAAATTCATAATTATTGTGGATAGTGTTATCCACATATTCATATATATGATAACTAAATCTAATTTAATTATTTTATATGTATATCTACATGTGTCCAAATAATGTAAATCACATCCATATTATTAATGATAATTGAGTCATACTTAAGCAATAATTTTCCAATGCTCACATATTATGAACAATAGAATTATTCTTGAACTCTTTCAAGAATAATGTGCGTACTTTCTCCACGAATACTTGGAGATAAGGACATGCCGATTGTATATTTCATGTATATTGACTTGGATACTGATATCTAATCTCATATCTAGATCAAGAAGATCGCTCAGAGATATATGATCAAGTCAGATATAATATCTATACTTCTCATTGCATCTGAATCATATTCAAACCAATGAACTAAGATTGGATAATTAATCTTTTGAGCGAAGTCACTAAAATCCAAACTTATTTCATCACTCCCTCGGAATGGAAGCGTCACAATTATACAGTCGATTAAGATCACATCACTCTTGAGTATTCCTAATATCCATACATCTGGCATACTAGAAGACCTAGAATACACCCAAAGTTTTGATCACATTTGAACCTCCTTCTCCAAGGTTTTATTATTAAGTTTCTCATTCGATCATTAGGAGTTGGTATCTATCGTATGATTACCAAAAGGATGTATCATACTTACAAAATCATTTCATGCTTCCAAAGCAAGATGACCATCAATGAAATTTGGTTGGTCCCAATATCTCATAAGTGAGTTCATGTCTTCTGGTTCGATAGTGAGTATATATGATCCGTTGAGAGATCATATTACTCATATATCCTTATACACACACCAACTCTCCAGTGTATAGACCTTGATTAGGTCATCAACTTAATGGTATGCCTAATGTATATACTCAAACATATAGTAATACATCGATCTCCGATCAGAGGACGCATGGCTATATCATGATAGTATACGATATAGGTCTTGGTTATCTTGATCTCGTTAAGTCAACTCTTTGACTTAACTTATCTGACACATTCAAATCTCTATTCGTGTGTAGAGGACATGCATCAAGAGCTCGGTCATATATCAAACTTTAGAGTAAGGATTGTCATCTCTTTCTTAGACTGGAGATCCTTTCTCAATAATCATTTGACAGTGTTAGATGAGTCTTCAATCTAACTCTTTAGATATCATGCAAACACCGACCTCTATGATTAAACCATTGAATTAACAATTGTATGATTAGAGGTGGTTATGGTACATAACCCTAATTGTATGAATGGACCTTATAAATGCATTCATTCATTAATCTCAGAGAGGGAGTGAATATCAGTAACTTTTATTGATATATAAAACACCTACAACAATATTTATTATAGAAATAGTTCGCCATGGGCTCACATGTCCAATAAGGATGATATATCACCAAAATTGAGCTATATGCATCTAATTAATTCACAGTGGAAAATATCGATACTATCATGTTCATGTATTAAACAGTTCCGCATTGTCATAAACATGGCCATCATAATCAATATCAAATTTCAAACTATCATGCCATATTAAAAATTATTGAAAATTTTACTGTGTACTAAACTGTTACTACATCAAAAGGAGTTCACGCATCAAATAGTTTTGAAATGTTACACGCATCCTTCATATGTTGCTAAGTACCATTCCAACATCTGATCAATTAATTTATAATATCAAACATTTGTTTGTATAATTTAAAAGCACATAAGTAAATCTCATTGAAAAATCTCAATACGACATGTTCCTGTATCAAGTTGTCCCACAATGTGACGAACATATCCATCGAATCAATATCAAATATCAAACTATTACTCCATCTAAAAAAATTAGAAAGGCTACTGTGTATTAAACTATTACTACATCAAAAATAGTTAATATATACAACTTTGGTGCAATAAGGGACGGTCGACGACCGTCCCTTACAATCTATAGCAGAGGCGACGCTCCTAAACCGACCCTTATGATTGTATCTGGGACGGTGCCATGACCGTCCCCTACAATTGTATCTCAAACGGTGACATAGCCGTCCCCAAAGGTTCTTATTGGATTTAGGGACGGGTACATAAGATTGTCGGGGATGGTCATAACGTCCCTAATGGTCGCACGCTATTTCAGCCCTGAACCTATATAGGTCTTCATATTCAAAGTCCATCACCTTCTTATCGCACAACATGCCTATCATCTTCATTACATTGACACTACAATCAAGGTTTGCGAAGGTTGTTGTGGGCAGTCATGAACTAACAAAGTATCTCATCTTGACAAGTAGTCCTCAACTATATTTGCATTAAAATACTATGAAATCTAGGGATGCAAACAGATACAGATATATCCGTATCCGATCCGTCACCGTATCCGTTTTATACATATTTTGACATCTTTATCCGTATCCGTTTTAAAATGGATACGGATATGGATATCATTTTGATATCTGCAAACATCCGTATCCGTATCCGTATATCTGTTTTCATATATAAATATAGTCATAAATTTATTTTAAACCATATATAATATAATTATGTACCTCCTTTTACCATATTTATATATATTTTTTGATACAAACATATTTAGTAAATTAATATCATGTGTTTTCCATCCAATTCTTATATATTTAAGTTGATTCTATAGAGTATTTCTAACATTACTCGTGTGCGATCAATATCCGTTTTACATCCGTATCCGTTTTTTAAGGATATGGTAAGATAGTTTGAATATCCGTCAATATCCGTATTCGTATTAAAAAACGGATAAGGATATAGTAATACCTATATCCGTATCCGTATTCGACCGTTTGCATCCCTAATGAAATCCCACCCATCTGTAAAGAAAATATAATCAAAAACTTCATAGTATAAATATTGTTGAGTTTGTATCTGTCAGAGAATCAAGAATTTGCTAATTGCTGCATTAATTTAATAAATTATGTTTGTGTTCGAATAAATTTTATCCCGTGCTCAGTAAACTGTATTTTTTTACCCAATTATTTGTAAACAAATCAATCTTTTTGTTTAACATCCAAGTAATACGATCTGGGAAAATTAATTTCAAATATCCTCAGTTATACCAATCATTCATCATTTTTTTTTATAAAAATGATGAGCTATAATCAAATAACTCACTTGATATCAAGTTACCAAGGAAAACCATCAAAAATGCCTTTGTAAATGCCACATTCTTTCAGTAAAATGTATATCCAAGAATAGAATGTATCTTATATCCGGTAATTGTATTTTTATCTTAATTTTTGTAAACAAGTCGTAACCTTTGCAAAAAGAAATCATTTGTATGTAAAAAAATTGTGCATCACTGGATGCAAGCCATAACTACCCGGTTTCACGTATTATCGAAATTAATTTCAAATATCCACGTATATCCTCACAATTGATTCATCGAATATACTTTTTAACTCTCAACTCAAATGAGATAACTCCACCGAAGTACTAAGAATATTTCTTATAAGAGTAATACATTGAAAGTAATAGGTATTTGCAAGGAATCAAAATGGTTTTTCTATTGTATCAATAATCGAATGCTAACCTAGTTGTAACTTAGACGATCACCTAACTATTGTCATTGCCAAAGCACTAGAAGTTTGTAGTTCGTCTCTCAAGTTTCTTCTATTATCTCCAAACACTCCTTCGTTGATTCATCAGATTCTGAAGGTGCCATTCTTCTGCCCGAGTTGCGGGAGAAATGAAAGGGCAAAGTTATTAGAAGTTAATAATCTATTTACCCAAAATAGTTATTGATTCACTTCTTTCCTATTAATCATTGCAGTTGCATTAAATTATTCTTAAATATTGTCTGGAATCGGTACAAATCACATGCCCTTTTGTATTTAGATACCATGGGCATGTATTATGAGTTCTTTTTTGTGTACGAAAATCGCTTAAAAATTCAGTTTCTTAACATAAAAACGATCATTGTTTGATCTCAATTTCCATAAAAAGCCCTTCCTTAAAAATAACCATGGGGGGTTAAGTGAATATTTGGATTTGTACAAATAGGGTTTTGTTTTGTATTTTAATAGCTTGTGTTTGTAGAATAAGTAACTTCTTTTGTACACCAAAATTCCTTGAGGATATATTATTTTAACATGATTGAGTCCTCCTTTTTGCTCAAAATTTCCTTAATAGACATCCCTTAAAATCAAGAACGGATGGTTATTGCAAATCGGATTTTGTATAATAGAGTGGTTTCGATACATTCGTTTAAAGTGCAATTTCGATATCAAAACAAGATGCCCCTTTAATATATCCATAAATTAAGCTTAATAGTCTTTATTTTTTTATCGAAGTAACAATAGTTAAAGTCTATTTAGATTAATTTGGTATATCGAATAAGAATGTGGTCATATTGCTGGGAAAAATAGATCAGATATAAACTCTAACATACATGTTGCGATGATAGTTTGAATTAAGTTTTGAATCTTTAAAGACTCCCCTAGTTCGAGACTTTCGAACTAAGGAAAGCTAACATAAATGTCATATTATACGGCTACCTTACATCTCTCATATGTACTTGCTACATATGAGGACTTCAAGATACCAGTATAATATAAACATTTATGTTAGCCTGTCATTTACATAGATTTGGCCGGTTTACGATTGAGATATGGATCTATGTGATCCAAATATTGTGCCTAATAAAGTATTTAATATTATATTATTGGGAATGTATCTGCAAAAAAATATCTTCCATTTACGCACATCAAAATCCACAACTATTGGAGCGGGATATCTCAAGTGAGACCTATAATTTTGTGAAAAAAATAAAAATATAATACATTAGAAGTGATGAAAATCTTTCAATGTATTGCACACGCCTCATGTTGTGCAGGACCACACATTATCTGCATTTATTCTATGAGTAACATCTCTGTGGAGAGAGAAAGAGATAACACAATTAATTGGCTTATTCAAGAGGTGTAGGAGTCCTTATACAAACCAAAACCTTAGAGCGCTCATAAATGAAAATTTATATAAAAGGACTCCGAAGGGTTACAATTAAATAGAATAAAATAAAGGCATCTCTAACAAATCCTATCAAGTTGGAGCATATCTGTCGATCATGTCCAACTTGGAGATTATCAACAAGAGATGTTTCGTTGGTAGCACCTTCGTGAATATGTCTGCGAGCAGAAAATTGTTGCATCATGATTTTAACCAAATCAGGTTTTCATGTTAAGTTATATTTTTATTTACAAAGTAGAACTTTTTTTGTCATTTTTGTATTGCATGATTCAATCCCTCTTTTCTTGCCCTTTTTAAAATTTTAGAAGTACCACACTAGCTCTAGTGATTAAGCTTGATAAAATAGCCTCAACTAAACAATACCTTTTGAATACTGTAAAAATCCTCTTAACGACTTCTCTATGTGCTTGCCGTAGAAAACTTTGATATCCACTTACTATACTCAATATATTAGCCACATCAAATCCCATACATACATGAAGCAAACTTCTTTTTGTGCATATGAAACATATAGGGATTTCTACCTCTTTCATAGTTAATACTTCTTACAAAGTTTTTTTTTCATATTACAATCGATGTAGGCTTGAAGTACTGTTATGAATTCAAAATAGTTAGTATAACGTGTAATAACTTTCTTGATTTAAACTCAATATTCTTGAGATTCACTGTTTAAAGCTTTTCTAAGAGCATAAGATGTCTCTCCCATATCTTTTGCATCCAATTTAGTACTTTGCTTGAACTTTATATCATCCAACATCTCTATGTCATATCGAATGAGCACCATCCATATACACTGATCTTTCATTGACTTACTCCCATCATGCATGGCATATACTCAATTGATCAATTTATTAGGTGCAAACTCAAATCGATACTTATGTCATGAAAATTGAGATGCCTTTGCCATTGGGATTTTCAATCTAAATAGAGACTTCCTCAATTTATACACTTTCTTCTTTCCATCTATTCCAAAACCATCAAGTTTTTGCATGATTTCCCTCAACCCCCCATTTAGAATAAAAGTTTTGAACCCTTTTACAATCATTTCAAATCCATATATGTATTTAAGGCCAAAATCATCGTAATTTATGCAAATTAATATGCGAGAGAATATTTTTCTTAGAAATCAATTCCAACATTTTGTGTATAACCCTTTACAAGTAGTCATTCTTTGTATTTATCTACTACATCATTACTCAATACTTTTTCTTAAAGACCTATTTTACAACTTATGAGCTTCCTGCCTACCGGTAGTTCACATAACTTACAAACTTCATTGTATCCTATCAAGTCAAGTTCATCGTCTATGATGACCGTCCATAATTCTAACTCATATAAAGTCATTGCTTCAACTGAGAACAACGAATTTATACAACCTGCATTTTTATCATCAATAACAAAACATATACCCCTATAAGAGTCCAAGTGATAGATACGAGAGCACATACCCAACAACATTCATTAATGCGCAAATTTTCCTTTTAGCCACTCCATTCTCTTGTGCCATATATAACGTTCTTATTTGTATAACAATACCTATATGAATGCAAAAGCCATTATATTCTCTTGAGTTAAAATCACCACCAATGTCCATCCTTAATATTTTGATTGGTCTACCTAATTTAACCATAGTCTTATATCTCTTAGATGATGCAAATGTTTTAAGTTTTTTCAAGAGATATACAAATAAATTCTTCAAATAGTCATCAATAAGAGTTATGAAATATACCTAAATCATATGTTTTATAACCCGTGGGACTGTATGTGTCTTAATAGATCAATTTTAACAATTTTCTTGACCTTAAATGTGTGGAGAAAGGCTTATGGTTCTTTTTTGGTCAAGTAATGCTAACAAAGCTATGTTATTGTTCCAATGTTAATTCATCTTTGTTATCTGATTTATCTTACAATATTCTTCATGCCACAATCTCATGTGTTATGCACAAATTTCCTATGAGTTTTGATCATTATATTTAGATCTTAAATCCCCATAACACAAGGATTTACTACTTTGCATATTCTTCCCATAACATTAGTAGTGTTAACAACACGTCTATAAAGTGACATTCTATATGATGACTTAGCGCTAGTAACCTTATCCCATAATGTTAGTAATGTTAACAACATGTCTGTAAGGTGGCCAACTATGACGACCTACAATGGGTGACCTGCCACGAGACGACCTACCATGGGCGACCTGCCATGATGCAACATGCCATAGGTGACCTACTATGGCACACATGGCATGGGTGATCTACTATGGTATAACCTCGCATGGGTGACCTGCTATGGTACATCCGATTACGGGTAACCTGACTGGGGTGACCTATTATGGCTTTATGCCTTGTTTTGAGGAGACATGTTACATGTTCTTCTACATTCATGCTATGTGTACTGTAGTATTGTGATTTTGATCCAACTTTCAAAATTGACTAGTGTTTATACCCGCACTTCGTTGCGATTTTGAAGAGTGTGATCTCAATATAATATGTAGTAAAATAATCGATTACATTTGTTATTTTTAATTATCCGGCTAATATATAAGTTATTGTAATTCTATTATAATTTTTGTCATTTGTTAGTTTAAAGAAATGCTTTAAACTTGTGAAATGTAAACTTTACATGTAGTTATAATGAAATGTTTGATCCATATATATATAATTATTAGGGAGAAATTTTGAATATATAATTGTAAATTACTATGGATATTATTAGAAAAGAGTAAGAAATTTATAAAATAAAAAATGGGGAAGGAAACTATGTCAGAAATAATAAAACCTTTAAGAAAGGGTCAAAAAGTATTTACGAGGATTACAAAGGTATTATACCGGAATAGAACTAAAAAGTGACATACATTCATTATAAAATAACGAGGCTCGTAAACATTATTTTTTCACAATACACATGCTATTAATTCTTTAAAAGTCTAGTGCAATCAGCATAGCCTTAACACCTAAAAAAATAGAGAAGATGTATTTCTTTTGATCTATATGTAGACATGCAATTGTTATAAATGTAATAAAAGCGTAATAGAGTTGTAAATATTGCAATACAAATTTAAATTCTCTATGTATAAAATTATATCTGAAACCAATAAGAATTGTGATGCAAATTTAAATTTATTATTAGTAAACGTTACAAAGAAGACATCAAAAATATTTCGTAAGAATATATATGGATTTTATTATTTCATTTAAAATTTAGTTCAATAATTATTTTTTAACATGTAAAAGTACAAAGATCATATTATATATATCACTATAGTTATATTATATTATATATATATATTCATATGTAAGTATCTTGTTGTATGTTATTTTATTTTAGATATATTTGTTTTTTTGTTGTTATCTTTCGATCCATTTTTATTTATTTGTTTCATCTATACATAGTTTCCAATGGCATGATATATACAGTTTAGGACACAGAAATACAAACTTGAGTTGCCTTTTTTCATATACAGATTTTTTTTTGAAATAAAATAAATATTATGGGATTTTTATTGTTGGTTCATGTTAGCAATCAAATCATATAATTATTTAATAGACATTAAAAAAGGTTTTTGGTAAGTAATAATTCATGAAAGTCTGGGTTCATAAAACAATATAAACGATAATCGAAAGCTAAGGTTTTAAAAATCAAACCGGACATCAAACCTGATAGCTATCAGTTTTTGATTTTTATAGTCGAACCAATGAGATCGACCGGTCGAACCGATGATGACGTCATTGATTCATAAAAATAAAAAAAGACTGACTCGTAGTATTGTTGTTTTGGCTTGTATGGTTCAATCGGGTCGAACAGAGTTAGACCGGTATACCATACAAATAAATATGAAAAATGTTGCATCATATCTTTCGAGGGTTGTTTACTCTTGTCCTTCCAAAATTTTCCAATAACACATACTCATATTTTTATACATTTACTTGTGTACCCCTATATTTTTACAAAATGTGTAGTAGTGACCTTTTAGTAGTACACTTGTGCTCCTATATTATGCTAACATAAGCATAATATTATTAATTTTTTAAAGAAAAATAGTAGCATAAGTGAAATTGCTTAAAAGTTAGGGGTATAAAATTTATTTAAAAAACTTGAAAGAGCGTAATAAGCATATTTCGTAAAATTCTTACAATGCATATGTGTGATGTAAAAAACAAATAATCTTAGACTATTAAACTCAAACTAATGATAAGTGCTGTTAATTTATTGTATCTCATATTATGACTATGACATCATCTTCTTCGTTTGTTATTGTTATAAGTGGACAACCTTATATATAATGTGACAAGAGAGAGGCAAAGCTCAAACGATAAGAAGTCATTGGCCCATGCAAAGGAGAAGAGATAAAAGGGCTATTATATTATGGGGTTATAATGCGATTATATTATGAATATTTCTGAAAATTTATATTTTGTTAATTTATTGGAAATTATTTTTTGTCAGAAACTGGATGGTTGAACCACCGACTGGTGGTTTGGTTTAATAGGTTCCATCGGATTTTGATGGTTCAATCGGGCTTTGATTGATTTTGATTGGTTTTTATTTTTTGAATAAAAACTGGTGGTTGAAATGTTTTTCCTTTGATTCTTGATTTAACCGGTTCAACCGGCTAGTTTCATTCAGTTTTTAAACTTTATCGTCAACAATATAATGATAAAGTTTACCGAACGATTCGTAATATTAATATTTTCTTAGACGTTATCGTTGTTGGACCTTAAAGCATCAGTAATTCCGATACCTATAATAAAGAAAACCTATTGATATGACACGAAGTGTCCTTCAGAGATACATGCTTTTAGAACTGTAATTATGGTAAAACCTATTGTTACCATAGCGAAAAGATACATTATACACCACATGTGACCATATACTATTTGTGGTCATAGTACATCTACGTTATGACCATAGGTAAAAGGTGATTGGAATTGCACAAATAATTATAATATTACTAAGCATATAGATAGATTAGTCTTTTAACATGAATATTTATATGAAAAGGAAACTTTGCGCTTGATATCCAAGTGTTGTAAAAGGCAACTTTCATATGGGATGAAAGGGAAAAAGGAGAAAGGCGCGATGAGATCTTGTAGATTTTGCAGAAAAACCCCTCATATATCTTATTATTTTATGGAAAGAAGGATAACCATATATGGACCATGTTATTGGAACGTAAGAAAATGGTTGGTATAGACATGTGTAAGAAACAATTAAGCAAAGTGGAATGGGGATTCTCTCGAACGAAAAGAATATGGCAATCTACATTCAATAAATGTGATGGATATCGAATGTCATATTAAAAAGTAGAATCTTTTGAGAAAATGATAATTGGTATCGTATTTCCACTCCGTCAAGTGAAAGATATATTGTTTAATCATCAAACAATTGAAATGGATTCATTATTTGAATATTGATCGTGTGACTTTATCTTATAAATTTTCACCATTCATCTTTCATTAAAATTTTTCTATATGTAAATAGTTTTTTAATAGCATTTATAATAATAAAAAGATTTCTATTCACTTTATTTATTTTCCATCGACTATATATTTTTTCTTGACTTTTTAATTTTTAATTTGATCTTTTTTGCATTAATTTTCATACAAACTATGATTATTTCCTTCTCTTATATCATTAAGTATGGAAATGAGTCAAAGTTGTGGATGTAATTTCTTAAAATGTAGATTTCGTATACGAAGAAGAGGTGAAAGATAAAAGAAAGAGAGGAGAGAATAAAGTGCATGGAGAGAGAGAGAGAGAGGTGGAGAAAGTGCTAGAGAGAGAGACCGGATTCAAGAGAGCAAAAGCGAAATGGGGAGGAGTGCGTGATTTATGAGTGTAAGGACCATGGAGAGGCCATGTGTCAAGAGTAGGCAGTGAGAAAGGGAAGAAAAGAGGGTATCGAGGGGAAAGATGGGAGAATGCTGGGAGGAAGCCACATGTCTAGTGGAGGTAAAGAGGGAAGGGAGCTCGTCTTTAGTATATCTCTTAAATATACTAAAGCTGAGTTTTTCACACTCAGCCTTCCCTCTTAGGACATGTGGCTTGCTGTGAATCCTTTTTCCCCCTCCCGTATTTGCCAAATCTCTCCCCCTCCCGTACTTGCCAAGTGTCGAACCTTGCTCCTGCCCTTCATCTAACTTGCGTTTCCCTTACATGACGGCAACCGCCAACTTTGCATCCTTCTACTTTTGTCATTTCCTCCTCCTATTTCCAGCTGTCCTTTTTTCCGCATGTTCCCATTAATTTCCTATTAATATGATCGAAATCTCCATCCTTTTATCTTTCTTCTAAGTTATATTTTGATGAGCCTTGTATATAAATATGTAAAACATATGTGTATAATACATGTAAAGAAGATATACTGGTTACTCATGATTTGTGTACATGCAACATGTTTAATATTTTCTCTTTATTCTAATATAGGTCTATCATCACAAAAGAAATCGATTTGTTTTAACATGGTGACGTGCCTTCTTTAATCACTTCTCTATCTCCAATACAAAAACCAGTATCGTTTTATCAAATTCCGAGTTAATTACAATCTTCTAATTTTTCATTGCATTCATAAGCAAGCCAAAATACCTAATGTCCATTTTACATGAGTATTATGTTTCTTTATATTTTTTTATCTTACACTGATTAAATGTCTTTTTTATATAGATAAAGTTCCTGTTTATGTTGTACGTTAGGGTACGGGTTGATACATTTAGAAAGATATACAATTCTTTGGCTTGATGTAATTTTTACATTCTATTTATTGTTCCTATGTTAGATGTTATTGTTGCCATTATGATTCAATATTTTTTATATTATATTGTTGATGTTATGTAAATGGATTTAGTTGCAATCTCAACTATTCACATGATATAAATACCATCCTTTCTAGCTTTACTTCATCTTTAACACATAAAGCATTATAAACCCAACAAAATATCATGTTATTTCTTTTCATTCTTCCAATGATATTTTTTTAGTACATAAGCAATACAAAAAAATTCTCTTCACATTTTTTCTTTATGACAGCCAAAAAACTATGGTATTTTCCATTTTATTCTTCATCACAATAATTATATGTGGACTTTTATCATTGTTTCAAAATATATTTTTTAATAAAAAAATACTCTTGATTTTTATATATTCCTACCATTTATATTACCAAGTGTGCATTTAGCATAAATAAAATATTCATATGATGTTACAATTGAAAGAAATGAGTTACGTTAAGAATTATCGTATCAAAGGTGGGTTGTATATTCACGATTTTCTTACTAATTAGATCTATGTTTTTTTAAAGCGCTGGATCATAAAAAAGATTATACTTAGAAAAAAAACATACTTCAAAATATTATGTCGTGCTAATACAACTTGGTATATGTTTATAATTTGATGATTCTATTTTTTTTCAAATTCCTTTCTGTTAACGCCTTTTTAAAAAAATATATGTCATGGATTTTTAGCTTGCATTGCATTGCTTTAACTATTAATAGACCTAATTCTATTCTTTTAATTATAATTTGATATTATTTCTATTTTTTTCATATCGCAGCGAAGCGCGGATCATGTACCTAGTGTAATAGATATTGAGAGCTACACAACTTCGATTGAGAGGTTCTCGGATGAATTGGAAATTTTATTAGGGTCTCTATCTAATGAGGTATTCTACTCCCAAAAATAGTAGCACGTGCCTTATTAGCAAATATGTTAAAACATTCAAATAGTCAAAATGATAACATGCATCCACCCCACTTGATAAGTTCAATACACCAAACATGCTCCAAGTATTCTACATCACCCATTCCCTTCTCAAAACATGATACAATAATACCCTTGAGACATACATGTCACAGAGATCTTTTGTCTTTTAAGGACATGCACACATATATGTACAAATAAAACACATGAATCCAACACCAAGAGGAGGGGAAACATTGTTACCTCAAAACTCGCCTCATACATCTGCCCATGGAGAAATGGCATGTATGGTGCATCGTTGATATTGACGAGCACATGCACGCGAGGATGACCTTGACCTCCTTTACACGACGGTGGCTTCAGGTCGTTGATTCGATGTACTTCGATGAGTTCTGGTGACACTTCGACGAGGTCTCCGGTGAGGGGGAGGGAGTGTGAGGTGATTGCTCTAAGGGTTAGGATTTTGGGGGCAACCAAAAGTTGTTATGTAGTAGAAAACTAGATCTAGATCGTGGTTCATATCTAAAATGGAACCCGATCTGGTCTCACTAAAATTAACATAACTTGAGCTCCCAAACTCAAATTTTGATGTTCTTGGCTCGTTGAAAAGTCTCAGAGACCTCTGCGTAATGAACTGGTCATTTTTTTACATTTAAAAATCGAGAACACTCAAGATATAAAATTGCAGGGTTACAAAAAGATATCAATTACAAATATCGACTTAAAAACTAATAAAATCGATCGACTTAAAAACTAATAAGATAGAGGGAGGAAATTTTTTACTAAATCAAAGAAATAAAAGGGTAGATCTCAAAAATCTGTGTTGTGAAAAAAATATAAAAATCAAAGGAGTGATTATCTCTGACATAACAAAGCGTGGAATGACATAATTAAAGGGAAATTTAACCAATAACTATCAAATATTGACAAGAAACTTTATCAAAAAGAACTTGATCAAAATCAAAGGGATCCGATAGCAACTGATCGTCAAATGTGAACATGCAGGATGTTTAAAGCCATGAACACGGAATGGGAAGACTCCATTGGAGGAGTCAATCGTAAAGACAGGAAAGTGGGTCGATTCCAAGGTTACAAGCAGAGCTGATGGCCACGACAGAAGGTGCTGATGGTGATGGTATGACAGTTGAACCATTAGGTAGCGTTTGGTTGGTAGGGTAAACTCTTCATGGACGAGTTTACCTCCCTTAATCCATCCTTCCTCTCTCATGTGAGCCCCACTTTATTTTTTAAAAAAAATTAAATAAATCAATTTTATATCATCAATTCTACCAACAAATAATATATTATACCCATCATATCATATAAAAATTATAAACTATTCCACTTTTACTCACTTTTTCAAACTTCAATACAATCACATCACAATAACTGCTCACTTTCTCAAATTCCAATACAATTATATCACAACAAACCCACTTCTAACCCACCCCCAGTTTAACCTCTATCCAACAACTAAAACTCAAAAACATGTTACCCTCTACCAGTTTAATCTGCCTTAACCTGCGTACCAAACGCACCATTAGAATGCGTTTGGTTCGAGGGTTATCTGGGAGGGGGTAACCCAACCCAGTTGTGGGTTATTTGGGGGATAACCTGAATATGGGTTTTGGTGTTTGGTTAGTGGGTTTTACTGTTTAGAGGTTTTCTGTGATGTGACCTTTACTGAAGTTTGGGATAATAATTGGTTGTTGATTGGTGTTTGGTAGTTGATTTTAGTGGTAGAGGAAGTTTTCTCCCTTTTCCGTTTTTTACCCTGCTAAATTTCGGCCTTAAGCATATTTACCCTGTTATCATATTTATGTTTGTTACCATAGTTACCATGTTACGAAATTAAATTTGGGCATTTAACATATTTACCCTGTTACCATATTTTCTTTTCTTTACCATATTTACCCTATTAACATATTAAATTTCCGCGTTTAACATTTTTCCCTTTGACCATATTTTCCTTTTCTTTGTAGGATTTCAACCATAATTCTTTTGAAATAGGAGAACTTCTAAAGAACTAGTTAGTTAAAATGTAACTAAATTCACAATATATGTGCATGTAAATACTTGTACATAAATGTATGATGGAAGTCCACGAATGTATCGAGATAACAGTTGCCAAATATATGTTATTCTATCGGAAGATATGACTTTCGAAATCCATACCTGATTTATATCTCAATTAATATTTGAATGCAATGTATATGAAGCAAATAGGAATATGGAAATGATCATATTGGATCCATGTCAGATCCTCTTGCATCCCTACTGAAATGGCATTTTGAGATGAATATCGGTTCCATTGGATCTCCAAATTGCAAAACTATAGCCTCCATTTTTCCATTTCCTGCATTTTATTCTCTGTCCATTCGTTTTATCTCTTACCTTAGTTTCATTTTTTTCTTATCGCTATTTTACTGTATTTTCTCTCATTGTTATGTAATATTTGATAACCGAATTTGATAAATGAGTTTAATGATAATAAAATTGACAAGCATCTATTGTAGCATATCCAACATCTAAAATATTAGACTACTCAATAAAAATAGTATAAAAATAAAGGATCATCACTTCAAGTACTGAAATTGATAATTAAACATAATTATATAATTGTTTTTTAAAAATATTTCAAGATGAAAGTCTGCATTCTTTGAGATTTTGATGCAAATGGTAATTGCAATTCATGTAAAGCAATATAATTGTCAATATTGTGCTATTCTCGTCAGTTCACTAAAAATAACTTCACCTCCACTTACAGTCATATTTCACAAGATTGCTCGTTATCCATTCAATTGAGTTCATAAATAGCGTTTGAGTTGAAAGAGCTAGGCAACAACATGCTTGTCAACCTGCGATTCGTCAATGGGATCAAGTGCTGAAGTCGAATCGCCTTATAGGTGGATAATCATTCTCTCCTTCTCTCTGATTGTACTCTCCGCCTGCGCTAACTTGTCATCCTTGAAATCCAAGGTGAACTCCAATACGTTATGCAAGTCTGCCAGGAACATTTTCTCTGCGGTCAAGGAAAGGATAGTGGGCGGGAGCGACGATGCCATCACCATGAAACCACACTGTCAATGGCAATGAAAGAAATGTTTGCTATTTGCGATTAACATTAATTTGAAAGAGAAATTCATTTTTGTTATTTCAATTAACTTACATTTTGCGGGCATGTGCAAAACATGCGGGTATCGACCTTCTCTAGACGACGGGACTCGTCAAAAACCAGCAATGCATCCCGCCCACATGAGCAAACACGTCCATGGGAGAAGGGAATGTCAAAATGTAGAAGGACCATTACCTGTTGATAGTAAGTCTTTTACAATAAGCAAAACAAAAGTAAAAGGAAAGGCGTCACATATAAAGCTTTGGCGTTCAACAAAAAGCATATGCGTCACGTAGAAAGACGTTTTAAATAATGGTGTCCAACCAAAAGCAAAGGCATCACATATCTCGCATCGAATGTGGGCAATAATCTTTGGAAAATCCACTTACGTTAGTAGGAAATCCTGCAAACCCAATTATGTGACTGTAAGTAAGTTAAAATTACGGAATTAGTTTAGGGGAACATTATCATCTCAATTTTACTACGGCCCAGCAATTTGGTCATTCTTCTCGCATACGACTCATCCTATCATTGTACATTGACAATGTCATCTCGTCTCGGATTTTCTTGCCCCGCAACATCTCGACACGAGTGACCCTCACCTCAACTCCGGGCTCCGCTTCTAATCAGGTGGATTTGGAGCTAAATACTTCTCGACGCGGCCGAACCACTTGTCGTTGCCATACAATTTTATAAAGTTGTGAATTATCGCTGTTGCCTTTACAACGTCTCTCTGTGTTTGGAAACTGTATGTGGGCATGCATGTCAGATACTTGAACCTCTTCTTCCAAACCCCAAATGTCCTCTCAACATCACTCCAAAGTTGTGAATGTTTGTGATTAAATAAGTGCTTGTACGAGATGTAGCGTTCGGATTTGTCTAGCACGCGCCACTCTGGTAGATGGTATGTAACGCCTCGATAGGGAGCAATGAAGGAGTCGGTATTGGTGTAACCACAATCGACCATATATCTGCACCCGTTTGGGACGATAAAGCCACCTCTATCAATGGCATCCCTAAGAATAGACATATCTGAAGCTAATCCCTCCCAGGCGGCGAGAATGAATGTGAATAGAAAATCAGAAGAAGCTACCGCCATCACATTCTGCGATATGCACTGCTTCATGTTGCGGTAGGCAGCCTCCATACCGGATGAGACCGATGCCTTTATACGAGTACCATCGATGGCACCAATCACACCCTGGGTAAAAGTGTAATAGGTCAGTTTTGAACTAGCACGGAATTGGTGGAGCGAATCATAAGTCTTGTGCTCACGTACATGGAAGTAATTTACGAAACGACAATCCGTAGATATGCGAGTTGGTGCATCTGTGGAAGGAAGACGCACCAAGAGATCCTCCAATAGAAGGACTTTGTCCAGGCCCCTGTGGATATGTGCAGATATTGTCGATCCTGAGTGTTGAAACCACTCCTGCAGCACACAGTTAGATAAGTCGTGCCCAAATGTGAATAGGAAAATGCAAACTTGTTCTATTGTATCCATCGATCTTGTGTTACACAACCCTGTTCTTTGCTCTAATAACTCCACAAACTTCAACAGGGTGACAGGCTCCATTCTGAAGCACCTGTATGATCGCTTGATATGTCCTGCCATCATATCATCAATCCACATACGGCCATACCAAGGCCTGGTGTTGAGGGGAATGGGGGCACGTGGAATTTCTTGACCATACGTGGCACATGCAAATATGTACAAGGCAAGGTTATAGGACAACTCCGTAGCCTCTGACAAAAGCTCCTCAAACGGATTATATAGTTGCTCTTACATCTGCATGAAAGTTTTAAAATGTAAGGGGCGTACATTCATCACGTTGACATTGACAATGCTGAACAATAAAACATGACATAGTAGTCATGTATAACATTGACATTTAATAATCCGAAACGATATTAAATAATGCATAAAAAGGACCTACAACGAGGTTAGAGTACATATTAATAAGTCAACCAATTAAAAATGGGCATACGTGCAGATACGAGTACATAAAAATTTGTCCTCAAGAGTGCTAGATAGAAAGTTGTCCGTCATAAGAGTGCTAGGTACGAGTACATAAAAATTTGTCCTCAAGAGTGCTAGATAAAAAGTTATCGCAGATAGGAGTACATATAAAATTGTCCGTCATTAAAAAGGAATTCTTCGAGGCTTCCCGTCAGATGCAAGCATGAGGTAGGAGGATTTACGTCTGCCTTAGGACATGGTCAATCCATGCTTGGAGGTACTCGGGGTCATCATTGACTGAACGGAAGAGCTCCCTTCTTCCCGGATGAGTCAAGGTATCGACCATCTTTACATAGGCTGTTGGGGAGAGAGATGTGCATGACTCCCTCAACTCCCTGAAAGCCTCACGGGCGTCCACATCTTGGTGCCATCTCTGTGCCCCTATCCTTTCCTGAATCAGCTCCATCAAAGCCTCCATGTCTGGTATAGCTTGCTTCCGGTCTCCACTCTTCTTGCGCTTAGAACCAGATGATCTCTGTTTAGCCTTGCTAACAACTGGAGGGGTGGGCACTTCGTCCACATCCTCGGCATCTGTATTTCCTTCTTGTCCCTCCACGAATTGCTCTTCTTCGGTATTGCGGGTGGCCATCGAAGCACGTGAGGAGCTGGCATAACGTCCAGTTGCGGACCCTTTCCCGATGAGGTAGGAAACCTCTTTGAAGTACAAGAAGGGACGTGAGTTGTACTTCCGATACGCCTCGCCAACCCGAGAAATGTCAAGGGACATTAGTTATGGTTGAGTAAAAGAAATGGAATGGTGATGACATTAGCTGGTGAAGGCCCACTAAACTAGCCCGCATTGTTGGTGTGATGGACATCATACCTCCAACTACGCAAGTTCGTCCGATGCGATTGGATGATTTGAGACATGGTCCCATCCCCAACCAGACTTTCCCCGAAGGTACAAGTACGCCGCGTGCTCCTTTTTGTAGATCTTCCATCGGGATTGGATTTGATCCTTTGTGTAGCACATGCCTGCTTTTTCGTTGAACTGCCCCAAGATTCCATTCCAACCTGCAGTGGTGAATGACTTCTCACTCCATTGATTCTTGTCGCGTGCTTCCAACATGCAATGAATTAAGATCCGATCATAAGCTGTTGTCTAGTTAATTGCCCTCCCTGTACCAATAGTGGTGCCTTCACTCATATCCACAGGGCTCTTTCCCTTACCTTGACGAGGCATTGCTTGACTAAATAAGTAGAATGTTAAATGTCAACATGTGAATAACACTTGTTTAAAGCAAGTCATCACAATTCAAGCAAGGGCGGAACCATTTTATACAATATAGAACCAATTGGAATGAAAAGTGGACCTTACATTCCTTTACTACCAAGACCTCACCAAATCACACCCAACCATCGACTTCAACATTGCTCAGTCTGACTCCGTACATTAGAAATAAAATAAACTCCACCTTTTGAACCACGACGCTTAGAACGAACCGACGCATACAGACAGCTAGCAGACAAGAAGCTACCATCCCCAACTCCAAACAACCAACTTGTCAAAGAAGATGATAACCCATTCCAAAGAATTGTATGGATATGAAATAATGCGTATGCGAGTTGGTGTCTCTTTCAATAAAATCCCACTGACCAGTCCTGTCGCGATATAAACCCATGAGGTAATCCTATTGCAATGTAATCCCATGACTCAGGCCTAATAAATCAATGGACCACTCAGTGGTCCGCAAATACATGCCGTGATGGTCGATTGATCATCCAGAAGTTTATACACTTTTATCTAACCAATGTATGTTATGTTTCTTTCAAGCTTTCCGTGGCAATAGAAAAAGTTGTCTACATATTTTGAAGAAGTACTGCTCCTCTCGGGTGTTGTATTACACATTGGGATTCTCCATGATGTCTTTGACCTTAGAAACGTAACCACGGCATATCGTCCACATGCTTGGTCAGGTTGATGGAGAAGAAAAGGTCCCTCCATGTATGTGTTTTGTGTGCTGTGATTGGATTGTTAACCATAACAAGATGGATTGGCAGGTTAACGTAACAAAGGGCATACAATGGCCATCCCTCATGCTATATGTGCTCTGGTTGGATTGTTAACCATAACAAGATGGAGTAGAAATCGTGCTATATGTGCTCTGGTTGGATGGTTGGAATGTTAACCAGAACCAGAACAAGTTAGTGTGCTCCTTTTTGTATGATCTACGTAGGTTTGTATTTTGAGTGGAAAAAAAAATCACTGTCTAGAATTGTGCTTCAAATATGATAAATACGTCGCTCTCTTATTTACGACGTCAAGAGGACCTAACAGACAAATGATATTTGAACTTAACTCAATCTCATGCGCAAGAAACACCACAGTCCAAGTCGGAAATCTCATGCGCGACAAATCAAACTCATGCGCACAAAAAAAAGATGAACTCCAATTCTGTCCTAAAAATTACATAGAAGAGAGAAGGGTCCACGGAGAAATTAGGTCTTAATTTGCAGAACAGAAAACCCCAACCAAATGCGAGCAGTAGTCGCCACATAAGCCAAGGATGGTGTCAATAACAACCAAAAACAAGGGAAATCTCTCCTAATAATAGAGTAGTCATGGTTGAACCAACAGGGGGTTACCTCGAATGCACGTTGCGGGACACCTCCTCGCTTTCCCTCGACCATCGATCGGAAAGATCGTGTAGAAGAAGCTGTAGCTCGAGCAACACTCGGTATCGCCAGTCGACCTCACTTCTCCACATCGTTCTTCTCAACCGGGAAACACGGGAGCAACGGGAACTGGATGAAGAAGCCATCTTTCGAGTGGGCAAAACGGGGGATGAGAGATGGAGCCACGGGAGCAGCAATGGCGAAGTGACGGATGGGACAACAGGGAACCTCGAGCAGCAACGCCAGAAAACGACAGAGGACTAGTGGGTTCCTCCGCACGGGTTTTTGGGTGAGGGTTTCAGGTGGGTACCTGCGCGATAACCTGCCTTAGAGAATGATGACTTTTGATACCAATGAATGAAGGAAAACTAAGGCCCTGTTCGTTTGGGGTATAAGGAGGAATGGAATAAGGAGAATAAGCTCCCAACACGCTTCTCCATGGTACGACTATTCTCCATTATTTCATCTTATTTCACTCTTATTCCTATCTTTATCCCACCTTACCTACCTTTATTTCACCTTATTCTCCTTATTCTTATCTTTCAGCCGAACGGAGAATAGACCCTTATTCCCCTTATTCTCCATCCTTATTCCTGCTTATTCTCCTACCGAACGGGCCCTAAGAGAAGGAGAGGTGAGTACGTGGAGACATGAGTATGTCATGGGTTGAGGCTTCCATTAGCTACCTATCCTCAATTTACAGGTGCATGTGTATGCCCGTTGGCTAAATTTCTTAACCATTTAACAACATTTTCCCACTTTCAGCGAAGCGTTAGCGTGGTCTTACGGAGTCTTTGACGACTGGATCCTCTTTATGTTCAATAAAAATAAAGAGGAACTTGAAATATTTTAAAGGATTTCTCCCATTCCCATCCCAATCCTTTTAGCACACTCGAACGTAATATTTGCCATCCTCTTCAATTCATCTTGCCATAATAAATAATATGCAAATTCATATTTTCATTAAAAAAGATTTTCAAATAAAGCTCTTAGATGTTCGACTAAAAGATTCAGAATAGGAGTCATTTGTTTGAAAAGATGAATTGAAATGAGAGAGTGTTCTGTTTTGTTTTCCCCAATCAGAGCCTAAATAAAAAATAATATTAAAATTTCTATCCACATATATTGACCCCTGACCCAATCCACGTCGCCCTCGCCTTAAAACGCGTAGCAGGTGAATGCGAAATCTGCACCGCAAGTTTCACCACGAGAACTCCATCCCAACCGTTCAAATCTGACAGCTAAGACAACACCGCGTGGTACGGCCTGCAGTCAACACGCCCGAACCGGCAGGCTTGGATTCCCCAAGCCTAGGGATGCGTATTCCCCAAAACCCGAGCTTCCCAACCCGCGGGTCTACTCAGAAAGCAAGCGATCGTAGCTCTCGTGTCCCGTCGATCCATCCCTCATCTGCATCCCCTCGAAATCCAGGTCTGTAGATTCACGTCAAATTGGTCTTCCTATCTCGAAAATTTCCTTCTTAATCTGGTCCTGCATCAATTATCGGCAAATTTCTAGGGTTTGGATTGTACCAGATTGCGATTGGATGTTTAGACATTCTCTTTAGTTTTCTTAAGAATTTTATTCGTTGTACGTGTAAAAAATGTATTTTTGGAAGGTTTAATTGTTTCCTGCTACCCCAGGAAGTTCAATTTGCCGTGGAAGAGCGAGATTTTTTAACAATACGACAGGAAGATAACCGGAATGGGCGATCACGTGGTTCTGGATGTCAATCGCCTCGCAACAGCTGCCAAAGTCGAGGCTGCTTCTGTACCTGAGGCTTCGCAGACGTCTGGAAAGACCGTAATTACCATAGCTGAAGAGGAGGAACCGTTTCTCCAGACCGGGGAGTGCCGCATATGCCAGGAAGAGGACAACGTCAAGAATCTGGACACCCCTTGTGCCTGCAGTGGCAGCCTGAAGGTCCTTCTCCCCTTGCCACTTTTGTTTTGGATGAACATCTACATGCTTGAAAGTGGTCTTTGGTTTATTAAAAAGATGGTTTTATAGCTGTTAAATGAGTTGATTCAAGAACTTATAGTTTTTCGTTTTGTTGTATATTATTTGTTTTTGATTTTGTCTACATATTTTCATACACTGATTTTTTAGTGGTTTGATAAGAACATCGTTGAATCCATTCTTTCTTATTCTGCCCATGACTTGTCGACCGAATAGTTTATCTGTATAGCAACAGGATTGGCAATTCAGAAAGTTATTCCCGTTTGGCCTTTATTTAGCTACTCCATATGGTGCGCTATACTCAGTTGCTTTGGATCTTCACATTGATCTAATGTTCTTAAGTTAATACATCGGGGTTTTAAAAGACAGATATGGTTCCTTGGTATATACCATTGCAAATGTTCTACCGAGCATATAGTGTATGCTCCAAAGTTGTATAGTGTATGCTCCAAAGTTGTGTTGGGTTGGTGTAAGGTCTGTTTAGCATAAACTTAAGCTATCTCAGTACATCCTTTAGGCACAACCAATATGAATATGATTTATTAGGTTATTCCCATCTTAATTTTGTAAAAACAACAAAGATACCAATAAGAACTATGACTTTTCTCATTTTAAGTGGAGCCGATTACACGGTTTTGTTTACACAATTGTTTCTCACTTGGATGAATATATATGTCAGTCATCATCTAATTGTTTATGTTGAAAATTATCAAGTATATTTTTGGAATGGAAAACACCATAAAACATAATAGATGATTAACAAATATAAAATATAAATATACTATTATATAAATGATATAAGTTTGTAACCAATCACTGGGTCTAAGCTTATTCGGGTTTAGAGTTACCCATCTACTCCATGGCTACTAGTACTTACAGATGCACCTGAGCGGGAATCCTATAAGGCAGGATGACACACATCAGTAGTCAGAGGTTGCACCATATTAATAGTTTGATCTTATAGTATATTTTTGGTTTTTCAAGAATATGGAAGGTATTAAAAAAAGATATGGAATTTTGAATGAGAAAAATGAAACATCATTATATGCGACAATACTTTGTACATAAAAACTATTTTAATAATTGTTATTGGTGCTGCATATATGAATAATCGGGTTGATCATATCTGGTAAGAAAAAGAGTTGACACATGGTGGTAATTTTTTATTTGGAATTGTGACTTAAGATGTTTAAGATATGAGTTCTGGGAGAAGTTCATGTTATAGATGATTCATAAAATTTTTATGCAAATATGGTTTTACAAGGTTGTGATGTTAAGTTGAATCTTTTGTAAAGTCGGTCTTGATTAGCAGGACATGTCGTGACAAAGTGGTTGGTACATGATTGAGCTCCTCTGCACTTGACCAATTAGTTTGTAGGTGAAAGTTCTCACATGACCTTGGGGTCATGTTGATATGCGAAATTTGAACTTCATGCGAATAATAAATTTATTCATGTATTGACCTAAAAAGGCCACTTGGGTTCCACATGTTTTTTAATTGGTTTCTTGTTGGTACTTACATAAGTATGTTTCGTAATATGAAGTTTATATAGAGAATCACCCTAGTTTGGGTTCTTTTATTGGTATAATTCCTATACTTCATACTTCATTTTGCTCCTTGTCGTATATGACGTTTGCTTTTTTAATACAAACTTCAGGATACCAAATGCCATTATGCAAATGAAATTTATATAATTTCCAAGTTTGAAGAATTTTTTAATGTCGAGTTAGAGTAATCAAAATACGAGAAAGTGTTACATTCACTCCATTGATGTGGGATAGGGGGATTGCATTTTTTGGGAAACAAAGGTTAGAAAGAAGAGCGAGACTGGGTCATTTTAGGCATTCTTATAGTGGGAGAGTGCATGTGGTCAGTTTTAGTTTTGGTATGGAGCTAACATGTTAAGGATGGAACAAGATGACAGTCTAGTTTGTCATTTTAGAAAGCAAGAAGTTTTGGTTGCAAATGGGGGCTAAATGTATATGGGTCCCCCAGGTTAAATGGCTTCCCTTGTTTTCTTCAAATAATTTTGAGATATGGTGGAGGCGGAGATCTTGGAGATGATTGCGCAGTTCAGAACGAGTAACACTTGTTTTGAAAGAGTGAACAATACATTCTTTTGCTGCATAAGAAGGAAGTTGCTATGGGAGTGAAGGACTTCGGGTCTATTGTATTGTCGAACGCCATTTATTTTATTGTAGCGAGGTGGTTTGGGTGATATCATTAGCGATTGATGGAATGCTTTTTTACATGAACCTGGCTTATGGCATGTCCATTCATATGTTGCACTATGCAGATGATTCTCTATTCTTTGTTGAGGATAATGCAATGGCAACGAGCAATCATGGGTATCTACAATGTGGTCGAGATATTTAGGCTGCAAGAAATATGTTTTTTTGGGTGTCTTGGAGGGGTTGAAAATCGAATGTGGCTGTTTGCTAGGCATCTTGCATAGATGTCTATCCACTCCTAATATGAGATTGGCATTGTCCAAGGTAGGAATAGGAGGGTAGGTTTAGGAAGTTATGTTATTTTCTTTGTTGTAAAAATGGAACAAAAGTTGGTTGATTGGATGTCATGTGCATCTGTGCTTATCGAGAGGTGGGAGGCATTGCTGCTTAAGTCAGCTCCTTGTCTATTTTGATGTTTTATTTGTGTGTAGATAAGATTCTAATGGTCATGCATATGCATCATTATTTCATGATACCGAGGTTCTTCTGGTCTATTCTTAGACATGATGTTTGGAGCACAACGCTAGTAGACCGACACCCTGTTATGCAACCGTGAGATGAGGGTGGTCTCAATGTTCTCCACCCATCTCTTCCCCCTCTTCCAGCACCCTCCTTTTCAACTCCCGCCCCCTCTACTCCTCCTTCCGTAGCCTCTCCTCTAACCTCCCATTGGTCTCCCCCTCCCCCCCACTCC
Source organism: Ottelia alismoides (assembly GCA_037367405.1). Classification (NCBI taxonomy): domain Eukaryota; kingdom Viridiplantae; phylum Streptophyta; class Magnoliopsida; order Alismatales; family Hydrocharitaceae; genus Ottelia; species Ottelia alismoides. The sequence continues at coordinate 6,113 of JAZKJV010000050.1, read as the reverse complement.
TCACCGTCCTCGAGGCCTTCTCCTTTACCTCCTCAGCTCCCCTTCCTCGTCCCCCTTCTCCTCCTCGACCTCTATCTACCTTGTCGAGAGGCATGTGTGGCATTTTGTGCTTGCTGGAGATGCCGACTAGATTTATGAGAGCGCCATCAACTTTATGGATGGGTATCGCGTTTGTCATGTCAGACGCTACCCCACTTCCCAAGGCCCTGACCGAGGTCCTTTAGATTATGGACATGTGGTTGGTCTAAGGAGGGTGTTTATATGGGTGATTCCCAAGGCCTCAGACATGGATGCAAAGACGGTAGATGTGTGGAGGGATGGCACACATGTTCAGACCCTTTGTTAAGAGTTCTTTGAGTAGCGGTTCCAGTCCTGCATGGGTTTAATGTATTTTCTGACTACCGAGGAGGGTCCGTGGACCATTGGGATCATTTAATGTGGTGAGACCGTGATTTTTCGATTAAAAAGACTTATAAGATGCTGTTTATGCGATTGGGTTCTAATGCATGGTATCTGGCAAGGGATTATACATTGTCTTGGAGTGCATGGCACCTTTGCGAGCGAAACTATTTATGTAGTTGTTGAGAAAATCCGAGGGCATGGCGAAGGTGTTTTCGGCGATGCTTTTCATTAGTACCAACAATGTTTATTGGTCTTAGTGTCGTGGTGCAACATCGGAATAGGTGGATACCATATGTATGGAAAGGTTCTCAAATTCCATTGGAGAGAGTTTCCTGCTCTCGCATTGATCATGCCAAGCTTTTGGCAATTCTAGGTATTGTGATAAACGAGAAATGCGGTTATATTCTGTTGGGAGAGGATTTATGTGGAGAATATACTGGCCCATGTCAAGGCTATTTGAAAGGAATGGCTGATATGTATTTAACTATGTGATTAATGATTTTTTTGGGTATTCACCATCCCCTCTTCTTTTCCCACTTTTTCCTTTTAAACATTGCTGATCTGTATGTACTTAGCCCTTGAACTTGTTAAAATTAATTACTATTTTTCATTCGTTGCAGTTTGCACACAAGGCATGTTTACAAAGGTGGATAAATGAAAAGGGCGATCTTACATGTGAAATCTGCCAGGAGGTTAGTTGTTACTTGCTGCACCTTTTTAATGTCTTGAAAAGAGAAAATGATCAGTCCTATAAAAGGCAGATACCCATTGTACGTCTAATGCATTTTATAATAAATCAAAAATGTCATGTCACTTTCTTTTTTATTTGAAAAACCAATCCCCAAAAATACCACCACCACCATCACACACACACACACACACACACACACACAAAATTATCTCCCCACACCCACCACTTGCCATAGTTTTTGTTGACCGAATCTACACGTTCTCACAGCAAGTCTGAAACATGTCATTTCATTGTATTTAGATTTAATAAACTACAAAAAAAATGATCTGGCTGTTTCCACACCATGCCTGCAAGTGCCAGGCCCTCACAGGGACCTAACCTCCCTGATAGATCCATAATTCTGCCAAGAGAATTAGTTAACACAAGAAATATCCGCATCCTCTCACACTTTTTTTAAAGTTGGTGCGGATTTGTCCCGATAAATAAAATTTGAGATGCTGTTGATACAAACTTGTACCCTTGTGAAGCCTCAAGATAGGCCAGTTGCCAGGAAATTCTGCCCAACATATTTTGAGTGCTGAAGCACTTATTGAATGCCCGAAGCATGTTTGTAAGTGCACACAATAGGCTTAAAAAAACAGAGGAAAGTATTGTGCCAGTAGGCTGTTGTTCAAGCCATCAGGGGCCATTCACCTATATGCACTATGAGTCCTTGAGACATGTGTAAATACTCACATCCCTCAACTAGTTTGTTACTTTACCGAGTCATCAACCGCTGTTTAAGTGGATGTATTCTACAACAATTTCATACGTTCTTTTCAGGACTCTTCTTTGCTATGATGGATTGTCATATGCTCTTTTGAGCTTTGGACACCAATTGCATTGCTAAACCTGGTTTGATTTCGATTCATATGCTGTAACAAAATGCAAAAGCAGAGTGATTTTATTGTAGTGTAGTGCTCAAGAATGCTCGCATGAACCGCATATGCGGCCACATGCATATGCAGTAGGTAGACCGAAATGTATTCTCTATTCAGTGCATTATACAGTCTACATTGCATATAGGGTCTGCATAGCTGCATAGATCGCATAACAGTTTGTATTTTAGATGGAGTTGATATATTACTCAGACAGACTTTAATTTATTTTTAATTTTTTTAAATTATGCCTCCCTTAGATTCTGCAATATCAGTGTTGCTCCTCCATTTTTTGCAATATCAGTTGTATCCCTACCTTCTTGGATCATTATCACTTGTTCCCTTCCGTTAGTTTGATCATCTATTAAATGAACCAAACCACAAGTTTACACGAGCCAATGTCTTGTTAAGATCTTATTACAATTGTATCCTTGCCCTTTTCCTTCCTCCTCCCCTCCACCATGCCCAGGCCCTCCCTTGAGCTTTCTGCCCTCACCCACCCGTCTTGCATGGGGAGCTGCCACATTGGGGACCTTTCCTCGCCCCATCGTCTAGTTGTGGTTGTGTGCCGAAAGCATGTTACCCGGCTGCTGAAGTTCGTTGTCTAATGATTTCAGCTGGCGTAATCGTGCAGACTGAGGGCCGCCATGTGGGCACCTAAGGTTTTGCTCTCTAAGTCCATGCCTTTGGTGATGCATGACATCACTATCTCGTTTCGCAGTAGCTCGCATCTTCATGCAAGCAGAAGGGCATGAGACTCTAATTGGGTGGCTCGATCTAGGGATGGAACTGGAGATGACGGCGCGAGTAGTCCTTCCTTTGGTTTATGACAGAAGGGAGGAAGAAGCTCCTCCGGTCCAATTGATCGAAGGTTGGTGGGTTACCATGAGTGCGTAAAAGATGCTTGGTGAATGAGGTAGTGCTAGGCGTGCGAGAGGGTGATTTCGGGGGTTGCGACTTTTTTAATACATGAAGTGTTGGGGCAGATGAATGGGTTCATGACGAGGCTAGAGGAGAAGTAACTCTCCTTGAACTCACCCACTATGAGGTAAAGAGCTCAGATCATGTAGTTGTTTCTCAAGTGCTTGGAGGTCCCCATGTATGTCCTTCGATGCTACATCTCCTGATTGTCAGCTACAAGTCCTGTTAGTTGGTCTTCTACTCCAGAGGTCAGTTCAACATGGCATGCGAGATTTGTTCTACAAAGGAGGACAAATGGGAAGGAACCGGAGAGCTTGAAAGGGAGGAGGTAGTTGGTCCACGAAGGAGGACAAAGATGAAGAAAGGGCTGGAGAGATCGGGGTGGAGGGGTTGATATGGGCTAGGGGCTCAAGGCGGTGGGGAGTTGCGGGCTGGGAGGGGTGGTGGAAGGAGAATGGGGAGGTAGTGTATCCTTAGAGGAGGAGGAAGATAAAGAAGAAGGTGATTAAAAAACTACACTTGTATCCTATATTTTCTTTCTAATTACCATTGTATCCAAAAGTTAACGTCCATTTGGGAGATGGATGGACGACAACTAATCTCAAGGGCACAAGTTAGGGACATGACTTGCAAAAAAGGGAGGGATATAATTGATATTGCAGAAAAAATTCCCTATTTTTATTAATTTTTTAGCTTGTATTAAGGAATAAGAAGAATAATTCCTACATACAAGCCATGTTTACATGATTTTTATTATCGAAATTCATGCTAAATCTAAAAATTTGTTGTCTATTTTCTTTTTTTTATAGTTTTGCTACTATTTTTTACCATTGTATTTATGACTTGGCATTTTGTCTTTACTTCTTATCTCTTACCTTCGTATTAATAATTCTATGATCATATCACTCAGTACATGTTCAAGGTATTTCATTTGAATACACTGTGACTAACTTTTTTAGTCCAAAAAGAAGAAATATAAGGTGCCCACCTCATATATATTGCAAAAAGGTGAAAAGTTATAGAAAATAAGGTGCCCACCTCATATATATTGCAAAAACGGTGAAAAGTTATAGAAAGACTTACAGAAGTCGGGACTCGAGAAGAGACCGAAAACAAAAAAAGTACATTTTCGTAATAGAAACGTTGTAAGAAAATAGTGCACCATTTCTGGCTAAAATTAGCCCATATCGTAGCTACCGGGCGAAGGAGGTCCTCTCTAGCTCAATGTTTTGCTTGAAACATAGATTCCCAGACCATGTCCAAATTCTAAAGGCTTAGCCAGCTCATACCACAAATAACTTGTTTATGTTCTTCCCATCACAGTTACTTAGTGCTATAGTTTTTTCAAGTTACGGTTTTTAGTACATGTTCAAGGTATTTCTCTAAATTGTTAACGTTGCAGTTTTTCTAAACATTGTTATAATACACCACCAATATTTGATTCTGTAGACTCATAGATATAATTATTTTAATACAACAAAAACTAGATTAGGATTATTTTTGTCATTTTATGGTATCTGGTACTTATATATTGGTGATTAATACTATAAAATGCTAACCTTTATATAAAGGGATTTTTACCCGGCAGACCCTATAAACTTTTCAAATCACCCCTACGACCTTTGAAACAACCTAATTTCCCTTCGACCTCGTAAACTTGCTCCGTCTTACCCCACAGATCCTACCGTCAACTTTAACTTTATTGGAGTCAATTACTTGGGTTAAACTTGAGTTAACCTAACCAAACAAAATCAGACGGTGGATCTTTGATCTCCCTCTCTCATTCCTTCTCCCCCCTTTTCATCATCTTCTTTTACCAAATCAAATCGGAAGCTCTGCAGGACCTGGAGGGTGGCAGACCTGAAGGGTGGCAGACCTGGAGGAAGAGGCGGAGGTCGAGGATGAGGAGGGTGCTGTCACGGCGGAATGGAAGGACGAAGGGGAGACCAGGGAGGAGGAGGAAGGGGAGGCCAGGGATGAGGAGTTTGCCCTCACATTGGACATGGAGGAGGAGGGGGAGGTCAGTGAGGTGGAGGTCAATGAGGAGGATGGCGTCCTCGCGGCGTACTTGGAGGAGGGGGGGATGTCAGGGTGACGGTTACTCCTCCAGGTCCGTCTCAGCCTGGTCCTTTGCCTCCGACCCCCTCCCATCCACCCCCTCCGTTGCGACCTCCTTACCGACCTCGTCACTCACTACGACGCCCCCTCCCATCGCTCCCTCGTCCGCTACTCCCACAGTCTCCTCTGCCGCGCCGCCCTCGCCCATGCCTTCCAAGTTCCAAATCTCCATCTGCCGCCCTGAGATCAAGACCTTAAATGCTGGATTTCGGTGTCATTTCAGATACTGATCGAAACGAAATTTCGGTCGAAATTCGACCGAAATTTCGGTCTGTTTTTGAACTAAGCCCCCCAAATTTCGGTCGACATCAACCATTTCGGTCGGATTTCGGTCACCCATCGAAACTAAAATTCGATCGAAATTCGGTCGAATTTCGCCGAAATTTGAGGCTATGCCTGAGCTCGACAACCCCTCCCGTCTCCTCTTCGTCGAGACGCCACCGCCTCGGCCTCGAGGGCTTCCTCTGTAATTACTTTGTTATCGGGGAGGAAGAAGGCATCCTGCCCGATGATGCACGTGGAGTTGTGGACCATGTGGAGAGGTGAGGTCTGGCGGGTCGATTGGGCTTGGCTACTTTGTCGAGTTTGCCACCCGTTCCTTTAGACCTTCGGGAGGCACAAGGGGGGGGGGGAGGGGGGATGTCAGGCAATGCGAGAGGAGGGTGGCACGAGGGAGGGGGTGGGGGGTCCAGCGGTGCAGGAGGAGCGGTGGAGGTCAGGCGGCGTGAGGGGAGGGGTCAGAGATCATGCGACACGGGGAGGGGGTGGTGCTGGGGAAGGAGGAATCTTCTGTAAATTTGGTAAAGAAATATGGCAATATACACCTATTTTAAACGGAACCCGATTATGTTTAACTGTTTAATGGATGGGAGTTAACCCAGAGTCTGTAGGATAAGGGTTAGCAAGTTTACGGGGTCAGGGGAGAAATTAGGTTGTTTCAAAGTTGGTAGAGGTAATTGGAAAAGTTTATATGATCTGCCGGGTAAAAATCCCTTATAACAATTGATATTGTTATGAAATCTACGAGAAAATATTCGACACCACTTTCAATCGGGCAATTGATA